>OX155895.1:22960767-23560767 GCA_944588485.1 Phosphuga atrata | reverse complement strand
TCAGTTCCATATATCCACGATTCATTCTGTATACCGTCCCTCCCCGGTGCCTTTTTCTTTTTCAGTTTACTCAGTTGTTGTTCTAATTCTTCTCTTGTTATCTCTTCTATTTCTCCCACCCTGTGTTGACTCTTTTTCTTTTCCTGTCTGATTTCATCACCACCCAGCAGCTGACTGAAGTACTTTCTCCATTCCTCCATAGTAATTCTATTACTCACTCTTTCTACTTTTTTCTTTCTTTCCCTATTTATGTATTTCCATACCTCTTCTTCCGTCTTTATGCCTTTCATCTTTAGTTCTTCTTCCATCCATTTCTTTTGCTTCTTCTCCTTGCATACTAATTTGTACCTCTTGCGTGCTCTCTTGTAATCCTCATTACTTGCTATTCCTCTTTTCCAATTTCTTAATTTCTTTCTTACTGCTTGCTTCCCTTCCCTGCATTCTTTATCCCACCACTCGTTTTTCCAAGACCCCACCTTCACTCTTGTCTCTATCACTTTTTTTTCTGTTGCATTTTTTACGCGATCACCCAGTTCTTTCACTTTTTCGTTTATCCCTTCCTCTTCGTATCTAGCCTCCCTAAGTCTTGTTCTATAATTTTCTATTGCTTCTTCCGTCCAGATATTCTTGACAATTTTTCTTCTAACATCCTTCTCACTTCTTCTATTTTTCTCTCTTCCTTTTGTCTTCACTTCCAATGGCATATGATCCGACTCGATTCTTTCTCCCACCTTGAATTGTTCTATTTCATCCCATGCTTCTTCATTCACCATAACATAGTCAATAACTGTCTCCCCTCTTGGTCCAATATATGTGTACTCTCCTTTCTCATCTCCTATACTGTTTCCATTAAGTATGTCCCACCCTCTTTCTTCTACTAGACTAATCAGTAGTCTCCCTTCGGCGTTTTCTGTTGCGTCTTTTGTTGGTCTTCTTTCTATTGTTGTTTGATCTTCTTCTAGCCGTATTCCCTTTCCTCCAATTCTTGCGTTAAAGTCCCCCCCAATCACCAGAGTTCCCTCGTCTTGCTGTTTTACTCGCTCTTCTATCATTCTCTTCGTTTCTTTCATACTTCTGCTGTATATTGTTATAATTCTCCATTTTTTCTGTCTAATTTTCACCGTTCTTTCCATAATGCCTCTTTCTTCTTTTGCTTCGGTTCTGTTTTCTTCTTCCAAACCCTTTTTCACTCCCATTATTATCCCCCCTTTAGCTCTCCCTTTCCTGCTTACCCTCTCTGCAAATTGGCACTTCCACTTAAACTCTTTCGGCATTATTTTTTCCAATTTTTCCCACCCCTTCTCTTCCACCCACGTTTCTACCAATCCCACTACGTCAAATTTTCCCAAATATTCCCAAAACTCACTGTCTTTGTTTTTTATCCCCGCTGTGTTCCAGTATACTATTCTTAACTGCACCGTTTCTTCCTTATTCCTCTCCATGTTCGTTTTCCGTTTTCTGTCCTGTCGTCTTTTCCTTGTGCTCTTATTCAAAAATTTGTTGTGTTTAACTCCCCCTTTTCATCATCCCACTTAAAGCCTTTTCCGTCTATCCATATCTTTTTATAACCGACTTTCGCCCACCGTCCTTTTTGTCGCTCTTCTTTGGCTATCGCTCTTAATTCCTTCTGTATTTCTCTTTCCTTCTTTGTCAGATCGTCGTCTATGTATACTCTCTTTTCCCTTTTTTCTCTTAGTTTCCTCTTATTTTCCATAACTTTCCGCTTTTCACCCCAGGTCCCAAGTTCCGCCACTAGCATTTTCCCTCCACTTACTTTATACATCTCTTTCACCGTCACTTCTACCTCTAATTCTGCCTTTATCCATTCTTCCAGATTCTTCTCGTTCTCACATTCCCCTTCGTCCAGTCCCGTCACAACAATATTCTTTTTTCTCATTATTTTTTCCTTCTCTTCCATTTTCTCCTCCAGTCTTTTAATTTTTTCATTTAGTTCTGTCTTTTCTCTTTCCCATTTTTCTTCCTTTTCACGCATCATATTTTTCAAATATTCCATTTCCCGGCTCATCTTCCGATTCTCTTCCTTTATCTCCCCTATATCTTCCATAATTTTTTTCAGCATCTTCATTTCCTCACCCATTTCCTTTTTAGCCGGTGATCTTTCCAGTTTTTTACTTTTTTGAAAGGGGTTCAACCTTTCTTCTGACTCTCTTCCCTTTTCTCTTTTCCTTTTATAATCCTCGTCTCGGTCGCTTTCACTCTCACTTTTTTTCATTTTTTCTTTTTCTTTCCTTTTTTTTCCTTATCGCGCGCCGTTTTTACGCGTCACAAATAAAAAACTCAATCCGTAAAACTCGCTTCACAAAACACGTCCGCTCCGCTCAACCGCTCGAATTGGAATCCGGTTCACATCTATTAAGGACACCTCCATTACCGCATGTTCTACCTCCATGGCTACACTTTCTAAAACAGCATGATTCATATGTGTCTCCATAACTGCAACATCATTATCAGGACAATCAATTATATTCTCGTTCATGTTGACGTTCTTTAACCAACCTAACCTAAATCAATGACAATTTATTACAGCAGAATGTTATATATCTATGAATGAACTTATAGACCGCAATCAACCTGACCACGATAGGAAACCTTAAAGAAACGCACCTTTTATATTATTTTGTTCCACAAGAAATCCACAATTCAAAATGTTTTTTTTTTTTTTAGAACTTTGAGCATCAGTTTAAGTCACCTTCTCAGATTGATATGTTTAAGGAGTTAAGTCAGATTTTTTAGTGGCATAACCTCTTAAGCGTAGCGATCTAGATCAGTGCTTAGAAAGATAAGTCAAAACATTACATTACTAGAATGACTTATCCCCTTTTGCACAAACAACATTGGGGCAAGTCCAAACTACCTCCTAATTCACAACCAAATTAAATATGATAGGGTCACATTTGCTTTGTTTCCTCTTGCTCAATGATGGAGAAACTTTTTTTCTTTGGAATGATGATAAAAACGCACTTTTGAAAAAAAATGACTTATCCCCTTTTGCACGCGCGCCCGCTATATATTGATTTAATAAATTGTCAAGAAATTTTAACTGATCCACCGATTATGAAAAACTTACTTGTCCAAGAAATACATCTATTCTATTCATCTATTCAGTCTATCGTTGAATCAGGTAATGAGGGTGAAGTGTTGTTTTTAAGGACTCCATGCCATACGCAAGCTGTTGAACGGGCTTTTAAAATCGACAACGATAGCTGCCACATCTCAATGCACAAAAAAGTCACGATTAGGTGCAATAAAAGCCAAATTGGAATCACGGAACTTAATGCCAAAATTTCAGAAAAAATTTCGAACAAATATTTTTTTTTTAATAATATTTTTTAAAAAAAATTGAATTTTTGATTAAAGGTTTACAGATTAATATATCTGAATTATATATTGCGTATCATTTATCACCCATTTATCATTAAATTAAGCTTAATATATGACCAGAAACTGTACTAGACTTTTTATCATTGAATTTAAATTTTTGAGGTCAGCGTGGAGGCCGAAGATATTCTTCAAATTAATTCAAAAGTTATATTTATTTTAATTTTAATATAATGCACATTCACCCACCCCCCGTCCCCCTTCTATTACTACTTTAAATGTCGGAAAAAATATTATATTTTTGCATACATCCGTGCTCCGCCCTATTGTGTAGTGTCAATAGTGTCAATCAGTCCACCCTATTGTGTACAATAATTTCAATAATGTTAATGAATTGAGTTTAAACTCAAATAAACATTAAACAAATAAATTGTGTTTTCATTAAACTATTCTTTAAAGTTATTGTTATTTTTAATTTAAAGTTATAGATATTTTTTTCCTTATTTTTTAAATTTTCGAGTTCCGTTTTGGTTGGAATTCGTGATTGACATGTCTGGATTTGTTAAAAAAAAATTTCTAGTAAGTTTCACACTACGTGGAACAATAAAATTAGACAAATTTGTAGAGAATTACTCAGACTAAAAAATCCCTCAGTTAGTTTTGCAGAATATTTTATCTGCCGGCGGTCGTCTCCCATCAAAGCTAACGCAGCATAAAAGGCAACACATTCAAATAACGATATTTTGAAAACTGCAACAGATGTTTTCAAAAATCTTTCAGTTCTAGAGAGCACATACTTTTTATCTATTGAAATTGTCATTTTGAAATCTTCGTGGCCGATAGTCTTGACACAGGATTTTTTTTAAATTCAGAAATTTGTGATGAGATTCTAAAGTCGAACTTTCTAAATTCTGAAAACATGTCTTTAACTCTGTTCGGTAGAGCAGACTTTCATATAAAATATTTGTCATGTTCACCTTTCTAAAGCGAACCGTTTTTGCAAAATAAATTTATTAGCAAACTTCTTACCGCGTTCTCTATTTAAACCCATGCACATTGAAATACAAAATTCCGAGAAGGGTTCCCCTTGCAAAATTGTTTTCTTTTTATATTTTTTACTTTTGTAACTAAACCAAACAATTTTAGAAAATTTGTAGACACTTACAAACTACATACAAAGATGCCGGTCGTAATTTTCTATTTTGAGGCATTGACGAGATATTTTGAAAAAACCTTGAAGCAAAAATAATTTGCCATGCTGCTGCCCCCATTGGAGCCGGAGCTTTCAAATTTGGTCAACGAGTACTTCTGGTTGGTCACCCATATTCAGTAAAAGTTTCATTGGAATCTATGAAGGGTTAATACATTTTTTTCACTATTGAAAAAATGTATTAACATTTCTTTATTTTTTTACAATTGAGTATTTTGATATTGTCGAGTTCGGTTTTGGTTGGAATTCGTAATTGACTTATCTGGCTTTGTTAAAAAAATATTTTCAGAAGTTTCACACTACATGCAACAATACAATTTTACAGATTTTTAGAGAAACGAGCATTTTATCAAATCCACTTGTGTATTTTGCAAGATATTTGATCTGGCGGCAACCGATGCACGTCAAATTCAAAACGGCCTAACATATTTAAACTATATTTTGAAAACTGCAGTAGATACATTAAATAATCTTTCAGTTGTAGATAGCGCAAATTTGTCTATTGAAATTGACATTGCAATTTTTTTTGCAAACCTCCAACCGCGTTCTCCAGTTGGACCCATGTAAATTCAAATGAAATTCAAAGAAGGGGTATTTTTTACATTTGTGACTAATCCGAAGGATCCAAAATAGGATAATGTGGCAAGGACCGTTCGTTTAACCCGGGATAGATTAGGTTGCACACCGCGAAGCGGCAGATGAATCAAGACCACATACGCGCGGCGGCGCGAACTCTCGATCAAAAGTAGGATAATGTATCAAGGACTGCTGGTTTAACCCGGCTTAGATTAGGTTGCACACCGCGAAGGAGCAGAAAAATCAATAACACATACGCGCGGCAGCATGAATTCTCGATCCAAACTTGGATAATGTGGCAAGGACTGCTGGTTTAACCCGGGTTAGATTAGGTTGCACGCCGCAAAGCGGCAGATACATCAAGACCACAAACGCGCTGTAGCGCGAACTCTCGATCCAAAATAGGCAAAGTCCTGTCTTGTTTATAAGAAATATTTTACACTGTAATAAATTAATGTATTATTTAACAGTAGGGTATTATAGAGCTGTTTAAAGTATTGTCCAGTATTATCCAGTTTTGAGTATTCTTATTCAGTTTATTTATCCTTCTCCATTCTTAGACAATCTTGTAAATCTAATCTATGATCCAGCCGCCTGAAATCATATCTGGACATGTTCAGTCTTCTCCACTCTTGTCTCCTATTTACCACTGTGTAATCCTAACCATTTCTTATCCAATATCATTCAGTCTTGTTCATTATTGTAAAATCTTGTCTTTTGTCCAGCTTTGTCCAGCCTAGTATATCTTAGTAAAGTTTTGTCCAATTTTGCCCACTCTTTCTTACCTTGTACAGCTCCGATTTTCATGTCTATATGTAATCAGTCTTGTCCGTTCTTGTCTAGTCTCTTATAGTTTTGCTCCGTCCTGTCTAGTTTTATCCAGACGTACGTAGATTAGACTAATTTTGTCTATTTCTTTCTATTCTAGAATGTTCTACTTTTATATATTCCAAATTTCGAAAAAATATGATAGTTAACAGTTAGACAATTTTTATAATTCTCTGATTCATTCCTAATATATTCTAACTTTTGTATTAATACTTTAATTAATTTTTAGAAATTAATTGAATTATTCAGTATTTAGTAACATTTTGGATTTGATTAAACAAAATCAGATTCAGTTTAATGAAATAATATTCAAATCTGCTGTTCTGCTGTCTCATCGAGATTGTTCAGTTGTGTCTAGTTTTGTTAAACCTATCTAATCTAATAAAATTTTGTTCACTTTTGTCCACAGTCTAGTCCTTGCAAAAACAAGGAATTAAATTAATTTCAATTATTCGAATGTGTCGATATTTAATGAATTCAAATTATTTTAATCATAATCATTGAAATTGATTGTAATGTTTAATTTGAAATTCGGCCTGAGAATATTTAACAAGCTGTGTCTACTCTGATTCAGAAGACTTGAATTCAAATTAAATTGTAGGTACAATTGTAATTACAATATATGTACCCGTTACTCATGTAGACATGTTTTATAGCAATGTGTACAATTTGTGCAATTATTAAAATTGTAATGAAAAATTGGAAACAACCTCAATAATAGTTTAGGGGCTCCGAAATAATGTATGTTGGAATTGCGCTATTTATTCGTTTGTTCATTGCGCTATTTATTTATTGAAAAGTTGTTAACTGTTGTTAAATAAATGATTTAAAATAGTATTAATTAATATTTATCAGACACAGTAAACCAAAATCAAATTCATTTGTATCAAGTGAATATGTTTCAATATTTATTCACTTCCTGTTTCCGTGTGTTTTTTTTTTCTTTATGAAATGTTGGATCAAATATGAATGTATAATAAATATATTGCATATATAATAGTCAAATAAAGTAAATTAGTGTATAATTAATAACTATTGATAAATATTGATTGCAAATATCAACAACCCTTAAATACAATTTGTGCGGATTGTAAAGTCACATTTATCAATTTATAAAATATGTATATATTTTTGACGATATCCAACAATTCCACTAAACTTTTATTATATAGTATGAACCAACTTATTAACTATTTAATTATATAAACCAATTATAACAAAATATGAAGATTTATTGAAATTTGTTAATGAAATCATAAATTTTGTGTCAATTAAGTTGAATGTTTAAAAAAAAAGTTTTCAACAAAATTTTTCCTAAAATTTAGTAAATTTTGTTGAGAAATCATTTTCTTTAGAATAATCACTTCATTAGTATAAAAATGGGACGGTCGTTCTTTATCAATTAATTTAATTACGTCAATTAATTTGAAGTGAAATTATCAATAATTAATTTTCAAGTGTCAATTTGCAAATGCACAAGACTGGATTGCTTTAAGCGTCGAGTAACAATTGTATTAATTATTTCTGTGTCGAGTACCAATTTTTTCAATTATTGCAGTGTCTAGTGCCAATTAATACAATTACAGTTTTTTTCTTTTTGTCAATTGTATTTCACAATTCCTCAAAACTCTTTGCTATCTCTATTATACAGAGTGCTGTGTTTTCCTTTTTTGTAAGAAGTGTTTCTTTATTTGTCAAATCAATTTCACATTATTATTAAAAGATAATGAATGCTGAAAGAAGAAAGAGCATCAAAATTTCCATCAAAGTACGTACTCTTATTATCAAGGCAATGGATGAAGGTAATTCGGCAATCCAAATATTAATGTTTGTACAGGGTGCGGCAGCAAGACCTGCGTTTTTGAAATAACTGTAAGATATTTCATTGATACTATGTTAACAATATACTATGTAGAAAAGCATTTAAGCAACATTAATCATTTGTTAAAAACATCATTTTTAAGGTCCACATCGATCGATGCATTCTTGCAGGCGATGCCTAAATTGGTCATTACATCGCCGAGCATCTGATGAGGGATTTTTTCGATTTCCTGACGGATTCTCGCTTTCAGTTTTTCATGAGTACGAGGCCGTTCTTGGAAAACTTTGATCTTTAGATAACTCCACAAGAAAAAATCGCATGCTGTGAGATTGTGTGAACGGGCCGGCCAAGGAATCGCTCCACTTCGGGATATCACCCAATGCATCGATCGATCCGTGAGAATCCGAAGAATCCCTTATCAGATTATCCGTGTTGTAATGACCAATTTTCGACATGAAAAAACCTTAATAAAGACACCTTAATAAAGCTACTTGTAACAAATAATTATTGTTGCTTACAATAACATAATATTAATAAAATCTAAAAAATGCAACCCTTTCTTTCTTACAGTTATTTCAAAAATACAGGTTTGGCTATCGCACCGTTTATTAATTCACTGTTGGTAAAACCATACTACATTATAGATAATCATATGAACTTATTAAAGGCGAAAAATACCCTGAATATATTAATGTATTCAACCTTTCCGTAGCTCTATAATTTTTACACTTTTTAAAACTACAAAACAAATCTCGTGTTGATTTGATTTGATTTTTTTGTTGATTCAGAATGAAATTTGTTTTGTAATATTATAGAGCTACGGAAAGGTTTTTATTTTTTTATTTACTTCAGTATTGGAAGTGGAAATGCTTTATGCACACCATAAGTGACTGGTAGTGTGGGAGTCTCCAGTAGCCTGGCATACCCACTAAAAACTTGACTGCACACCCTCCTTGCCTGCTACGGCCGCCCGGTTCCGTTTTCCACATTATTCTCAGGTAGTCGTCGGCTGTTTCTTTGTTGTTCTTTCATGTCCTTTCTTTAGCTTCTGCTTTTTCGTCTGTTTCTTTTTGTTTCATGACTTTCTTCATGAAAGTTTTCGTTGCTTCCCAATTTTCTTTTCTATCTAACATTTTTGGGCAAGATTTTCGCTATTTATTTCTCCTATTATTATTCTGAGCTCCGTTCTTTCTCATTCGAAGCCTGGGCATTTAAACAATGTATGCTCTGCTGTGTCTGTTTCTCTGTCGTACATGCAGGTGTCTGTTTGTCTTTTATTGATTCTCTTCAGGTATGCCATGAAGCAACCGTGTCCTGTGAATGGTTGCGTCATGTAATATGTTATATTTCCGTGTTTTCTTATGCTCCATGCTTTTAGGTTCCGTATAAGTGTTTTGGTCCATTGAGCTTTGTCTTGGAGACTATTTCACTTCAGTGTTTCAGTGTTTTAGCGCTCCTCTTGCATTATCACTGTTTTGTGAGCTTTTATTTCTTTTGGAACTTGTGTTTGGATCGCTGTGATTCGTTTTTCTATCTGCAATCTTTCCTTAATCAGGAGTTCTATGGGTATAACTCCGGCATATGCCGTTGCTGCTTCTCCCTATATCGTTCTGTATGCGCATATAACTCTTAAGAGGGTTCTTCTTTGGCACATTTTTAACTTTTCTCTATCTTATCTCTATTTTTCTCTACGGAAAGGTTGAATATATTTATACATTCGGGCTATGTTTCGCCTTTAATAAGTTTATATGATTTTCTGTAATGTAGTATGATTTTAAAAATAGTATATTATCATTTAAATCAATAGTTCATGTCTCTCTACTAAGATGTCAAAAATAAAAACCTAACCTCGTAATCCACGAGGTATTCAGGTAAGTGTATTCCAAGTTATAATTCAAAACAGCAAAAATGCACTGATGAGAGATAAATCTTGAAATGCTCCTGCAGATGGCTATTCGCTTAAACAAAATAGAAATATATGATCTTAAAAACAAGGTTATTTATCCAGTTCTTGCTTTTTGCCACGAAAGTGGACTGGGGGCTAGTAAATAATATACAAATATCTGTTGTATAATTCAATATCCTGCGTGGTATTAGCAAAGAAAGTAGTTGTTTCAATATGAGATTTGTTTTTTAGTCTTAAAAGACTTAATAATATTATAGAGCTACGGCTACATATATGATGAATGTATTAATATACTCAGGCTATGTTTCGCCTTTAATAAGTTTTATTAATTCAATTTAATGTTTTGCCAAACACTTTAAGAAAAATGTAATTGTAAATGTATAAGTAGTGTGTAGTGTATAAAAAAACTAACAAGGTGAATAAGAGAAGTGTTGGGCATTGCCCCAAAAATTTTGGAGCAAGAAGAAATCCGCAATTTGATTGAGTACTACACCTAGACATTAAAACAAATAGGAACAAATTATTGGAGCAAATGATGGAGTTAAATGAATTTCACTATTCTGTAAAACGTATTTACTTAGTGACAGAAAAACTTAACACTCAAGATACTATGGAAAGTAGGTTTAATTATGCTGTTCAATATAATGGAATAATGATTGACAGAAAAAATATTTTGCATTGATGAATTTGTAATTCAAGTGCATTCTAGAAGATCATATTGAAGATCACAGAAAAATAACAGAGCCAGCTAACTCAAAGCCCAATTAAGAGGGCGTAATTATTCTATTGCTGCTGCAATATGTATGAATTAATTATATTTGTTTACTATTCAAGATAGGCCTTGCAATGGAGAACACTTTGGAGAATTCTTGACAACTTTGATTGACCGCTTAGGCGAGGATCATATAGGAGGAGCACATTTTGTAATGGAGAACTTCGGACAACGTTTCGATACATCGGAAGAAATTCAAAAATTGAGAAGAGCTCATACACATATACCAGTATTTGTGGCACCGTACAGTCCTTTTCTAAATCCCATTTAAGAGTCGTTTAACAAATAAAAAATACCAAAAAGAGGTTAGTCACAAGTGAGGTCAGACACAAGCAACTGTGTGCCCAAAATTCATAATGCTTCTGAAGCTATAACGCAAGAGCATTACCAAAATTGTGTTTGATATGTGGAAATATATTTGGGAGATTGCCTCAACAGAACTTTTTAACTAATTATGAAACATTTCTTTTTAAGTATTGCATTAGCATTAGTATGTTTACTATATTTGTTATCCTCTTCTTCTTCTGAATAAATTATCTCTTCAACTGTTAAAAATTAAAAAATTTAAGAAAATCAATTACAATTAACTGAAAGAGTTTTAATAAATATTAAATTTTATTTTACATATTACTGTCGCAAGTGGCGTAAATAAGAAATAGTTTTGAAAAATAATGAAATACAATTGACAAAACCAAAGGAAAACCAAAATCAAAATACTGCAATAAAGAATATTTAACTATGTCTACATTTTTAAATTAATAATATTAATTGTTAACAAATTTCAATGAAATTTTAGAGTTAGTTAGTCTTAGTAGACGAGAGTTTTGAAAATTAAAATAGAAATTTTGATTTCACCTCCAAATCATTTTTGTTATTGTTAGCATTTATCATCAGTCTATTTTTCTAGTTTCAACCTACACCATATGCTAAAATAGCTCCTGAATATTTTCAGCCTATTTCTAGTAATTTTGTAACAACGCAAAAAGAAAAACCCGATTTAGCATAACCCTCTTTCAGCGCGCGCATACGAAATTTCAAGGAAATTAATAACAAATATCAATTACATTAATAACAAATTTTAATGAAATTATCAACATAAAATATTAATTGAACTAATACTTAAATGAAACGTAGAATTTAGTTCTTAATAAACAGTGGTTGTTTATTATTTTAGGAAAAATAGAAACTGTAAATTATATCGCGATTGTAGAAAATTGTCTGAAATTTCCGTAAATTGTGGTTTCGTTGCAATATCACATTATTGGAAAGAAATTGCTTATGCATTATTTCTACAAATCATAATATATTCGAAAAAGAAAGAGCACGTTATAAATTCAGTAATCATAAATCAATAGTCGATACACAAGAATTGAAATCATAATTTATTTGGTTAGGACTTAAACCATTGTTTATATTAGAATTGATTTTATATAATGAAATAATCGGAAATTATTTAAATTTATTTTTTAATTAACTCTAATTTACAAAATATGAAATTAACTTCTAAAACTAATTGAAAATTAGAAAGCATTCTTTAAGAAATGATATAAGTTTTTCATCCTCCGTAAATTCTTGTACTTAGTTTCCTTGAAATTTTATTATTTGTTTTTGTTCCATTATATTATGAGGGTGAATTATTAAAATTGTAAATTTAAAAATTGTATTTAATTCCCTATTAACATCTTCACCTGAATAACAATTCTGTCACTAAACATATCCACAATTTTGTCGCTACATTATGTAAATGCTGCTCATTTGAACTGTTTGCTTCAAAATTACATATTTTGCCGCTAAACTCAAGATGAGAATATTTATTGCCCCTATTAACACTTAATTTATCGACGGAAATATCCAATTTGCTGCCTTGAAAAATGACACCCTTTTCGAATCTTTGAGCCAAGAAAAATATATTTCAAAAACAAAAAGTGTAGGTCTAAAATCAAAATTTAAAAGAAAAATTCATTAATAACTTCGTAATACTTTAGTTTTTGTATAAACAAATTGAAAATTTAGAAAATGCTAAATTCAATTCTTGAGCAAATTAATCAAACTATAACAATTTGTGTTTGCAAAGAAAAGCGCATTTTGTAAAACTAATCTTCAGATTTGTAAAATAATTTAATTAATATTCAATCATCAATAAATAATTAATTAATACAAAAACCTCATTATTTTATTATCATTGTTTAATAATAATAATAATAATAATAATTTGGGCTTATTTAAAACATATAGGATTGATGCGTCTAGTACAATTATGTTCTATTCAACTTAACTTTAATAAAGCTAGCAGAACAACTAAATTCAAAATATGCAGATATAGAACTTGGATAGTTAATAGTAATCTATATATATATATATATATATATATATATATATATATATATATATATATATATATATATATATATATATATATATATATATATATATTACTATATAATAATAGATATAGATAATATTTAATAACAACTAGATAATAATAATTACTACTAATTATAACTAAATAATAAGTATAACAAAATAATAATAGCTAAGAAAAAGTAATAGCAAATATATATTCAAATCATAAGGTCATAGGATAAATGTGGAAGGGAAAATAAGGATACAGATCATTTTGTTTGCTTTGTCTGCTTATTATATCGTTATTGTTATTATTTTTCAATTTAATTTATTTAATAGAAACTTTTTCCGTGTTGTACGGAATGTGTTTATGCCCATGCATTTATAAAAGTATTCGAGGCCATTATAAATTTGCACAACATTAAACTTGAAAGACCTTTGGAAGAGGGGTGTGCGGAATCAAGGCATTGATAATTTTTGTACATGTCGTGAGTTAACTTGATGCATACTTTTTCACTAGGTATTTTTTTTCTCTGAGATACGGTAGTAGAGATGTTGCGAACATATTAAAAACACCTAAAAAATATTGAAAGAGATCTTCTATTCATTCTTTTAAACATATCAGCTGCGTGATTGAGGTATAGCATCAGTCCCAATACTAATTCTTTTGGCAAACCTGATGTTATGAATGCATAATGCATACTTATGAATGCCAACACAACATTGCCATCCCGTTGGCCGGGATTCAATAAGTAACGCTGCAGGAGCCGCGGAGAGAAGTAATTGAAGCGATAGTATTTTAATATCGATATGAGGAGAGAGTGATCCAACGTATCAAAGGCTTTGGATAAATCAAGTGTTAAGATAGAAGCCTTTTAGTTGTCCAAGGCTCTAATACAGGGCTGTCCAACCAGTCGATCGCGATCTACCGGTCGATCGCGGCGTGATTTTGAGTCGATCTCACACTCCTATGTACTTACTTAAAAATAAATTTCGATAAATATAAAATAAAAATTAAAACACGCTTTTCGAAGACTTAATATACACAATGTTATGGAAACTGTCTTTAAAATAATCAATTCTATACGTGGCAGTGCCCTTCAAAGACGCTTGTTTAGATTAGAAAATGAAGATACTGATAACGAACTTTTGCTACACACTAATGTGCGTTGTCTCAGTAGAAGGCAATTTCTCATGCGGTTTCTAGAGTTATTAGAAGACGTAAAAAGTTTCCTCTCTGAAAGAGGTGACAGTTACCCACAGTTAACAAACAAAGAGTGGTTATTTAATATGTCATTCTCAGTAGAGTTTAGTTCAAAACTAAACGATTTGAATCTTAAACTACAGGGTAAAGGCAGAAATGTATTAAACATGATAAGCTCGATAAGAGCTTTTCCGCAACTTATAATACTGTTGAAAGCGAATTTAAAAAATAAAAATTGAAGCATTTTCCAAGCATTGGAAAATATTTTCACACACATCCACATCCTGACCATGACCCTGCTCAATTCAAACCTAACAAAATGTTTCTCGAAATTGAAGTTGTTGAAAAACAATTTTACACAATATTTGAAGATTTTGGTAAGATTGAAAATATTGCACTATTTTTTTTCAAATGTGTTTCAAAAAGATCTCAACATAGAAGAAATTGCATGTCAAATATCTACAATATTTGAAACAAATCAGTATAAACTAGAATTGGAAATAATCAAATTTCAAAATGATTTGTATTTGAAATCCAAAGATTGTATTTGCAAATACACTAAAGAGAAATACCCAATCTTGACAAATTCGGCATAAAAATTGATGTTTTGTTTTGCCTCAACGTATTTGGCGGAATTGACGCCTCTTCTGATATGAATGTGTTAAAATCAAAAATAAGAAATTCTTTAACTGATGAACATCTTGATCCCGCCTTTGAAGATATTGTCAAATTCATGCAATGGTCTCATTAGTATTAGTCTTATGTTAGTATTTACTATATTCCTAATTTTGTTAATTTATATCAGATATTATATAAATTTGAATACTTTTTGATCCATGCAATGCTAACGATCTCATTAGTATTAGTCTTGTGTTAGTATTTACTATGTTCCTTATTTTGTTATTTAATATCAGATATTATATGAATTTAAATATTTTTTGTTCCTGCTGAAATGTTTAATAAATATTATTTAATAGATTCTCACGTTTGCTAAGAGTGAGAGATAAGTGACTGCAATGAATTTATAAAAGTACACCGAAACAAAAAAAACATCATCTTAAATTCATTGGCGATCAATTTATTAATTGTCTAAAAGTGCAGCCCTGAGAATAAGAATCTACATAAAAAATGAATTCCAATGTTCGTATTAGGTTATTTTTATATAAAAAACAGGTATTAAATGGCAATATTTTATGCATTTTCTGAAAATTTTCTTCCCCCATGGGGGTTTCACTCCGTGACCCCGGACCCCCGGGTGGCCCACTACGCGTTTTGGTCGATCTTGGCAACAATATATAGCTAAAAGTAGTTCGCCACTACAAAAAGGTTGGACAGCCCTGCTCTAATACAATCAACAATACTAGCAGCTAGGGCCGAGGTAGAACTGTATCCTTTACGGAAACCTGATTGCTAATTCGGAATAATTTTCTCAGAAACAACAAATTGTAACAAATTGGTTCTTTCTTTTAAATTAATTTTGAATCCCAACTTATTACAGCGCAACACAGCCTGAATATATAAATGTATTCAACCTTTCCGAATCTGTATAATCTTCTTAAGTCTTTTTAACTGTAAAATAAATCTCATGTTGAAATACAACAGATATTTGCGTTATTCACTAGGACTACACTAGGACTGTAAGATAAATAATATTGCTTTTTAAGATCAGATCTTTCTCTTTAACCCAAAGTGAATAGCCATTTGTAGACGCGTTTCGAGATTTATCTCTCATTAGCACAGATTTTGCTCTTATGAATTATGAAATGTAAAATACTTACATTAGTTTCAAACCATGTGTTGGGCTGTCGAAAATATGTTATGTTTTGACATATGTGTGGAAAGACCAGACCTTAGTTTCAGATATTGATTTATATGAATTAAATATATTATTACAGCGAAACGCAGCCTTAATATATAAATATATTCAATCTTGTCGAATCTCTATAATGAATCTCTCTAAGGTGGTATAATTATATCTGTAATTAGTTTAGTTTCACCCTATATTTAATACATATAAATCAAAATCTGAAACTAAGTTCAGGTCATTCCATGGTTTCAAACTATTGTAAGTGTTTTCCATTTAATAATTCATAAGAGCAAAGCTTTACTGATGAGAGATAGATCTCCAAACGCATCTACAGATGGCTATTCACTTTCGGTTAAAGAGAAAGATCTGATCTTAAAAAACAATAATATTCATCTAGTGTCTTGTTTTAGTATCACGGAAGTGAAACTGAGTCCTAGTAAATATCGCAAATAACTGTTGTCTTTCAACATGAGATTGTTTTTTACACTTAAAAAGACATAAAAAGATTATAGAGATTCTGAAAGATTGAATATATTTATATATTCAGGCTGTGTTCCGCTGTAATAGGTTGGTATAGTTGCATCTGTAATTACTTTTGTTATACCCTATATTTAGTTTTGAATCGGATTCTTATCAAAATTTGCTAAATTTTAAAGTTTATAATAATTTCTTTAAATTATCATTTTAAATGTATTTATCTCGCAGTTTTGTATTTCGTAGGCGCCCGTACAAAAGAGATTATGTCAGTAAATGGTTATTTTGGGAAATCAAAAAAAAAAAAAATTTTTTATTTCAATTAAATTAGTTATTTCAATTAATTTTTTCCCAAATATTTTTACCTTGATATTTTCCTGATTTCTTCTTAAACTATATTATAAAATGGCCTTATATATTATTAATTATACATATATTACCGCTTAAAATTTATTCATCAAATATTCGATTACAAGTATACAAAACTCAAGATACAAAAAATGGTTGAAGTTCTGAAATAAATAGCTGGATAAATACAAAACAAATTAATTAATCCAAAATTCGGTTACTTCGTACAAAATGAATTACTTAATCCCAAAAAAGGTTCATTCATCCAAAATAAAATGTAATCATCCAATATATCATCCAAGGTTTTTTCGTACAAACTATGATTTCTCCTTACAATACTCGATTGAATCGTACAACATAAAATCAATTCACCTAAAAAAAGGTTACGTGTACAAAAAGGTTGTTTCATCAAAAATTGAATTGCTCTTTACACAAAAACAATTTGCTTGATATAAAATTTGAACTAGAATCAACTAGAATCAACTATTAGCTATAATCTATTGTATGTAATATATTATGTTTTATTGTATATTATGTGCGATATAGTACGTAATAAGAGTAGCACAGGATCGACCAGTTATTGTAGTGATTGATAAGAAACGAAATGACGCTACTATCATTGAAATTGGAATAACAAGGCAGGATCAGCTGCAAACTGTTAAGACAACGAAACTGCATAAGTACGACATGCTAGCGAGTGAAATATCAATACTTCACAAGCGTAAAACCAAGATTAACCCGTATGTGATGACTTGGGACGGGGTGGTTTCAAAAAGCTACAGCAGATATAACCAGCAGCTTGAAATAACACCAAACATCGAAGCTTACATCCAAACTAGAGTGCTGAAGAGGACACTTGAGACTGTGTCGTTTGAGACACGCAGGGGCATACTAGATGGACCTGGCGAGGGCGAAACACTCGAAGGAACAGTTGAGAGGTTGATGAGAAGAAGCGATAAGGTAGATACAAATTTTAAGCGATTTTTTAAGCGAGATTAGTTTTAAGTGATAAAAACTAATTCTTAAAGAAAGGGTATAGCCGGATTTATATATGAAATTTGCCTCCGCGGAGTTTTTTCTTCGCATTTTGGGGATCGTTTTGGTACCAAATGCAAATAAATAAGTCAAAATTTGAGCTCTTTATCTCCAACCCTTATCGAGATATTGTAAAAAAACTGATTTTTGGATTTCATTTTTTTTTTCATAGTAAAATTGAATTTTAATAAAATTTTAAGAAAAGAAATAAAAATAAAATCATTTTTTTGACAGTATTTTTGAAAAGTGTCATCCGCCAAATTTTGTCAGAAAATGTCTTCTTTACTCCTTTATACCCAGGATTTGTTTTAATTTTTTTGATGTGGTGGAACAATGTGAACAAAATTAAAAACGATCTTACATTCCAATGAACATATTTTATTATTGCTAGAAGAAGAAGAAATGTTTATTGAAAACAAACTTTTACAAAAGGCTATCGACCACTAGGTCTTTCCGCCTAGGAGTTTCTATTTTAATATTCAGAATAATTTTATACAAAAAAAATAAACTGCTGAATTCACAGATTATGGAGGGTATTGCTAGAAAAATACATAAAAAGTTGTTTTTGACTGAAAGAATACGACAGTTGATCAACGTTTCTTTCTATATTCAACATTTTTTTCTATAAACAGACGACTTAATATTTCGGCAGGTCTTATTATTTTAGCCAAATCGAGCATGGGAAAGATTATATAGAATATGACATTGAATAATATAATCGTTGCAATGTGAGAACAACATCTAATAGTACGCCTTCCATTAGCACAATCACGACAATATCGTCTAATACCAGAGATTTAATTCTTTTTCCAGAGATTTCCTTTAAGTTTTAAGGAGTTGCTTAATGTTTATTTTACTATCTAAAAGCTTGAACTTTTGCTTGATATTACCATGAACTGCTTTAACTACCCAACGCACTTTGGTAACGAAACGCGATTGATTTGACTCGACTGTAGTAAGCTGATTATATTTCCCTTTAAGATTATATATTATATATTATATTATATATTAGCCGTGTGAGGCACAAGCATATCTATAATCAAACCATTTGTAGTGCGTATTGTAAATGGTTTGCGCAGAGGTACTTTTTTTGAGCAGAATATGATTTTCTCTGGCATTCATTATTTGTACTTTTTTAATGGCAATTGGGATTGCTAAGGACGATTTTCATAATTTCAGCATCGTTCATATTAGCCGGGAAGTGCAGAAGCATATCTATAATCAAACCATTTGTAGTGCATATTGTAAATGGTTTGCGCAGAGGTACTTTTTTTGAACAGAATATGATTTTCTCTGGCATTCATTATTTGTACTTTTTTAATGGCAAATATATGTTCCATCACAAATAAATATCAGTTGGTCATTTTCTAGTTCATACAATTGCTCTGTTCTAGCTATGTTTGTATTAGAAAGTAAAGTTTCTCTATTGACAACATCTGTGACAGGCTTTAAAGACAAGTATGCTCATCAAAATCGGACTTGTGTAGAATTTCTTTTGATTAACTCTCTGTTCTTACCAATTCACAACAATTAGTTTTGCTATTAATAGAAACTCACTCATTGGTAACCTTTTCTAAGAGTATGATTTTTCTAATTACATTGTTAGTTGATTCTAAAGTATTATTATGACGCGGAACACCATCAACCAGTCCAGTGAACCAACCCAGTTTTTTTTAATACAATAGTCATCCATATAATTCATAAAGTCTAGGACATCTTAAGTGGAATCAATGTATTTTGATTTGAAAATGATTGAAACCCTTTCAAATTCTTCCAGTGGTGATTCATAATGGAGTGTATCAATTTCAGCTTCAAGAGAATCTCGAACATTTTTTTCTCGAATAGTCAAAAGTCTCTTGTCGATTTATCGTGTGCCCAACACAAAACTCTTGAAAATTTATCCCCAAAAACCAGTTTAGAACCATTTGTTATTGCATCAGAAGCATCTGGAATTAACACTGTTGATTTAAATTCATGTTGGCTAAATATGAACGCACACTCTTTCAAACAATTAAATAATAATTTGAAATTTTCAGAATTCTCTGTTTTTGATACCATGTGTCCAAATGTATGAAAAGATTTGTTTTTATCTGTTTTCCCAACAATCAGGACTGGAAAGCCTTGCCATATCAATTTATACGTTGTATCCGTATATACTGGATAATTTGAGTTGATCATGGCTGCTAATCTTTTTGTAGTTAAAAACACTTGAAAATTATTTTTTTCATCGTCCTCCTCATCAATTATTATATTGTAATGTGAAACAAAACAAATGTCTTCATTATGTTGAGGCGATAAAGAGTCGTCTTGATTAGTACTTAATTAATACTCTCGTAAAGATTTTTTGTAAACCAAGCTTTAAGTTCTCCAAGGCTAATTTGATAACCGCTATATTTTTTGCTTCGATTAGTATGAAGTTTTTAATTTGAATGATTAGGACTTCCAGAAGTTTCCTACTTCTTATAGCTGACAGAATTAAATTTGGAGTCTTCATATTATCATCAAACAGTTGTTGAATGATTGTTTTTATTTCATTCGGAATTCCTTGAGTTTATTTATCTTTATTATGATCATGACTTTTATCGGACTCAAATAAAACAACCTTCTGACTTTCATACACGGACAATAAAAATATTTGTTTAGGACAAACATCAGACAACTTATGTTTGTAATATTGTTTCACTCCATCTTGGGTATATGTAAAGAACATCAACATTCTTTTGTACCAAATATTTTGATTGTGTAAGTATTCTTCAGCGTCATTTGGATTAGAAAAAAATTGTTTGTAAAAAGCAATCAAATTTTGGATGGATCAACCTTTCTTGTACAGTTAAACCTTTTTTGGGTGGATTGATTTAATTTTGTACACTTCCTTCAATTATTGTAGTAAACCATTATTATTTGTAAGATTCAATCGATTATTGGGTGTCTATATTTTATTTTCGACGAAGCAACCTTTTTTGGAGGAAGTAACCGTTTTTTTGTATGAATAAACCGAATTTTGTATTTTTCCAGCTATTTTTTGTAAAAAAACATCTATTGCACGCAAAAAAATCCAAGCCATATATTATTATACATATTTTCAGCGGATTTCTATCGCCCATGAAAAAATAAATAAAACCAAATTTATAATTTTCCAATTTTAATTTTAGTTTTGCATTCTGTCTATAAATTTCATAGTATTAACTCTTGGTTATTATCCTCCCTGTAATTTACCGCCGATGGAACGGGAAGATTTGAGATGGGATTAGCAGCTCGTGGCGAAATGGTAGAAACATCGGTTGCCGATCTGTCATAACCTGCATGGTCTGTCATTTATTTTAAAATGAGTCGTTGGACGGGTGAACAACGAGACTACACAGTTAAAGCCTATTTTCAAAATGGCGAGAGTTTAGTTGAAACGCAACGTGACTTTCGACGGCGTTTCAACATACAACCTGTTCAGACAACGCTATTAAAAAGTTGTTCGACAAGCGATGTTAAGAAGTCTGCGCCTATCAGCCATCCGTAATGCCATAGACCTTGGAGTAAGTGAAACATCGACGAGTAGAATTACAACATTCAAGTTGTGCAATCTCTTAATAACACAAGTGTTCCAAATTGATCCACCCCAGCCCTCAAACAGCGGATTCACTACCTGTTAATATCCTAAGAAGGGTTATGCAAAACTTCTTGACAAAAGTCTCGACTCCAAGATAGTTTAAATGTCAACAGAGGACATTGGGCGGATGTAGTGTTGTCAAACAAACGGCAAACAAATGGCTCGCTCCTGTATTTTCCATTAATATTTTAGAAATTGTTAAAAAAATAAGTCTTCGACAATAAAATTATTTACGAGATCTTCCCGTTTCACTGGCTGACCCTTTATTTGTTCTTGGGAATGGGAATTATTGAAAAGCTTCTATAACCATCGCATTTAAAGCCTAACACGCTTCGGTTACTTTATCTCACCTTAATTATAGGCTACAGAGAATAAAATTACACTATTTAGTTACATTATTTAAATAAACAATCAGTTGTTATAAACTCTAAATATGTTATGTTTCTTATTTAAAATGAAAATGCAACAGCTTTGTAACGCTATGAACTATGGCGTGAACTTTTCTGGCAAATCTCGAATAAGTCAGATGTCAAATATTTTTTTAAGTTATATTGTTAACACAATTAAATTAACGATTCAATAAATTAACAGTTTTGACACTTCCTTTTGAATTTTAAAAATTGAAATTACGATAGGGAATATACAAGTGATTTAAATTTACTTGAATTTTTTACCCCCGATACTATATGATCTTGACATGACACCTATACCATTATTTTCTAATTTAGTTTACATTTAATGCCATAAAACTTAAATCAAAAAGTCCAAAATATGCAAGCGAAATTCAAATTTGCGAACGCATCACCATTGTTTCATGCTTTGTGACGTTCACGTTCTGACATTTATCGGCGTCAATATTCACTGTTCTTCTTTCGAATAGGGCCTACTTTGGAGCACGCTTGTTCAACTGTTGGGCTTTGATCTTTCTACAATATTGTCGCATCTTGTGCGGGCCTAGGATCTTCCTGAAGATTCTCCTCTCTCTGATTTCCAATTTTTCTACCAGACCTCTTCGATTCAAGGAAAGACACTCCATGGCATACAGGGCTTCTGGTCGAAAGACTGATGTGTAGTGCTTAAGTTTCAGGTTGCGTGACAGGCATTTATTGTTTTAAGTGTTCTTAGTCAGTCGATAGGCGAGATCTAACTTGTTTACTCTCTTGGATAATGATGCTCTTTCTGATAAGTTCGGTTCAATCCAGTCGCCGAGATACTTTATCAGTTCTCTTGATGTTTCCCTGCTCTATCAATGGAATCGTAGGCCTTCCTAAAATCAACAAAGGTGGCAACCACCTTGCGGTTTCTCATCTTGAAGTATGCAAGGACAGTTTTAAAATTGAGGATCTGTTCAACACAAGATAGGGTCTTCCTGAAGCTCTCCTGCTATTCTCCCAGTTGACTATCCAGCTGATTTTCTGCCCTTGTTTGTAACGCCTTCGAGAGAATCTTGTATGTTACCGGGACGAGAGAAATTCCATGGTAGTTGTTTATATCAGTAAAATCTCCCTATTTGTAAAGCGGATGGATCAGAGCAGATTTCCAATCGGATGGTAATTTCTCTATTTTCAAGATGTCCTGGAAGAGCTCGGTAAGCTTGCGCACGGCATTGTTTCCAGCACCTTTCTACAGTTCAGCAAAGATAGAGTCCTCTCCAGCTGCCTTATTATTCTTACGAAGTTGAATGATCTGGCCAACTTCTTCCAATGAAGGGGGTAGCGAGTCCGGGTTTGGTGTTGTTTGTTTATAGTCGAAATCTTCGCTGGGTGGGTCACAGTTGAGTAGATTTTTAGTACTGAGATAAAAGGTGGCAGTTGTCCTTGTCGTTATAAGCCAGTTTGGCTTGTGAGTCTCTGAAGTCGAGGTTTGGCGGAGCGTATTTTCTGAGTGTTTGCTTGAAGGTTCAAAAGAAATTTTGAGTTATTCTTAGCAAAGCTCTCTTCGATTTGGGTTAGTTGATTCTGCGTGAAAATTCGTTTGGTTCCTCGAACTATCTTGGCTGTAACCTTTCTTTGTTCCAAAAATGTATGCCAATTCCTTGGTCTTTTTAGAAGTCCACTTCACCCAGGCTGTCTGTCTTTGGTCTATTGCATTGTCACAGTCTTCAGTTCTTCCTTCTTCTAGTGAGAGGGGCGGGTTCATTGGCCGCTTTGACAAGACTCTCCTTGTTGGTACAGTTGGTCCCAGCTGTTTATATTGTATTGATCTGTATTGTTCAGTCTCTGACTTACTTCTTGACTGTTCTTGAGTCGCTCTACATCAAATCTTACCATTTTGGAGGTTCTGAAAAAAAATTACACACTTAAAACAAATTGATACACTAACCTAGAAATTTAGATTTTCAGGATCAGGATTTTAGGATCATCAACTTTTACTCGATCCACAATAATAAGAAAATGATTAATATCATTTCTCCTCAATAGACCAATAAAACTGAGTGGCGCAGAATTTCCCAAAGATAACGTTTACAAAGCGAAAAATATGTTATACAATAATAATTACCCAAAATATGTAGCAAAATCAGTTACCATATTTGTCAAACAATTAATACAAAAACTGATATAGTCAAACAGGACTAAACAATATAAATTCTATAAATTTCCACACATCCCAAATCTAACAAAAAAAAACAATAATATTAACAACAATATATGATGTAGATTAACCACATGAATATTACAACAAAAGCAAATTTCTTCACGAAGGTAAAAGACAAAGCACCGATGCCGAATTATTCTGAAGTAGTTTACATTGTCCCGTGTAAAGATTGCGAACAAGTATATATTGGATAAACAGCACAATACTTAAAGAAAAGAGTCCAACAACACAAAAATGACTGCAAAATCGATGCGGTATTGTTCATTGTGTATTATTCATTATGGGGTCGCGTCAAGTGCAGTTCGGCGTCTACTTTCTCTATTTTGTGTGGTAGATTGTTTACCTTCCAATTTGTAATTTCGATTTTGGTATCGAGAATAATCCTTCTGAATAGTCTAAGGCAGTTCGTCTAGTATATGTCCATACAGGTGTTCTTCTAGTTGTAATGAGTAAATTTGGTGAATATTATTTACTATATATTTGGGGAAAACCTGCGAATCTTTACGTCTTAACAGAAAAATTCTTCTATTTATTAGCGACGCTATTTTTTAGCTTATAAGCTTTTTATAGCTTATAAGCTAATATTTAGCTTATAATAATACTAAGAAACCACGCTACTAACAGATCTATATAAATCTGTTAGTAGCGTGGTGTCTTAGTATTATTATAATATCAACTGTTACAAATTAGTTAGAAATATTTAGAAAATATTTATTTTATTTATAAACACTTGCAAAATAATTTTTGTCAAGGGTAAATTTATTTATGAACTGCATTTTATCAATTTTAAAATATTTACCTACAAAACCACTAATATTATTGATAAAAGTTTTGATAATTTACGAAAGTATTAGTGATAAATATCTACATTTATTATCATCATTATCCATTTATTATCGAAATTTGCAAAATACACATAAAATCAATTTTAAGAGAAAAAAATTTGAAAATGCACAGAAAATGCAAAGAATTTTGCTAATATGTATAATCATACAAAATGTAAACGTATTATTATTTTTATAGAAAATCATAAAGAAATGATGACAAAATAAAGAAATGAGGTCGAGGGAACTGCGTTCCTAAACTACGGAAGGCTTAGCGAAAAAGTAACTGAATACCTGGCAAGTCCTGTATTTAAGGACTTGATATCGGGTATAGTAAAGACAGAAGTGTAGGTAATTGTAAATAATTTAAATACTACGATTATTGAACTGAATCTAAAACTCGAAAAATTAATGATAATAAATGAAGTGTGTCTTAAACAACTTTCAAGTGGTTTCAAATGAGACAAAAGATAACGTTCACCAGCAACTAAAAACAGCTAAAGTCCGAACAAAAAATCAAAGTGATAAAAATTCGGGAATCGTTGTCAAAAAGCCAAGAAACCAGATTAATCGAGCACACAGTAAAAAGTGATGAAAACGTTAACGATAAAGAAGAAATTTGGGAGATCCAAAAAAAGAAACAGAAGCGGAACAGACACTCAAAAGTAATATACGGAAACTCGGGCACAACAATGATTAAAGCAGCAAATAAATTTGCTTATATCCATGTGTCAAATTTAGAAACTACACTTACGGAATTGGAAATTACCGATTACTTTTGACAAGTAAGAATATTTTATCAGTACAATGTAAACAACTGGACTCTAAATACCCTGATGAGGACGCTTTATTTAAAGTTACAGCTCCGTTTGAGTATTTGAAAGAGCTAAATAACCCAGATACGTAGCCGAAATATACACGCATAAATCGGTTTTTCCGAAATCTCATACAAGGGAAGAGACAAAGGGAAACATTAAACAATTATCCCAAAGAATCAGTGATAGACAGATTATATAATCAGAACCAAAACGCTCAATCTGCTGGTCGATCTCACCCTGAAGATGAAATTCATATCCAACTTCAAAATAAAAACCACAAATTATTAAATCTAGCTTCAACCCCATTACAAGTGTACTGCCAGAATACTGGAGGTCCCAGAACAAAAATGAGATCATAATCTTGGTGGAATTTCCGGCAATGAACTTAATTTACGCGGCTAGGACGGTTACGCGGTCTTCGATGTGACCGCAATGAATTGACTAGCTCAAAACTCAGAGGTAGAGGAGTGCTGATTGCCATGCGAGAATACATTCAAGCCGAGCAAATACATCACCGAAATGAGGACGTTGAACAATTACTTGTCGGATGTGCTCACAACAATAAAAAGTTTTTCATAGGTGTGGTTTATATTCCAACATTATCCAGTGATTGTGTCTATGCATCCCATATACAAACGATTGAAGACATTTACTCCAAAAATTCCTGTACTGACTTTTACGTGGTGACTTCAATTTAACAAATGTTATGTGGTCTAATGAGAATTTAGGCATAGTTATGAACGGTCACAGTAATCTTAACAGTGAAACTCTAGCACAGCGTTACGGGTTTCTAAATATTTATCAACATTTTGACATTCACAATTCTAGAGGTGTTTTCTTGGATCTTTTATTTTCAAAGAGGCCGAATATCTCTGTTAACATAGCTACAGATCCACTACTTCCCTCATCTTTTCATCAAAAAAGCTTCTCCTTTGAAATATCCTTAAATGAAAAAATCAAATTAATCAAATTATAATCAAAAAATCAAATTATCCTAGTCTGAATTTTCGCGAAGCTTATTATAATTTCTTGAAAGCAGACTATAACGCAATCAATAATTACTTATCGACAATAAACTGGGAATCTCTTCTAAACTCAGCTAACGTGAATGAGTTTGTGGGTACATTTTATCAAGTCTTGAATATGGCAGTGGCCTTATTCGTGCCGTTAAAGCAGTACCGAAGCTCAACCTTCCCAAAGTGGTTTAGCACAGAGTTAAAGCATACAATAAAACGTAAAAAAAAGTAGCACTTAAATCTTACAAAGTATCAAATAATTCGCTGCGCTACAATGAATTTGTAGCTTTACGTACGCAATGCAAACAACTATCGAAAACTTGTTATTAACGTTACTTGAAACAAATAGATGACAATTTTCAGATAGATCCAAAATCATTCTGGAAGTTTGTAAATAACAAAAACTCATCTTACAGCAGTCCAGATCAAGTGTATTACGGAGATTAAACAGCTAATGGTTGTCTAGAAATATCCAAACTATTTTTCCACTATTTATAGTAATCACAAAGACTCTACTGTTGAATATAAAAGTCATACCAACCTCGATATCCCATGTACCAAAATAACATTAGATCAACTTCTTAAAAAAATCAGCAAATTGCCAAATAAACTTAGCTCAGGCCCTGATGGAATCCCCAATTTATTCTTGAAAAGCTGCTCAAATTAATTCCATAAATACTCATTTCTCTCAAGCCTTCGATACTGTTGACCACAACATTCTACTTAGAAAACTGTACTGCCTTGGCTTTAGTGATGTACTACAGAAATGGTTCCGTAGTTTTTTGACTGGACGCATTCAGAGAGTCAAAATAGGTTCTTCTATATGTTGTGAAATTGCAGTGACATCTGGGGTTCCACAAGGTTCGCACTTTGTCCGCACAATTGTGTTCGCACCACTCCTCTTCAACTTGTTCATGAATGATATAGGGCGTTGCTTCAGTAATAGTAAATATTTACTATTCGCTTACGATCTAAAAAATTTGAGGCGTATAATTAATAGGCGCTTTGTCAAATGGTGTAATCTGAAATCTGAACAATTTACAACTAAACGTTCAGAAATGCTGTTTCATAAGCTTTTCCAAATCTATTAAAAAACATAAAACACAGTACACCCTAAACAATAACTTATTGAAACCTACAGCAACTGTAAAAGATCTTTGCATCTATTTTGATGAACACACTTCATACCTACCACTTTACCTTTGTTACCACATAAAGAGTGCATCTTTGAAGGCCTCGAAGATGTTAGGCTATATTTTCAGGAATTGCCATAATTTCTCCATTCGCGCTGTGACATGGTTTACATGTTATTGGTTGTCTCCCACCTGAATTATGCCTCTGTTGTGTGGTCTCCCCACAACCAATCTCACAAATACACAATCGATAAGATTCAAAACAAGTTCCTGAGGTTCTGTGCATACAAACTCTATGTAAACATAGAAAATCATGATTACTCTGCTATTACTAGAATGCTCAACATGCATTCGTTGGCTAACCGTAGAACTGTTAATGATATAAGCTTCAATTATAAGTTACTGAATGGATTGATAACTAGCCCTGAATTGCTCCAACTGATAAACTTTAATATGCCTAATAAAATTCTAGGTTGTAACAATACTTTCCATATAAAGTTCAACGCCAGCAATTATGGTAAATATTCACCTATTGAAAGATCCTTGAAATTTATTAATGATCATAATATAGATATGTTCAATGGTTCGTTGCCAACTGTTAAAAAAACTCTCTTCGACTACGATTTCAGTACATTATTTTAAAATTAGTCGCTGTATATTTATATCTTTCTGTGCTCTATAGATTTAAGATTTCACCTAGCCGTTTATTGTTTATACGTATTCATGTTTGAGTGTGTGTATGTATGTGTGTGTGTGTGTATTTATAGGTGTACCTATGTGTGTGCGTACATATATATATATATATATATATATATATATATATATATATATATATATATATATATATATATATATATATATATATATTATATATATAAAAAGCTCCCCCAAGAACAAAAATCAACGGGTCTCGGCGAATTTTGAAATATTATACGGTTTTCCAATTGTAGGGATACCCTTTATATATATATATATATATATATATATATATATATATATATATATATATATGTATATATATATATATATGTATATATATATATATATATATTTATATATATACATATATATATATATATATATATATATATATATATATATATATATATATATATATAAAGGGTATCCCTACAATTGGAAAACCGTATAATATTTCAAAATTCGCCGAGACCCGTCGATTTTTGTTCTTGGGGGAGCTTTTTTGACAGTCAAGCAAACTCGATATGTTCATCCCCCTAATGCCTAGCAACCCCAACTTAAAAATTTCAAATGCAACTACCCCACTTGTGGCACATCATTTTAAAGCCCTTTTCATTGCGAATACAGTGACGTACCGTTTTTAGAAATCGGTTGAGATTTGACAGAAATATTAGTTACAAACGAAAAGATGACAAACCAACTTACGCGTAGTAATTTCAACACAAATGCCCACCACTAATAAGTTTTTCATCTACTACACATGACCGCATTACCTAATTGTTATTGATGTCTATCAGTTTACAAAAAAGTCAGAAATGAAATAAAAAAGCTGAAGCAAATAATAAATCAGATTTATTTGATGAATTGCTCAAAATGACCCCCGTTAACTTCCAAACAATAATACAGCCTGTTTAGTCTTTTTTAAGCGTCATCTTAAATGGATGAAACTAGAGTTTTTTCAAAATTCGATGAACACTGGAACGGGATACGCCAGAAGCTTGAGACACAGTTGTAATCGATTGCTTATTATCCATCTCACATGACCCAAAACTGCCATTTCAACTGCTTCATTTCGAACTGGCCCAATTACTTCACGTTTCTTGTTTAAAAGCGAACCTGTTGCAACAAATTTGTCAATCAGGTGTTTAACGTACTGGTGGTTTACATTTTTTTCAGGATGATTGGCATTAAAAATTCGTGCTGTAGCTTTAGCGCAATCGTGATTTCAATTTTCATTTCAATAAATTGCAACAATTTCTACTCTTTCCGCGATAGAATAAACCATTTCGAACACACGTTAATACTTTCAATAACGGCTGAAACTAACGATTTCTTGGTCACAAGCCAAAAACACCGACTTTTTTTGTAGTACTGATTTTCTGTTATTTTGAAAAGGTCTGAATTCCTATAAACTTAAGTATCTTCTACTAAAAACTATTTTAGTATCTAGTTTTATTTGCTTCAGCTTTTTTATTTCATTTCTGACTTTTTTGTAAACTGATAGACACATCAATAACAATTAGGTAATGCGGCCATGTGTAGTAGGTGAAAAACTTATTAGTGGTGGGCATTTGTGTAGAAATTACTACGCGTAAGTTGGTTTGTCATCTTTTCGTTTGTAACCAATAATTCTGTCAAATCTCAACCGATTTCTAAAAACGGTACGTCACTGTATTCGCAATGAAAAGGGCTTTAAAATGATGTGCCACAAGTGGGGTAGTTGCATTTGAAATTTTTAAGTTGGGGTTGCTAGGCATTAGAGGGATGAACATATCGAGTTGGCTTGACTGTCAAAAAAGCTCCCCCCAAGAACAAATATCGACGGGTCTCGGCGAATTTTGAAATATTATTCGGTTTTCCAATTATGGGGGGGGGGGGTCAAATTTTCGTTGGGATACCCTGTATATATATATAAATATATATATATATATATATATATATATATATATATATATATATATATATATATATATATATATATGAATGTAATTATCATTACACGTAAAGTTTCTGCAGACGCTTGTACAGAAAACTATTAAGAAAATTAGATACAATATAAACATTGCCCACACAGAACACACAAATGCTCACATCACCGAGCAAAACACAACTGCTCAACTATTAATCTCACATAGATTAATACTACAACGCTAACTAATGGCCAACCGTTTTTGCGTATCCGATAAAATTTCGGGTTGAAATCTGTTTACGTTCAATGATTACGCATTAGATACAAGTCCACTAACAGTAACGATTTAAACAGTAACAAGTAACAACGATTTTAAAAGAAATCAATTCAATGGGAGGAATATATATTTTTTAATATTGTGAATAATTTCAATAAAACATATTATTGTATATATATACTTACGAGAAAATTATATTTAACACCGTACTAAAATTTTATAAATGATCTCTTAAAGAAATAAACTGACTAACTTAAAAATCGCTTAACACATAAAAAAGTCAATATCCCTAATGCATTCGCTTAGCGAGCTTCGGTTTGCTAATAACACTAAAGGACCGAGGGTGTTCTCTAAAATTAGGCAATCAGAGCGAAATCGTTTCTTCTAAAAGGTCTTGTGTTGCCAATATTAAACCGAGACACGCGGTTTAAACCGAAATTTCCGCCGGAACAAAAATTAAACCCGCGACAAATGGAATTTATGTGAGGCGTCGACGTCGGGCGGTTCAACTTCTGGAAATTACTTTTTTCTCCTTTTTCACGAAAGCGACCCCAAAACTGACGCCAAAATGGATAACCACCACATGGGAAACTTATCGCCCGGACTCTAGAAACCGAGCAAAAACAATGACCCATATCCGATTTATGTTTTTTTCCGCTTTAGGAAGATTTAACACATTCAATTTCTTAGATATGTTCTGAATTTTACCCATTTGTTTTTATTTAAAACTATTTTCTCAAAATTATAAAATTTTCCAATAACAATATAAAAAGTATAAATGGTAAATAAAAAGTACTCTTCAAATACTACATCTTTGTTACCGCATTTGACCGAATATAAAACGACCTGCAATATAAGAGGAGTTTTATTTTTGGCAAACATTATTTTATGAATATAAGATGATATGTGTGATTAGAGGCTGAACATAACAAATGAATCAAATAATCTTGTGACTAACAATTGATGACAGATTAAAATTTTCATAACTTGTATCGCCACTTTTAAAGCGTGTTTTTTTTATTAAAAAAAAATAAGCGTTATTTTTTATTTAAAATTATATGTGTTGCATTCTTGTAGGCATATAATATCTTTAAATTTAAAAAGGAAACTAATGACTGCCTGTGTTTTATCAATGCTTAGCTACCTTGAATCGGTGTATACTAGTTTCAGTAATAAGACAGATTGCTACGGAATACAACGAGCATAAAATTGGTTTATCCAGAAAAGACCAGGTCAAAAAATAATAACGAAAATTCGATGCAAATGGGTTAATATGGTAAAACTTCAAAAATTTCATCTTACATATATTCTTAAAAAAATCCTGACCTGCAAATTACCCAGGTATCTGTATAAAAAATAACCTACAGAACGGACGTTTATACAATTAATATTCGTAATAAGGGCTTGCTGACTCCACCTATGAACCATACCTCAAAATTTAAATCTTCGTAGGCTTACCAAATAACGTCCATTGTTAATAATCTACTAATAGAGTTAAGACAGGCGAGCGTTGAACAGTAAAAAAATTAAGCTAAAATGCGAAGAATACTTTTGTTCTCCATTCACTTCCAATTATGTATATATGTATTTAATGTATATGCATAGTTCTTTGTGTGGAGGACAATAAATGGTTTAATAATAATACTATGCAATTTTCCGAAAAAATATACAAACTAATTTGAAATCTTGTTGTTTATGTCTAAACCATATTATAGGGATTATACAGTAAGTACTGGCGTCGATACTTTGTTGCACAAGCCTTAATAAAGAGAGCTAGATAGACAAAATTGAGTTCCATGATACACAAAATAATTACACAAAATTGAATTGCGCAAACATTGAAGGACAAGAGTAAATGGGCAAAATTTAATTCCGCCATCCATCCCTGATAAACAAAATTAAATGAACAAAATCGAATTTGGCAAGCCTCGATAGACGAAGCTAAACGGAGAAAATTGGTTTCCGCAAAATTAAATGGACAAACTGTCGTCGCGCAATCCTTGATAATCACAACTAAATATACAAAATTGAGTTGCGCAAAGCTGGATAGACTAAATGCACAAAATTGAGTTGGACAAACTTTGATATTCAAAGAATGAAGAACAATATGGATTTGCGCAAAACTATATTGATAAACAAAACAAAATGAACAAAATTGAGTTGCTCAAACCTTGATAAACAAAACTAAAGGATTAAAATTCAACTATATTAACCTTGACTAGTACATGTGGATCGTATTTTTCGGAATAGAATAGTTTTTGTGGATAGAAAAGTTGAAAATAATGGAATAGTTGTTAAAGGTGGAATAATTGATGAGGGTGGAATTTTATAATACATTTTCAAGTGTGTGATGTGATTGACAATTGTGTGAAATCAAACTTACTATAATTAAATATAATTAAAGGAGTGATATTAGAAATGAAAACCTGTCAACATTCATAAAAAAAGTTACTATATCTAACGATGTGATGTTAGTTATTAAGGTTTACATGGACAAAAAAAAATAAGCTTTGGCGTAAAAATTACTGAAAATCTCACTCAAAATGTCATAATATTTTAATTAAATAAGTGACGTTGATGTTGTCAACTTTGACGTTCAACATAACCAATAAATATTGTTTTTATCAAGTTAGTAACTTGTGTTGTTGAGTAATCAACATACTCAGACAAAATCTCACCAACTATTTGTGGACGTTTCGTTGTTGTTGTCAAATTTGGCAGATAACATAACCAAGTTAGAAAAAATCAGCTGTTAAGTTTTTTTCGTCAGTTGTAATAAATTGTAAGTTGTAAACCTTAGTTACTAACGTCACTTCATCATATATAGTAACCTCCTTTTATGAAGGTTGGCAACTCTTGATTTCCAATATCACTCCTCAAATTATAGTAAGTTTGCTTTTAGACAATTAGCAACACTTAGCAAAATTATGTTACTAAAAGTTTCACCAAAAAAAAATAATTACCAATAAATTACTCAACTGACGTTAATGTCAACGTTGACTTGATTTTCATGTATTTCTTTATTTAAAATATCCAGTGTCAAGGTTATCGACCACGAAAATTCCAAAATGGTCAAATTGCTTCAATAGAAATATCTCTGATCTTAATAGATCTGAAAGAGATTTTATTATATCTATTACAGATTTAAAGTTGTTGCTATTTGAATCTATTAGTATCAGTTCCGGTTTCAATTCGAGGGATGCTTATGTGGTCTGAATTTATCTGGCGCCTTGCGACATGTAACCTAATAGGTTAACCTAGGTTAAACCAACATTCAGCTTTACAGCTTTATCTTATTTTTGATCTCTTGGGTCGCGCTACCGCTTGTCGCGCTTGTAGTTTGTCTTAATTTTTCTGCCGCTTTTCGGTATATAACCCAACCTAAGTTAGGCTAATAGACTTTGCCACTTTAGCATATTTTAGATCGAGGTGTTCTAACCTAACCTAGGTTTAACAACACCTCTTGCTACTTTATTTTATTATGGATCGAGAGGTCACGCGGCGGCCACAATATTTGATCTTGAAGTATAAAAATTGCACACTTTTTAGAAAATCTGCTTTCTCGAGCAGTGTTATACGCAAGTTTGGTAGGAATCAGAAAAGCTTTGAAAAATTTGAATATATAGTTTTTTAATTAAATCCTGCGGCAAGGCTATCGGCGTCAAAGATACCAAAACGAAAAATAGAAAATGGATAGTCTATATAGAACTGAAAGATTTTTTAATGTACCAATTAAACTTTTGAAGCTATAGTCATATGATAAAAAGTATGGTACGCGACTGTTAATTGCGTCTAATTAGTTGTAAAAACTTAGAATTTAAATAATAAATAGTAATTTTTCAATTCAAAGTATCGTTATTAGAATTTATTACTCTCTGTAATGGTATGGATTTGAGGGCAGAAGCCTGAGGGTAGAACCGCGAAGATGTCAAAATATCAATTTCTATAGAAAAATTCTATAGAAAATTCTATAGAAAAATTTAAGAGGGACGGCCGCCGCCAGATAAAATATTTTGCAAAATTGACAAAATGATTTCATAGAACGATGCCCTGTGTATAAATGTGTACAATTTTATTGTTCTGCGTGGGGTGGAATTCATAAAGGCTATTTTTTAAGGAAATCAAACCTGTCAATCACGAATTTTATCCAAAACCGAACGCGGAAATTTAAAAATACTGAAAAATAGCGAAAAAAATGCATTAAACCTCAAACGATTCCAACGAAATTTTTACTGTACATGGATGCCTATAAAAAGTACACTTGGACGAAAATTCAATGTTCCGCTGCCATCGGGGACGACGCGGCAAATTATTTTAGTTTTGGAGGAATTTGGCAAATATCTCTGCAGAGCCTCGTAACAGAAAATAGGGATTTGGTGCACCGTATGTGGAATTCTGGTATCTACAAATAAGCATTATTTGCAAATTTTATAAAGTCTTTTGGTTTTGTCACAAATGTGAAAAGTGATATTTTTCAATGGGTCCCTTCTCTGAATTTCCTCTTTGAATTTCTTCGTTTCCAAAAAAAATTTTCGGCCAAACGGTTCGCTTTGGAAAAATTAAAATGACACAACTTTTAGATGAAAATGTATTCAATAAAATAGCGTTAATTGCATGTTTCTTAGACTCCGGAAAATTGGACAAAAAAATATATTTGCAAGTTTTCAATGAATATTTCTTAATTAAAACAATTATGTGTCCAGGCTATCGGCCATAAATATACCAAAACGTCAATTTCAATAGAAAAATGTATAAATCTATATAGATCTGAAAGAAATTTCAATATATCTCTTGCAGCTTTCATTTTACAGTTTTTTGAATTTAATAATTTCTGTTATGTTCTAGTTTGAGGGGCGGCGGCCGCCGCCACATAAAATATTTTGCAAAACTAACCAAGAGATATCATAGACTGACTCATTCTCTACAAATGTGTCAAATTTTATTCTTCCACGTAGTGTGAAACTTACTAAAATATATATTTTTTAAATCCAGACATGTTAATCACGAATTCCGATCTAAACCAAAGACGAACATTTTTAAATATTCAGAAATTGCGAAAAAAAATATTAGACCTGTAAGGATTTCAATGAAACTTTTTTTTTTTGTCTTCAGAGTTTTTTTGCAAATATCTCGTCAACGCCTCAAAATAGAAAATCATAACGGGGATATCCGGATGCAGGATGTCGGTACATCGGATCGGAGTACATCGGACTACAAAAAGGTATTCTTTGCAAATTTTGCAACAACCTTCGGTTTAGTCACAAAAGAAAAAAATATAAAATGCAAAAATAAATTTAAGGGTAGCCCTTCTCTGAATTTCGATTTTCAAATTCCTCACCAAAAACGGTTTTTAGCAGAAAATCTGCTTTATCTAACAGTGTAAAATACATGTTCGGCAGAGTTGGACAGAAAAAATACTTGAAGAATTTCAACATAAATTTCTGAATTTAAAAAAAAAAACGTGTGTCAAGGTTATCGGCCACGAAGATTCCAAAATGACAATTTCGATAGATAAATGTATGCGCTATCTAGAATTGAAAGTTTTTTTAATACATCTGTTGCAGTTTTCAAAATATAGTTATTTGAATGTGTTGCCTTCTGTGCTGCGTTGACTTTGAGAGGCGGCGGTCCCCGCCTGACAAAATATTTTGTAAAAGTAACTGAGGGATATCATAGAATTACTAATTCTCTACAAATATGTGCAATCTTATTGTTCCACATGGTGTGAAACTAAAATAATTTTGTTAAATGAATCCAGACGACAATAAAGAATTCCAACATGTTGCGGCAGCCACCGCCAGATCAAATATTTTTCGAAAATGATGTGTTAGATATTGGGGTGTTAGACAGATCGACTTTTTCTTTACAAGCGTGTACAATTTTATTGTTCCACATGCTGTAGAATCTATTAAACCATTTTTTTTACTGAAGCCAGCCATAAATTTAAATGAGAAACGTGGTCAAAGATTTAGATTTTTCACCCAGGATAAATAAAATACTTGTTAATTTGTTTGTTACAAAAAAAAAGTTTATTACCCAATTAAATACATTTAAAACTCGGAATAGAAAATCAGTTTAAATAACCACAAATATTTTGGCACATAATTCCACTAATATCACATGTTACAAAATGATTTCCACTGATTTCAAGAACAAGCTTTTCTGGGCGAAACTTGCTTGGGGGTCCCTTCTCGGTCAGACTTGTTCGAAAAGTCTGAGTTTTGTCTGAAAACAATTTTTTCAACGGTCGCAGTAGATTTCAGCTGAGTGACGTTTGGGTTGACGTTTGTGTTTGCGTCCCGCCAGTAGCGCCGATATGTTTTCTTGGTGAATTCTTGGTTCAGAAAATGCTGAAAAAAATTCGAATCATCTTGCGACGGGACTTGCAGGTGAAAGTGCGGAAATGTGTTACCACCGATTGGTGTTCGTCGTTGCAGCATAAATGTCGTGGTAAGAAAATTCCGATTTTAACGTACCCGAAATTTGAGGAATTTTGGAAAATTCGCCTACGCTGAACCGCAGCCGGCGCAGAAACAACATTTATAACCCTTGCAGTAAAGAGTTGAAATTTGCGAATTGCCGCGGTAAAAGTTGCTAAATTTGAAAGACGGATGAAATACGACGTGCGAAAAATGGGCGACAATTCTCAGGGCTCTGGGGGGCGCACAGTGCAAGTAAAACGTGGAAACTTAGTTTCAGAATGTCGGCAATTTCCGGCGGAAGGACACCGTTCAAAAATTTCTGAAAAATTCGCATACACCTCTTAGCTAGGACTCAAAATGCGAATTTCGTTTTTCGCAATAACTTTGCCAGTTGCGAACTATTTGCAACTTTTAATAGCCTATGGCACGGTCCAGTCTGTTCTCGATCTGCCACTGTAGGGCAGGAAGTTATGTCATTTGTACTTTTGTAGATCTCGATTGCGGATTGACATCCTACCGGTTTCCTACTATCGGCCGTGGCGACCTCGTAGTTTCTGAGAATCGGCAAATCGTCACATCGTACGCAAGATACCGTCGACCTCCATCGAACGGTGTAGAAGAAATTGCAAAATTCCACGCACTTCCGGTTCGGCAGCCGATAACGTCCTGCTTTTCAAAACCATCCACCGCACGGCCAGTTTTGCAAAAAATCGCACGGCCTCTTCGAAGACCCATAGAGAAAGAACCTACGAAACCGAACTCGCAAACGGGAAGGCGTTCTGTTCAGCTGTCGGCTCGTTATAGAACGTCAAAAAAGATCGTTTTTTGCGATATTTTTTTTCGGTTTTTCGCACTTTTCTCCAAATTTTCAGCAAAGACACGAAAATTTGAGATGACAGTTTTGTGCGGAAAAAATCGGCGCTCCAGATAGCACCATTCGCGTCGCGATCGGTCCAAATTCGGCCGCTCGGCGGCCGATAAATGGAAATTTCGTTTTCTCAAAGATTTCTCAAAGACACAATTTCTCAAATATTAGTCAATTGTCTGGAGTTTTCTAAACATTTTACCACTTTGTCTTGGCAAAATTTCTTTCGAAAATAACTCAAAACGTGCGTTTTCATTCTACAAACCCGATGTGACGCATTTATCCCGCCCCCTCCCGGAAAGGCGTACCAAACTATTTTAGTATATGTAATAATAATTAAAATTAATGTAGAAAATTAAGTTGCGCAAACCTTGATACACTAAACTAAATGGAGAAAATTGAGTTGGGCAAAACTTGATAGACAAGGCTAAACGGACAAATGATTTGCGGAAATCTAAGTTTAGACTAAAGTAAATTAACAAAATTGTCTATTGGTGATAACATACTTATTAAAGATAATCATAATAAAAATACAAACTTATTAAGAGCGAAATATAGCCTGAATATGTAAATATATTCAACCTGTCCCTAGATCCCACTAGCCCCAGTCCACTTTCGTGGCACTAAACAGATACTACATAAATATCATTGTTTTAAAGATGATTTAAGATTGAAGTTTGTTCATATCTTTCGATATAACTTAAGTGAATAGTTATATATATTTTTTTTTGATATGTTGTATTGTTAGTCTTATAGTAATTGTTGTAAATATGCCAATAAAGGTAATAATAATAATAGTTATTTGCAGACGGGTTTCAAGAATTTTCTCTCATCAGTGCGGCTTTGCTGTTTTGAATTATAAATTGGAAAACACTTACTTGAGCGCCTTGTGCAAGACAGGCGAGGTTAGGTTTAAATTTGACGTTTGTGGAGTAAGGCTATAGGGAGAATATATTCAGGCCATATTTCGCTTTCAATAAGTTTGATCAAAATTGTGTTACGCAAACCTTTATAAACAAAACTAAATGTAGAAAATTAGGTTTGATAGGTTTTAACCTTGATAGGCAAAGCTAAATAAACAAATTTGAGATGCTTAAAACTAAACGGACAAAATTGAGTTGCATAAAACTTGATAGACAATTATAAATTACTTAATTGAGCTGCGCAAAACTAAATGGCAAAAATTTAAATATGCAAACCTCGATATTCAATACTAAATGGACAACATTAAGCTGCTCAAAGCCTTGATAGGTAAAACTAAATGAACAAAATTGAATTACGAAAATCGTTATAGACAAAACTAAATGAACAAGATTGTGTTGCCAAAACCTTGATAAACAAAACTAAATAATCAACAAAACTGATATACGTATAGGTCTAGGACTATAGGACTAGTACGTAGAGGTCGTATTTATGAAGGTCAATTGCATTTATATCTCATTCATTTTCGATCGAACGAAATTGATTTCAGACTTGTACATAATTTTCTACCATTTTGTTTCTATGAGTTTTAATATGTCTGAATATTTTTGAAAACAAAATTGACTTACTCCATTCTTCAATGACAAAATTAAATGAACAAAATTTACTTCCACAAAAATTAACAAGCAACGCTAAATGGACATATTGAGATGTGTAATCTTTGTAAAACCAGTAAATTAAGTAAATTGCAGAAACCTTGATTGACAAAACTAAATGGACAAAATTGAGTTGCGCAAACACTGATAGACTAAAGTAAATGGATAAAATTATATTGCAAATAGTTATAGCCAAACTTTTGTTTAAATGGATAAAATTCAAATAAAGTTCAAATCATATCAAATAAAAATGTTTATTTACAATGAGGTTTAAAGTCTAAAGTCTGAGGTATGTCAACAAAAATTACAGAGAGGAGAAACAACGTATTACACAAAATTATATATTCAGAAAGTAAATTCATCTATGTTTTAGTAACACTTCTTTAAATCTATGACTTAATTTCTTATAGATTCTTTCTTTAGTTAGGTTGTTGGTAGTTTTTTATAAATAATATCCCCTTGATTATTAGATCCCTTTCTACAAATCATAAAATTGAGTTTGGGTATGTATAAAAGATTTTTTCCCTTGTATGGTGATAAATTATATACATACATTATCACTGATAATGTATGTATATTCGAATTCTTTTGGAAACGGTGTTTATTCTTATGGGCGATGCAAGTAATTAGCAGTATGGCCCTAACTGCTGGAATGCACAAATCCATGAAATGTGGTCTGAATGAGACAGTTATGCTGATACTTCTTATTGTCCTGTAATTTTTTTGCACTAATAAGATTGTCACTACCTGCGGTGAGGATTCCCACAGTAGTATACAATATTTTAGTAATGACCGCACTTCTGCAATTCGGTAAAAATTGTCTAAAAGGTATCTAATTTAAAATGCTCTCTTGAGAATTTTAGTGCAAATTTGATGTGTGGTCTATTCCAGTACAGATTTTGATGTAAATTATTAGCAAGAAATTATGCAACATTAACTCTCTAGATGCTTTAGTTACGAAATATTAGTGAGAAAGTCTTTGTTGCGGGAGTTGCATCCAGTGTGGATTAATATACTAGGTTGGCTATTGAAAACGAAACAGTGAAACAGTGGATTTTCGGATTGTTAAAGATTAATTTTCAAAAAATGCTCGGACACGTCAATTTTGTTTGTAAGGGGGACACCTTTTACAACAAAATTTGTAGCCAAATCACTTAACCCCTTCGCGCTGTTACCACAACCCCTATAATTTTAAATGGCACGGTGGGGCAAGTGATACCTTATTTGTAAGCCCTTTTTGTCCTGAATACTAAACGGTTATTTTCCGAATTTATCGATTTGTTGTCGAGATTATTTAATTTCAAATGGCTTCGTTTGCATACAATGTGCAGTGATGTCTATTTATGAACCTAACGAGGTCTGAAATATATAATAGGAAAAGAGTTGGAGCGAGGAGATCCGTCTCTCGAATTTCCTTGTCCACTCCGTATCTCCAGCTTCTGCACGGTCTTCGTCGTTTTCGGTTTCCTTGAGGGGTCCAGTTAAGTACTTTCTTTGGTATTCTATGTTCTGATATTCTTTGGACGTACCCATACCATATTAGCTGTTTAGTTGTAATATAATCAATAATGTCGTATTGTATTCCCATTTCTTGTCCAATGGTTTTGTTTGGAACCATATCTCTCATGGATTTTCCCGTCGCTCTTCTCCAGAAGTCAATTTCTGTAGCTTTTGGATTTCTTTTTGTCGTTTATTTAATCGGTCACACCTCCGAGCTATATGTTATTATGCTTTTAACTAGAGAGTTAAGATATAACTAGAGAGCTAGAGCTAGAGAGCTAGAGAGCTTAGATATTTTCATTCATTGCATTGGTTGATGATCTCTCCCGTTGCTAGATGTAGGTCTTCTTGTTGTCCTCCTATGCAAATATATTCCGTTTTTGTTTATTCGTGTCTTCAGGGGGGAGTTCCAAGTAAATTTTGAACTGTGTTGTAGATATACAGCAACACTGTTTACTGACCCTGACCAACGTATAGGAAATGTACTTCTAAATTTCGTGCTGCTTTCTTTCCTGAAATTTGAGTTAGCGTAAAAAGGTGGTCGACTGTACATTTTCCTGCTCTGAAGCCTGCTTGTTCTTCTGCCTCCATATCTGCGTATTCTTTTTCTATGTTGTTCTTTATGATTTTCACAAATACTCTACTTACTCTACCTACTCTATAAAGCTTGTGATGGCTATTCCACGATAGTTGTCGTAGTTACTCTTGCCGCCTTTTCTTCTATATCGTCTATAGGTGTGAAATCTTCCATTCTATGGGTACTTCGTGCCTGTTGAGGCACCTTTGGATTAAATTTCATTGCATAAAGTTCATTACTAATATTACCCGGTCCTGGGCTCTTCCGTTTTTTTAATTTATACAGACTTCTTTAACCTCTGCCGCAGTTATTCTGATTGGGGATCCTTGTATAAATATCCTGATTTTCGTTTTGGATGTCTTTAAATTGAGGTCTGCCTTCTGTCAGCATATCTTTAAAGTAATGGTTCTATTTTTGAGGTGTTATAGGTGAGATTATTTTTCTCTCATACCTTCGACGAGCCTCCAACTTCTGTACTCTTCCTTACTCCTTTCCTTTCCGTTCCTTTTTGTACTTTCATGTTCGAAGCTGTTGACTTAAAATCTTTTAAAACTTTTTGAGGTTTCTTCGTTTGTTATTTCATCCTTTCTTTTGGAAGTGTCTTATTGGTGACACTTTTTCTTCCTTTTAGAAGGTTAGATTACACTTCCATATGACTTCAGTCTGGATTTTTGTTTTATTAGTATGTAGTCCATCAGGCTTTTTAGATTCCTTGTCGGCTGTGTCGTTGTATGTTGCCCATTTAGGATGATCAACTGATTTTGTTCGCATATTTCTATTAACCGTCTTCTATTTTCGTTAATGACTTCTTCTCCATACTTTCCCACTATCAGGTTCTTTTTCTTTCTTCCTATTCTGCCGTTCAGGTCTCCAAGAAGTATTATTTCTTTTGACGTTCCAATTTTTCCTATTTCCTACTTTAGTTTTTCATAGAATGAGCCTTTGTTGTATTATTATATTAGTTCGTCATCTTTTATGGCATATATTCCCAATATTATATTTTTAGATTCATCTTTATCGTACTTTCATTGATCGGTTCCCATGTGGAGATACTATCTTATTCTCCTGTGGATTATTATGGATACTCCCTGCTTAGCTCTGCTTTCCTTGTATACTCTACTGTAAGTGGTCATAACTCCCCGAATTTTCTCATCCCTTTCCTTTCTTTTTCGTCCCTGTTAGAACTGCGATGACTACTTAGAGATTTGTCAATTCGTTGGCAACTTCGTTTCGGCAACTCGTTCGACAAAAATTCCTCCTGCAATATAGTGCATGGGTTAAAATTAATATGGTCGTTGGAGATATATGTGGGTATGATATTTTGGAATGTTGATTTTGGCTAGATAAAAGCAACAAGCATGTAATTTTCCCAAGTTTTGTTTTATTTGTGATCATTAGCTTTATTAGTTTGCTCTTTTTTCACCTTCAAAAATGGCCAAGTGCGTGTCGGGCCACGGGAAATTTAGGGTGCCGTAGTTGCCATTGTTACTCTTATGATCTCACGAATTAAGATTCAAATGTCTACAAAATTGCATAACCAATAACTTAATCAGCTGACAATGATGCTGTCGAGTTTGATTGAGTTCAACATAACCAATATTATATTGATGTCATACGACTGCCGCTCGATTAGTTATATTTTATTTAAGTTGGTCGACTATTACTCGTAAACTAATAAAGCCTAATTAGCTGCGGTACTTTTCCTTTTAACTTTATATATATATATATGTATATATATATATATATATAGTTATATATCTATATATATATATATATATATATATATGTATATATATATATATATATATATATATATATATATATATATATACCACTATAGTGTCATATCCAGATACAGCCATTTAGCTGGAGGGGGGGAGGTGTTAGGAGGGTGCACTTGACAAAAAAATATTGTTTTCACAAATTTGTAATATTTTTGAAAGACCTATCCAACGACCCCCCAAACCATTGTGTAGACAAGAAAAAAAATAAACGTCCCCACTTTACGTGTAGAGGAAGTACCCTAAAAAAAATTATTTTCAAGATTTTATTTTACCACTTTGTCGGCGTGACTAATTTGTATATCCAAACCAAACTACAGCTTTATATTTCTAATAGTCTCTGAGCTAAACTACGGACAGACGGACGGACATATTGAAACTATAAGGGTTCGTTGCTAATAACAACGGAACCCTAAAAAGCTCTATGTTTATTCGGTGCTTTAATTACTGGCAAAGAAATTTTTATTTGGTTATCGATTAGATTCGATTACCATGCCGTCTTACATCATTTGATAAATATATCTTTTATGTAAAACTGTTTACCACTTGTTAATAACCACTAATAACCACTTGGATAAATATATCCCTTAGCATAGTGGCAGACGTAATGGCGAGGATTATTTTTCTTTTATAGATTAGATCACATTGTCGTCTTCTATCTTTTGACACAGAAATCTTTTATGTAACACTAACTGCTTGTTAAGGATAAACAGGTGCATTAGCTTAGTGGCCGACATTTTTACCTCCTTGGTAAACCAAAACATATGATTGGCGTTAATTTTCGTTATTTGAAAGCAGGAGAACAAACGATGTTACAGGATCTTGATAAATTACTCAGTCTTGTCGTTACAATCTGAATTACTGTATATTCTCGCCCATGATTTGCTGCGAAGATGTTCAGCAACACGTTTATTTGTTAGAAATGATATCCTTTTCCTGCTGCTTCATCTAATTACACTGCATTTATTAAGGCACTTCTTGATATCGCAAAGACATTATCGATTTTTGATATTGTCGATCACAATTCCGTAAACCTCACACACATTAATCCAGTGGCTTTTATCCTTAGATTTGTCGAGAAAAAATTATATTAAAGTCACCGACTAAAATTATATCTTTCGATTTATTAATCTACTTATTTAGAATACTATATAATATTGTTATGATAGTGAGTAAACAACTTTTCGCAGGTCGGTAGATAATTAGACTAATTTAGTAGTAGCCTTTCATATTCCATTTAAGAGGGTAAATGAGGTAAAAAAATGAGGTTTAAGAGGGTAAATTTTTGTTTGCATTTTTTAAAATTTTTTTAAATAAATGCTTAATATGTTAAGAATATTGTGTTAAAATTTCAAGTCGATTGGAGCAAAATTGACGAAGTTACGAGTATTTTTATAACAGGAGCGATAACAACCATGTTTCAACGTTCGGTAAATAATGGTGTACGATATCGCAACTATATCGGCGACGGTGACTCTAAAGCTTACTCCGGGTTAGTGAATTCTAAACCTTATGGTGATGATTTTCCAATAGTGAAAAAAGAATGTGTAGGACATGTTCAAAAAAGAATGGGCACTCGTCTACGTGCAATAGTCAAAAACACCGTTGTAGATACTGAAACTAAGACTGGAAAGAAGATCAAAAGAAAGAGCCAGATCAAAGAGAAGAGATCAAAAGAGAAAGAAAAGACTGGAAAGAAGATCAAAAGAGAAGAGAAAAGAAAGAAAGAGCTGCTAATGCATTGGATTCATTCAAACACACGAACAGTGCTCTTCCCGAGTATGCTTTGAATGCCATCAAGCCTATCTATGAAGATCTGAGCAAAGATGCCGTCTTGGAGCGATGTGTCGGAGGTTTCACGCAGAACAACAATGAGAGTTTGAACCAACTTATTTGGAAAATCTCACCAAAGCACTTGAGTTGAACCTCATCATTGTCATCATTGAAGTTGCAGCTTATGTGGCAGCCAGTGTCTTCAATGAAGGTTATTTTGCTTTACTAACCTTCATGCAAGACATGGGAATCAGTAGTGGATCAAGTGCTCACGACTGGTCGCGATCAACTGACTCCATACGTATAAGCCGAGCAGAGCAGGAAGCTGAGAGACAAACTAAAGAAGGCAGGATTCGTCGAAGACAGGAGCGAAAAGGTGCTTTAGACATAATGGATGATAGCAACATTCTTTATGGACCTGGCATTGATGATTCAGTGTGAGGTAAGCCGATAAAATTTGCTTATAAACGTTTAATGCCAGATTTTTTAGTGTTCAAAACTTTGTAGCGTTTTTCCCACAACTCACGTTTTCAAAGTCGGTGCCCCTCATAACTTCAAAAGTACTGCACCGATCCCTTTGAAATTTTGAAAACTATTTCTGTACATAATTTACGAGGTAACGCTGGAGCGTTTTTTTCAAATTTCTTAATAATTTTTATTTTACAATAACAAATTAGCCGATTTTTCTCACTAAAAATCGCGTTTTTCCCTTCAAAGTGTTCCAAAAAAGTGAAAAATTAAAATTTCGAAAAACCCTCCCAACGTTATCTGGGGAAAACTGGGGAAAATCTAACGAATGAACTTTGATTTATTGATTTCAGATGACCCAGCACCAAGTTATGAGGGGCACCGCCATTCTACTTTTTTTTGAGACACGTCCGAATAATGGCTGCCATTGCCGTGTTTTTTAATATTTCTTCGTGAAAATTTTATACAACCTTCTTCAAATGTCATACTTTACTGTCCTATTAGTTTTAATAAGGAGATTTTAACTGTGTCATCACAAAAAATTCACAAAAAAATGCCTTTTTTCGTACGAATTAACCTTAGCCCCCCTTAATACCGCAAATTTTAATGATTTTCTTTAATGAATTTACCTCAACTTATAATAACTCCACACCCATGTAGCTGTGATGTATTGAGGAGCTGGCTGGTATAGCGACTCCCTTTACAATTGACTGGATACTTAGATAGATATTTTTTATTTAGTTGTTTGGTAAGATCTTAGCCAGGTTACGAAAAGGATTGATATGTATATAAGGAATCATAGGTCTGATTTCTTAATGTCTTCTTAATTTTCCGAGGCGAATAATACTTTGAAACAAGAATATTAATCGCGGCGGTTAGAACATTACAAGCTTTCTGCATCGAGTTTGATTAAAATTGATGATTTTCATGTTATATCAGTTTTCATTAGTTGCGGTTCCATTGGAAAAACATGCAAATGAACGTATTTAGTGATAACCCACCCTAATAAGGGCATATAGTAAGTTCTGTATTAGAACCAACAATTAAACTTTACCAGAATCATTTCCTTTGTCGAATTTGTTTTCGATATTTGATTGAATGACTTGAATCTCGTCTAGTTAAAGATCATTTTCTTGTGAGAATATATTTTTTAGATTGATCGCATTAATGTGTGCCTTATATATCCGGTATATTATCTTCCAAAAAAACGACTATTTTTAAACGAAATCATCGGATGTTTATTTAGTTGTAAAGAAGAAGGTATGCCATTAATAATGGAAAACAATATTAGTCAAATAGCCGCCACCGCTATGCTTGCAGAACCATACTCACAAAATGATTATTACTCATGCGAGGGGAAGCATCATACAAGTTTGGGATCAGGGGCCATAAAAAAAAAAAAAAATTGAACCAAAAATGAAAATTTTGCTTTTTCAATTGTTTCCTGTAGTATGGATTCGTTAAAAGAACCCTCATCAGTACAATTCGAGACGCCCGTTCACACTAAACGGTTTATAACGGTTTATAATTCACACGAAAACAGACTAATCAGCTCACCCTCCCTGTGACATTATTCATATTTTCGTTTATTCTCCAACAGATTGAATGTGAAAAATATATTTATTGCACTGCAATTACTGGTTTATTTACCAGGATATATTCCTCAAGTTACATAAAAAATAAGAGTTATGTTATATTAGGACCTTTCTATTATGACATTTTTGTGCATGATTAGACACAGGATAAGAATTATTCCATTAATTCTATATTCATTCCTTTACTGAAATTGATTCTGGCTATTCAGTTTATTATTAAATCTACTAGATATTTTGTCGCACGAACAACGTAGCGTTGACAAAAGTTGATTATTTAGGTATCTGGGGGCACGGTAGTGCCCCCGCCAAGTCGAGCACAACCGTACTATCTTTTCTCGAAGCGACAAACAGCACTTTTAACCCCCCTGTAACTTCGTTGTGTATAAATCAGAAAGTTTGAATTCTTAGATATCAAGAGACATACTATAACTGGCTATATTGCCAATATACCTAATAATTATAGCTTATAGTTTACGAATTATCGCCAGCCAAATTTCTTAATTTTGTAAGTGACACACTCACCTACGATCAAACTTCTAAGGTCCTTCTAGCAATCTTACGAACCTCAAATTTTGAATGTTAGTTAGCCTTTAGCCTATAATGGAAGGAAAAAATCAAAAATCCCGAAATTTCATTATCCATTAAATGAAAAATAATGATTATTAAAAATTTCGTAATTTTGTCACTGATCATCAAAATTCGTAGTTACTTTTAGCAATCTTACAAACCACAAATTTTGCGTTTTAGTTAGCCTTTAGCCTATGAAGCAAGAAAAAAATCAAAAATCCCGAAATTTCATTTTCCATTAAATGAAAAATAAAGATTTTTAAAAATAATATTCAGCGAAGGCAGCGCGCTTGTACGTATGGTCGCTACTTTAAAATAGAGACAGGGAGTGGACTTTAAGAAAATCAGTAGCTGACGGACACGGTATATTACCGGAGAAAAATAAAGGAACATGACCTACAAAAAGAAATGAGATCCCATCAAAAAAACATAAAATGTAAAAAATGCCAAGTCTCGTAACGCATTGCCAAGTCATTAAAATTACAATAGAAATAAAGGTGTCTAATATTGATGCGGTCACTATTAATGTTGATAGTTAATTGATTAGATAACAATTTATAACAAAGTAGTTGAATAGGTGCTTCTACATGCACACTAACTAAAATAACTGACTTGGTCTTATATGAGATCCCACAACTTTTTGTAGCGAAAGAACTGCGTTATGAAACTTAGCGTTTTTTACATTTTATGTTTTTGATGGGATAATACTTATACTGTGGTTCAGACGGAATTTAGTTTTGTCCATTAGGATTTTTGATTTTAGACAAAGTTTGCTCAACATAATTTTGCCCATTTAGTATTGTCTAACAAGGCTTGTGCAACTACATTTTTTCAATTTAGTCCTTTCTACAAAGTTTAGCCCAACGCAAGAGCAGTCATCCGTCGAACGTCTAATGTGTGTGGTAAATTAAATTGTGTTAGTCAGAAAAGTGTATGAATTAAAAACCCGAAAAAGGTATATATTAAAATGCCAAAAGAATTGAGGTCTACCGTATCCCCGGACAAAAAGAGTGATGGAATCATTACATTTTTTAGTAGCTCAGATTTTATTGACATATTAAAATAAATAGTACAGTATAGAAACTCTTCAATCTTAAATTGATATACCTAACTTGCAAATATATCATTTTAGCAATGAAAAGATGACTGTTAATGAAAAGCTTCTAAAAATGCTTTCTGAAATTTATCCAGTTGTATTGCATAGGGTCTTCCAATAAAAGGTTTCATTTCCAATAGCCCACCATTTTACCAGTAGTCTTGAGTCTATCTGTAACTACTTGACAGATGACATGTAAAAACTACTCCATTGATAAATATGGAACGATATACGCTTCAACAACGCTTAGAAATTATTAAAATTCACTACAAAAATGGGGAAAATTTCATGGTCACTAGGAAAAGTTTGAGCTGTTGTGACAAGTTAGTGATGTGAAGAACGGAACTCGTGCATCTCGCTCAAGAACAACTGTGAAAATTGCTTTAGTCGCCCATGGGAAAACCCAGGTTTGTCCATTTTTCGTGGATCTTTTAAATTGGGCAGTCCACAAATGCCGTTACACCGTATTTTGCATAAAGACTTAGGTCATAAGACTTTTAAAGTTCAGCTAACACAAGAACTCACGCCTATCGACCATCAACAACGTCGTGTCTTTGCTGATTGGGTCCTTCAAATGCATCATACTGATCTTTAAATTGAATTTCTTAAAAAAATTATATTGAGCGATGAAGCCCATTTTCACTTCGGAGGCTACGTTAACAAGCAGAATTTTCGTATTTGGGGCTCGGAAAACCCAAGGTGATTGTTGAAAAGACAAGTCATCCTCAACGTGTCACTGTTTGATGCATTTTTGGTCTGGCGGGGTCATTGGACCTTATTTTGTCGAAAATGATACGGTGCCGGCGCGAGTGGCGTAGTGGTGACGCTCGTGGCCTCAGCGCTAACTGACGAGTATAGAGGCCCGAGTTCTATTCCCAGCGTCCGGCCGCATTTGTTCCAGAAAGACAAATGTGAAAAATGGCAATTAGTACAATTTACCATAACAACAGGTTTTCTGGGCCTAAGTGCATGTGATAGAATACAATAGGCTACCAATAGGCCGCAGTGTTCGAAGGGTCGGCAAACCCGGTAATCACATCGAACCAAACTTAAAAAAAAAAATTTACGGTGAATTGATTGCGCTATCGAACGATGATTACTGATTTTTTTATTACACATACGTATTATTTTTATTAGGTTTTAAGTGCGACAATTGACTGTTTTTGACCGTACTACCACATAACTTGGGTAAAGTGACAATCGCTCAAGATGATTTTTTTGTGAAATTCAATTTGAAGATCAGTATGAAGCATTTTAAGAACCCAATCAGTAAAGACACGCCGTTGTTGGTGGTCAATAAGCGTGAGTTCTTGTGTTAACTGAACTTTAAAAATCTTAAGACCTAAGTCTTTATGCAAAATACGGTGTAACGTCATTTGTGGACTGCTAAATTCCAAAGATCCACGAAAAATGGACAAACCTGGGTTTTCCTATGGGCGACAAAAGCAATATTCTCAGTTGTTCTTGAGCGACATGCAGAGTTAGGTTCTACACATCACTAACTTGTCCCAACAGCTCAAATCTTTCCTAGTGACCACCAAATTTTCACCATTTTTGTAGTGACTTTTAATAATGTCAAAGCGTTGTTGAAACATATATCGTTCCATTTTTATTAATGGCGTAGTTTTTACTTGTCATCTGTCAAGTAGTTACTTGTCATCTGTCAAGTTAGTAAGTTAGTAGTTACTTAGTTATTAGATAGACTCATGACAACCGATAAAATGCTGGGCTAATGGAAATGAAACCTTTTATTGCAAGACCCTATGTAATTCAACTGGATAAATTTCAGAAGGCATTTTTAGAAGCCTTTCATTAAGTCTTCTTTTCATTGCTAAAATGATATATTTGCAAGTTTAGTATAGCAATTCAAGATTTAAGAGGTTCTATACTGTAGTATTTATTATAATATGTCAATAAAATCTGAGCTACTAAAAAATGTAATTATTCACTCTATTTGTCCGAGGGTACGGCAGACCTAAATTCTTTTGGCATTTTATTATATACATTTTTGGGGTTTTAATTCATACACTTTTCTAACTAACACAATAATTTACTACTCGCGTTAGACGTTCGACGATGACTGTTCTTGCGTTGGGCTAAACTTTGTAGACAAAACTAAATTAAAAAAATGTAGTTGCACAAGCTTTGATAAACTAAACTAAATGGGCAAAATTAAGTTGAGCAAACTTTGTCTAAAATCGCAAATCTTGATGGACAAAACTAAATTCCGTCTGAACTACATTATAAGTATAATACCTAAATAATCAACTTTTGTCGACGCTTTTGTCGGTGTTTTGTTCGTGCGACAAAATATCTAGTAGATTTAATAATAAACTGAATAGCCAGAATCAACTTCAGTAAATGAATTGGTACTTACGTATTAACGGCATCACCTCTATATTTTTGAATGGTGCCAATCTACACCTAAAATTTTTATGATAAATCATAAAATAAAACATTTTATTTAAAATTAATACATTTTCAAAATTAAAAATTCAAAAATTTTCAGAATTTTGGTGAAACATGAGTCGATATAGAAAAATTTCTTGTAGGTCTTATAACGAATCCACACTACATTAAACAATTGAAAAAGCAAATTTTTCATTTTTGATTCTATTTTTTTTATTGGATTGCCCCTGGATCCCAAACTTGTAAGATTCGTCCCCTCGCATGAGTAATAATCATTTTGCATGGCCGGCATTGGAAGATATTGATGTGGACGACGTTTATTTTCAATACGATACCATCACTCTTTTCCGTAAAAAGTTTCCTGACCGTGTGATTTCTCGAAGAGGCGATCACAATTGAACCTTGTGACAATTGAACCATTATTTAACACCTCTAGACTTTTTCTTTGGAGCTACGTGAAAGATAAGGCCTATGCCAATGGCTCATAATTGATTCAAGACCTCAAAGAAGGAGATTCGTTAAGTTATCGAGGACATACATCCGCAAATTATGCGAATTGATGTTTTCATTGGAAAATTTCATGAAAGGAGTATGGTTCTGCAAACATAACCGGCTATGCTTGCTCCTCTTTACAACTAAATAAATATCCGATGATTTCGCTTAAAAATAGTCGTTTTTTGGAAGACGAATATATAAGGCACATATTATTATCTCTTACATACATATAATAATATACATAACATACATAATAAAATAATATACATTACATACATAACATAATTATCTCTTTTTTCGGTTAAAATGTGCTAAGAGGCACTAGCCATTCAGTATCATCCAATATAGGACAAAGTGGAAAGGACCGTTGGTTTAACTCCGGTTAGGTTAGAGTTGTTGGGGTTTATTATCATTTTAAACAATTTTTATATACCCCCTTCAAATTTATTTTCCCTACGCCTTTGTGGTTTGCCCCCAATGCGCATGAGCATAATGATGCGTACGGTGGGTTGCCTATACATCTACCGCCCCTTACCACATTTTTACCCTATTTTCTTTCACCTGATACTGATCGCCATATAACCTGATCACCTGATCGCCATATAAAATCTAATAAATAAGATTCCAAATAATGTCTCGTTGTCCCTCCATGTCTCTTGTTTCTCCATTTAACACTGTTCTACATTCTCTCAACTGTTTGTGTATGAACTCTCGTATCACTGTCAATACCATCACATAAATTGTATAGATATTGTAGTGAAAAGACATAGGCCTTGTAAAAAATGAATATATTTGATAAATGATTTGTTATATAACAAGAAGGTGTAATATTTTTTATTTCAGAGAAATATTTAGGTTTTTGTAATAAAAAAAATAACGTTTTATATACAATAATTCTGACGTTTGTGTAAAATCTGACGTGTATGACTGGTCACATAACTAAGAATATTGATGCAGTTGGGTCAGCGTTGCCAAATTTAATTTTGACAACATAATATGAATTATTTAATTTTTTCTGTGTTACCTATTTGGGTGAAGTATATACAAAATTGGCTTCCAAAAGTTATTTGTCCTAATCCAACCGAGGTTAAACCAACCTTTGGTCCTTGCCAAATTTTCCTATATTGGATCAAGAGTTCGAGCTGCCGCGCGTGTGTTGTCTTGATTTATCTGCCCGCTTCGCGTGCGGGCAACCTAATCTAACCGGGGTTAAATCAACGATTCTTGCCACTTTGTCCTACAATGAATCGATAGTTCGCGCTACCTAGCGTATGTTGTCTTGATTTATCTTTCCGCTTCGCGGTGGGCAACCTAATCCAACCAAGGTTAAACTAACGGTCCTTGCCACTTCGCGGTGAACAACCTAATCTAACCAAGGTTAAACCAACGGTCCTTGGCACATTGTCCTATATTGAATCGAGAATTCTCGCTGCCGCGCGTATGTTGTCTTGATTTATCTTTCCGCTTCGCGGTGGGTAACCTAATCTAACCAAGGTTAAACCAACTGTCCTTGCTACTTTGTCCTATATTGAATCTAGAGTTTGCGCTGCCGCGCGTATGTTGTCTTGATTTATGTTTTCGCTTCGCGGTGAGCAACCTAATCTAATCAAGGTTAAACCAACGGTACTTGAAACTTTGTCCTATATTGAATCGAGAGTGCGCGCTGCCGCGCGTACCTTGTCTTGATTTATCTTAATTATTTATTTAACCCAGGTTATATTAGGTTGTCCGCCGCGAAGGGGACAGGTAAATCAAGTCAACATACTCGCGGCAGCGCGAACTCTCCATCCAATATAGGACAAAGTGGCAACGACCGTTGGTTTAACCCAGGTTAGATTAGATTGTCCGCCGCGAAGCGGACAGATAAATCAAGACGACATACGCGCATCGGCGCGAACTCTCGATCCAATATATGGTCAAGAACATATATGGTCTTAATTTACATTCGTTAAATCGTGTTAATCTTCTCTGTATTATATCATTTTCAGTAATAATATATGTATTAAATACATTCATTCTTACTTTTATTCTTGCGCAGGGTCATTATGCTAATCTTCTCTGTATCGTATCAATTTCATTATTAGTATTCATTATTATTATATTGAATAGATTCAATCTCACTTTTATTCCTACGCAGGGGTCTCACGTTAATCTTATTTGTATCGTTTTAGTTTCAGTATTAGTATATGTATTAATTAAAATATTTCTGAAATTTACATTATATTTGTTAGAGGTTTTTGCAAAACCTCCTATTTTTTTGCTATTTTTTCTTTAAAAGAGTTAAAAGTGACAACGATGGTTTAGCTACATGGGCATATTTTAAGTTATGTGACCAGTAATACACGTGTGTTGTTTAGATATGTCAAATGTCAATTTAAATATTTTTATTACAAAAATCTTCATTTCATCAAATAAAACTTCATTTTACATTTTTGCGCTTACTTAAAAGACGACTTACATCATTTAAAACAAGTTAAAAAACGAGAAGCTCGATTTACGGAGTTTACCGAGTTTTGTTTACACAAATAGTTGGAAGAATGTGGGGCAGTGCTAAATGGAGGAACAAGAAACATGAGGATAGCGAGACATCATTTAGAATCTTATTTATCTGATTTCGTATGGCGATAGTATCAGGTGAAAGAAAATAGAGATGATTTTGATTCTAGATTAAATTCTATCCCAACCAATTTTCCACCAAAATTTTGAAAATTTTGAAATAAAGTGTTTTGAATTTAAAAAATGTTTTAGTTTTGATTTAAATGTTTTATTTTATGATTTTTCATAAAAATTTTAGGTGAAAATTGACGGGATTTAAAAATAAGCGGTGGTGACATTAATACGTAAGTACCAGGAATTTATATAGAATTAATGGAATAATTCTTATCCTGTGTCTAATCATGCACCAAAATGTCTTACAATAGAAAGGTCCTAATATAACTCTTATTTTTTATGTAACTTGAGTAAAAACATCGTCTTATATCCAAGTAAATAAACCGGTAATTGCCGTGCAATAAATATATTTTTCACATTCAATATGTTGAAGAATAAACGAAAATATGAATAATGTCACAGAGATGGTGAGTTGATTAGTCTGTTTTCGAACATTAAACCATTTAGTGTGAACGGGCGTGTCGAATTGTACGTGTTAATCTATGTATAGAGAAATGGATCGGTGCGTTTCGCGTTTTTACATTGTAATTTGATGTTGGGTCGAGGAGCGAAAGGTAGGAAACATGAATTATTATTAGGGGCGAATCCGGGGTTGTCCGCCTGGAATATCTGTTGTAAGGCCGTTGCGAAAGTGGAAACCGAAGTTGGGAGCTCCAATTGGATTTGCGGACGGGCATTGCAACAGTTTATTAGTGACAATATTGAACTAGTGGAACTCATTAAGAACGTTCGCAATTAAACCGTTTATATCATTGGTAAGCTTAATATTTGGAAAATTGACTGTTTATGGGTCACAAAACAATTCAATTCCAATATAGAAAATTAATTTTGCAATAATTTTTTTTAATAAAAATCACATTTCATAAATACTATTGATTCACAAATATAGTAATTCACCTCGTATTTTACATATCTGATTTACGATGACAAAACAATATAATTTTGGGTGTCTTAGCCATCTCATCCCAATTTTATTAGGAATAAAGCATATACAAAGTTAGCATCTACAAAGTTTCAATATTTTTATGTTTAAATTTTAAAGAATATATCATTTTAACCTCCTAATTTTTTTTTTCGTAATTACTTATCTCGACGACAAGATGGTTGATAAAATAAAAAATAATGAAGAAGCTGATTTCACAAATTTTAAACGCACGTATTTTTTTCGTGGTGTAAGGATAATTTAATCTGTACCAAGAAAACTTCAATTTCCTCCACGACTTTCTATACACTGTGATGGATTATCTCTACCGCACGAAAATAATATATACATTCGGAAAAAAAGAAAACCAAAAAGTGTTTCCATCAATTTCGTACATAAAAAAATTTCCAACATACCATTACTATTATATTATGTGCTACATACTGCTATCAGGTATGTTATGTACTATTGTATTATGAAAAAAAAACATTCTAAAATTTATTACAAATAAAAGAAGCTAAAAAAAGTCTTTATTTAATCCTTTCAGTCAAGTCTTATGCATCTAGACTAGACTGTATAGTCCCGCCCCAGTAGTCCTGTCTGGATGAAGGTTGTCTGTCTCACCGGTCGTGGTGTGATGTTGTTTGTGTTAACCTCAAAGTTAAATTTTGACATTTTAGTTGGAAAAAAAAAATCTGGTATTTGAACTATCTCATACAGAATTTGTGTGTAATCTGTTATATTGTTATCTGAGAAAAAACTCAATTTGTGTGTAGGATAAGTAAAAAGACATCGACTCAAGTGTTGTGTGTTGTTCTTAAAATATAAGTACTCGATAATATATTACGTAACGAGAGTTGTAAGAAGCATATTACGTACGAGCGAAATAGTTACGACCCGCGTAGTGGGGAGTGCGTAATTCCGAGTGTACGTAATTGGCTTACAACTCGAATTTCGAGTTATGTACTATTCTTTATACGACCATGCAAATTTGTTTCTGTTTAATAAGAAAAATATGTTTTATGTAACAAATTTATTTTTATTAGGTACATTATTTAACTGTTACTCGACATTATTTAACTTGATAGAAGTGAAATGAAATACAATCTTAATGGTTAGATACCTTTTTATTTAGTACTTCTTTGTAGTTTTCGTTAAATTTAAACGTGAAAAAACGAAATGAATGACAGCTTCTATGAGAACACGTTCAGCGCCCCCTGTGCCACAATTCAAACTAACGGGAATTGACATAAAACCTGTGGTGGCGCGTAAAAAACGCCACCGTAGCTACATACTTGAACAAAATGGATGGTTAGATTAGGTAATATTAGGAGCAGATAAATCAAGATCACATATCGCGCGGGAGCGCGACCACTCGACCCGAAATAAGAAAAAAAAATCAATCGTTTAAACAATTTTTATATACCCCTTTAAATATATTTTTTCTACACCTATGTGTTTTGCATCCGCAAAATGCGTACATTGGGTTGTCTATATCTATGAGCACTCTAGTTTAACCCTATATTTAACAATAGTAGCAGTTCTCAAACAATCAACGAATCGTAAACCAAACGCACGTGTATGTTATCAATCATAACTTATCATTAATCGCGGACTGTCACATACGTGTGTGTTATCATGTATTTAGTTAGTAGTCTACAAACTGTACAATTATGGGTATTACAATAGTGGTCGTAGATAATGTTTTTTACTCGTCTTTTTTCCATTCTTCTATCTTCCTATTACGTAGATATAAGTATTAAGATCTTACAGAATTTGTTAAAAATTTGATTTACTAAAGAGTTCTTTTTTCTTTGTAACCGCATGGCGAAAATTATCCCGCGTATTCTTTCTTTCGCTAGAAAAATCCTATTTTACTAAACATACGTGGAGCACACAATATTTGAAAGAAGTAGCTAGTAGCTCATAGCGCTTGGCACCGAACTCTTGTGTTCAAATTTCTACAAAACACTCGAGTAAACTTTCATCACTATATTATCAAAAAACAGATGACTCAATGTAATCGCTGCCAACAGTGGGGTCGCGCCACCTTAATCTCTTTTGCAACTCCAGTATTCATGAAATGTGGCGAAGAACACTTCTCGCACACTTGCGTGAAACCAATAAGCGAAGAGGCTGAATGTGCCAATTGCAAGGGTGCACACACAACCAATTCGACTGATTGTCCAGCCTATAAACGGAGACTAGAGTGGTTATTAAACAGAACAACTAAAAATATTGTACAGCAACCCCCAAAACACGCGTACTTACCAGCTCCTGCGCCCAAAATAAATGTTTAGCAGCAAAGGAAAGAAAAAACAAAAAATAAAGACTTCCCCGGACTACGTAACCGACAGACGCCGAGACAAGACCCCACTGGCTGACAGGATTCCTACTATGGACAGGCTCATCACTACCGAGAGACTTCCCACGACCACCCCCAAGCCGCTTTTGGCAGAAATGACAAGACCAGTCAGATCCTTTTGGAGTTTCCAAATCTCTTGAATACATGGAAAGAGTTGAACAATCAACTGTCTCTCTCCAGGCACTCCAAATCATTATTACTTACTGAATGAATCTAGTATGAATGCTTTAGAAATGGGAGAACTTGTGTCGTTCCTGAACAGCACACTCCAATAATGCTCCTAAATGAAACTAAAATTGATCATTCCGTTCGTCTTAGAATCAGGGGTTACTCTGAACTAAAGCGAGATTCGAGGAATGGAGCTTGTGAAGCGAGATTCGAGGAATGGAGCTTGTGGTGTGGCACATATTCACAAATACAAACATACAACAGAATCAAAATTAAAAACTGACTGACGAACAACGTACACATCGTTTCGATTTACAACTCACCAGCAAACAAAATATCTAACAGAGACCTTAATCTATTGACGAACATTGGGGAAAAAGTACTGGTTTTAGTGTATTTTAACGCCACTCATACGGCTTGGGATTGTCACAGGAATAACAGGAATGGTCTAACCTTGTATAGTTATATATTAGGGAATGGGTGCTCGATCCTCTTTCCTGACACATCCATACACACTATCCTATAAAGAAAATGACCCCCACCACCATAGACATTGTCTTTACGAAAAACTTTCCCAACATCACAGACATTTCAACTTTGAACGTTTTAAACTCAGGCCACAACCCAGTTAGAATCACCCTTGCTCACCTGAAACACAAACGATACCGACGAACCATACCCGACTTGTCTTATCGAAACTATAAAGACGTAGACTGGACAGAATTCAGACGACTCATGGACAGAAAGATTACTATTAAGCGTGTGGACACAACAGATGATATCGAGACTGAGACCGAAAAACTGACGAGATCGATCAATTTGGCAAGTTGTAGCCTAATTAAAAACAGAAAATTAGACCCATTTAACGAACAACTAACTGATTTCATATTGACGATGATACAAATAAAAAAACAGACATAGACGAGATTGGCAAAATACAGACATGACGGGTAAACAAGAAATGAACAGTCTGACAAAATAAATAAGATTTGAAATCTATAAATTTTGAAACGACAAGTGTGCCGAAAGACTGACTGAACTGACACCCACAGACTGAAAAAGTACACAAAATTGACCCGGAACTTGACGACAAACAGAAATTAATAGTTGAAATCGTAAGAGGATTTCTAAATGGACAGGACTTTACAGATCCAGACCACGAACTTACGACATGCCCGACGAAAATGAATTTGGTTATTAAATATCTAAAACCACTAAAAGCACCCAGACCTGACCAAATACAAAACAATTTATAAAAAAATTTCTCACGAAAAGCTTTTGGGACAACTGACACACATAATTAACGGAATTTTTAAATTACAATATTTTCCACCGCCCTGGAAGATCGCCAATGTTTTTCCAATACTTAAACTTGGGAAAACCGACTCAACAGGACCCAAACAGTTACAGGCCGATACGCCTATTAAAGACGTTAGGTCAAGTTACTGAATTTTTAAGTTTCCCTATGTTATCCAGGCAGCATATCGGCCGGTATGACGATGGTTCTTCCAATGGTTTGTCCCCTTTTCACAGTAGACGAGTTTTTGTCTTATTCATTGCGTAGCGAAAATTCCTTTTCAAAGGCACGCATTGTAAGTTTCCAGCAACAACTCTTGCCAAATTTCCACCTCTACTGTGATGATCTAATTTGGTATATTTTCTGGACTAGGTGCTTTCCCTGACAGTAATCATTTCCTAGCCTCAAAGATCTCCTCTACACTGAAAGGTGTCACGAGAGTCTCAGTGGCTTGCGATTTTTCTGCCGGTCTTCGTTCCTAAATTGGAAATAGCGTGGTAACTATTTCTCTCAACCATTGTGGGCACGTTATCCCAGGTATCAGCTGTCTACCCATTAGTTTTTTCGTAGCAATTCGATATGGGAGGTCCCATGGGCCTTCATTTTTGAATCGGCAGAGTTCAAGCCTGCATTTCTGCTTGCTAATTTTGATGGCCATGCGCAATTCTTTTTTTTTTGTTTTTTTGAAATTCGCGTACTTCGCCATCCTGTCTGTTGCGTTTTGCCGCCGCCTTCTGTGGCGTTGGGCAGACCTGCGTGCTGTAACGTACTTCTTCCTTAGGTTATTGATTTCAGCGTTCCACCAGAAAACTGACGTTTTTCAATTTAAACCAAATTTTCGCTTTGGCATTGAAGCATCGCACGCTGTTGTAATAGTTTCGACCGCATATTCTACAAGTCGATCTACGTCACCTGTCTCTAAAAGTCAACTCTCCATGCATTTTAGCTACTTCTAGCATCGCTCTTAGCTGAGTGCTATCGAGTTTCTTCACCAGCCATCCGGATCCATTTCCATGTTCGATGGCAGTGTTTCCTTGTTGACCTGACCTCTCTGGGTTAGTTTGCAGGATAAATTCTAGATATTGGTGGTCGCTAAGGGTGGCGTCCTCTAGTACCCTCCACCACTCCACCATATGCGCGATGCCTTCCGATGCTATTGTAACGTCGATAACCGATCCGGTATTTCTTCTTAGCATTGTAAAATAGTTTCCCTCATTAAGGATCACTAGGTCCAGCCTCGCTATCATTTCAGGCAGAACTTCGCGTCTTCTATCCATTATTCTTGAGCCCCATTCTGGAGATTTGCAGTTAAAATCACCTGCCATAAGAACTTCACTGCTCGCCGATCTCAGATTTTCTTCCAGCTCGTCTATCTGTCTAAGGAAATCTTCGTGGTCCAGATTTGGTGAGATATAGCTGATATATACTCTTAAACCTTCGATATCGATCCATAAAAAGTTGGATGTCTGCTTACTGATTTCCCTGATTACTCTTAAACCTTCGATATCGATCCATAAAAAGTTGGATGTCTGCTTACTGACTTTCTTGATTCGTAGGTTCCGATTCAGCACGGCGATGGCTGTTCTACCTGTCTCATCTTGGAACCATGAGCCTGTATCCAGACATCTATACTGCTCGCTGATTATTAGCAAATCCGCACATTTTTCCGCAGCAGTCTATAGCATGGGATCCTGTGCTTCGCGGCCTCTTCCTAAGTTTATCTGAAGGAACTTCGTCATTACTTCGGTCTAGTCCTATCTAACTAGTCTTTTCTGCCTAATCTTGTCTGTCTAGTCTTGTCTGTCTAGTCTTGTCGGTCTACTCTTGTCTTTTTGGGGGAATGCATTATTGCACACCAGATATTAAAACCCGTGTAGTGTGGGGCTCTCTGATCGAGTTCTTCGTGACCAGCATACCCACTAAAACCCCTCCTCTGTCTCTACACTAAACTCCACCCGGAACTGCCTTAGTATTACTTCAGGTGGGCGGTGGTGTTTGTAACAATTGTTTCCTTATCGTTCTTTTTATTTCTCGTTCTTATAAACTGTACTCGTTTCGATTTCGTCTTCTGTCGTATTAGTTATGTAGTCGTGTAATAACCCATTTTTCGGTCTTTTCGTCACATATCTAGTCGTCCATGTTAGCTTCCTTCTGTCTCGTGCGATATTATATTCGCCTTCCATTCTCTCTCCATTTGTTTTTTTCCCAACATGATTTCGGTTATGTAAGCTTGTACTGCATCCCAGTTATGCTCACTCACTTTCTAACATAACTTCCATGATGTTCTGTTCTTCTAGTTTTGTACCGCCTAGTCTCTCCGCGAGTCGAGTTCTTTCGTTCTCTGATTCTGTACACATAAAGATAGTGTGTTGTGCGTGATCTGGGATATGACTGCAATAAAAACACTCCCCAGTGTCTCTTTTTTTAAACCGTTCGAGGTATGCTTTGAAGCACCCATGACCAGTGAGCGCCTGTGTAAGGTGCAAACTCATATGTCCATGTGACCTTTCGTACCATGCTGTTGCGTTAGGGATAAGTCCACCTGCGTGTCCACCTTCCACTAGTGTCGTTATCCCATCTTGTCTGCCATCGGTCCACGAGTCTCGTACGTGCTCTCTCCTTAGCGGCTACTCTCTCAAGTTGTACTTCCTTTTTTGCCCTGTGTTGTTGCAGGTCTTCGTAGACTTCTTGTTTCTCGCGAATCAGTAAGTCTATTGAGGGCGTGCTTGCAATTGCCAGCGCCGCGGCCTCCGAAACCGTTCTGTAGGCAGCAATTACTCTTAGAGCACTTCTTCTCTGTACTCCTGTAGGTTGTTTTCTCGCTCCAACCTTTTTCGTTACACCCGCCCATATTTCCGCCGCGTAGAGAATTTTTGAGTGTATTACGTGGTCTAGTCTTGTCTGTCTAGTCTTGTCTGTCTAGTCTTGTCTGTCTAGTCTTGTCTGTCTAGTCTTGTCTGTCTAGTCTTGTCTGTCTAGTCTTGTCTGTCTAGTCTTGTCTGTCTAGTCTTGTCTGTCTAGTCTTGTCTGTCTAGTCTTGTCTGTCTAGTCTTGTCTGTCTAGTCTTGTCTGTCTAGTCTTGTCTGTCTAGTCTTGTCTGTCTAGTCTTGTCTGTCTAGTCTTGTCTGTCTAGTCTTGTCTGTCTAGTCTTGTCTGTCTAGTCTTGTCTGTCTAGTCTTGTCTGTCTAGTCTTGTCTGTCTAGTCTTGTCTGTCTAGTCTTGTCTGTCTAGTCTTGTCTGTCTAGTCTTGTCTGTCTAGTCTTGTCTGTCTAGTCTTGTCTGTCTAGTCTTGTCTGTCTAGTCTTGTCTGTCTAGTCTTGTCTGTCTAGTCTTGTCTGTCTAGTCTTGTCTGTCTAGTCTTGTCTGTCTAGTCTTGTCTGTCTAGTCTTGTCTGTCTAGTCTTGTCTGTCTAGTCTTGTCTGTCTAGTCTTGTCTGTCTAGTCTTGTCTGTCTAGTCTTGTCTGTCTAGTCTTGTCTGTCTAGTCTTGTCTGTCTAGTCTTGTCTGTCTAGTCTTGTCTGTCTAGTCTTGTCTGTCTAGTCTTGTCTGTCTAGTCTTGTCTGTCTAGTCTTGTCTGTCTAGTCTTGTCTGTCTAGTCTTGTCTGTCTAGTCTTGTCTGTCAGTATTGTCTGTCTAATCTTGTCTGTCTAGTCTTGTCTGTCTAGTCTTGTCTGTCTAGTCTTGTCTGTCTAGTCTTGTCTGTCTAGTCTTGTCTGTCTAGTCTTGTCTGTCTAGTCTTGTCTGTCTAGTCTTGTCTGTCTAGTCTTGTCTGTCTAGTCTTGTCTGTCTAGTCTTGTCTGTCTAGTCTTGTCTGTCTAGTCTTGTCTGTCTAGTCTTATCTGTCTAGTCTTGTCTGTCTAGTCTTGTCTGTCTAGTCCTGTCTGTCTAGTCTTGTCTGTCTAGTCTTGTCTGTCTAGTCTTGTCTGTCTAGTCTTGTCTGTCTAGTCTTGTCTGTCTAGTCTTGTCTGTCTAGTCTTGTCTGTCTAGTCTTGTCTGTCTAGTCTTGTCTGTCTAGTCTTGTCTGTCTAGTCTTGTCTGTCTAGTCTTGTCTGTCTAGTCTTGTCTGTCTAGTCTTGTCTGTCTAGTCTTGTCTGTCTAGTCTTGTCTGTCTAGTCTTGTCTGTCTAGTCTTGTCTGTCTAGTCTTGTCTGTCTAGTCTTGTCTGTCTAGTCTTGTCTGTCTAGTCTTGTCTGTCTAGTCTTGTCTGTCTATTCTTGTCTGTCTAGTCTTGTCTGTCTAGTCTTGTCTGTCTAGTCTTGTCTGTCTAGTCTTGTCTGTCTAGTCTTGTCTGTCTAGTCTTGTCTGTCTAGTCTTGTCTGTCTAGTCTTGTCTGTCTAGTCTTGTCTGTCTAGTCTTGTCTGTCTTGTCTTGTCTGTCTAGTCTTGTCTGTCCAGTCTTGTCTGTCTAGTCTTGTCTGTCTAGTCTTGTCTGCCTAGTCTTGTCTGTCTAGTCTTGTCTGTCTTGTCTTGTCTGTCTAGTCTTGTCTGCCTAGTCTTGTCTGTTTGTCTTGTTTGTTTGTCTTGTCTGTCTAGTCTTGTCTGTCTAGTCTTGTCTGTCTTGTCTTGTCTGTCTAGTCTTGTCTGTCTAGTCTTGTCTGTCTAGTCTTGTCTGTCTAGTCTTGTCTGTCCAGTCTTGTCTGTCTATTCTTGTCTGTCTAGTCTTGTTTGTTTGTCTTGTCTGTCTAGTCTTGTCTGTCTAGTCTTGTCTGTTTGTCTTGTTTGTTTGTCTTGTCTGTCTAGTCTTGTCTGTCTAGTCTTGTCTGTCTTGTCTTGTCTGTCTAGTCTTGTCTGTCTAGTCTTGTCTGTCTAGTCTTGTCTGTCTAGTCTTGTCTGTCTAGTCTTGTCTGTCTAGTCTTGTCTGTCTTGTCTTGTCTGTCTAGTCTTGTCTGTCTAGTCTTGTCTGTCCAGTCTTGTCTGTCTAGTCTTGTCTGTCTAGTCTTGTCTGCCTAGTCTTGTCTGTCTAGTCTTGTCGGTCTTGTCTTGTCTGTCTAGTCTTGTCTGTCTATTCTTGTCTGTCTAGTCTTGTCTGTCTAGTCTGTCTAGTCTTGTCTGTCCAGTCTTGTCTGTCTATTCTTGTCTGTCTAGTCTTGTCTGTCTAGTCTTGTCTGTCTAGTCTTGTCTGTCTATTCTTGTCTGTCTAGTCTTGTCTGTCTAGTCTTGTCTGTCTAGTCTTGTCTGTCTAGTCTTGTCTGTCTAGTCTTGTTTGTCTAGTCTTGTCTGTCTAGTCTTGCCTGTCTAGTCTTGTCTGTCTAGTCTTGTCTGTCTAGTCTTGTCTGTCTAGTCTTGTCTGTGTAGTCTTGTCTGTTTAGTCTGTCTAGTCTTGTCTGTCTAGTCTTGTCTGTCTAGTCTTGTCTGTCTAGTCTTGTTTGTCTAGTCTTGTCTGTCTAGTCCTGTCTAGTCTTGTCTGTCTAGTCATATCTGTTTAGTCTTATATGTCTATGTTTTTTCGTAGTTTTGTGTGTCTGGTCTTGTATGTTTAGTTTTATCTGCCCAGTGTTTTCTCCTTAGTCTTTCCGGAATAACCTCGATAATTTAGAATACAAAATTTCTAATGTAGATCTTTTAGCAAACTGCGAATAATATTCAAGAAGTTTATGATAATATCATATTGCAACAGTTTACCCAATTTGTTCATTAATAATGCCATAGCAAAGAAGACATCTTTTTGTTATAACATGTGATGCTGTTTTTAAACGTTAATCCTCTAGCTTTCATGTGCATGTTGGTGTACTCATAAGTTATACTCCGTTGTTGATATAGCTTTAGTGGAGCGTACACATACATGCGGGCTCACACACATACATACATGGAAAACATTATGCCGGTGGAGTGCTCTCGACCGAGTTTATGGTAGAAAATCCGCACGGGAGATATTTCAGGACGCTGTGTATTATATTTTCGGGCGCAATATGGAATAATTTCTGGGTTTGACGAACGCGACAAATTGGAGTGGGCTTTAGGCTTTCTGGTCGGGGATTTATGAACGGGATACTTTGATTGGGATCGGATTTTATTTCGCGATATATGGTATGAATGGGCTGGATAAGGGATGATAAGCCACTCTCACATTTCTAATAACTTCTATATATAAACGGTGTAAATATCCCGATGGAAATTCAATAGGTTTAATAAATTTTGACAGAACTTTGAAATTCATTTTCTAGTTTTAAACTTATCAGCTTTTGAAGTTTACAAATTTTCATTCGTTTTCTTCCATACCATAAAACATAATAAATTACATAAATATATTTTTATTAAACATTATTCAGTATTAACTACTTCATTATATACCTGTAACAAAATTCTCGACGATGTTACATTTGTCGAATCCTACTTTTCCTAAACTAACCTTACCTTATATAATCTTACATAACTTATCGTTATAAGTAAAGTTAGAAAAGATAAAGCAAGGTTACATAAGATTACATAAGAAGTTAGATAATTCGATCATAACCTAGTCGGACTTAATTTTCTAATTAAATTAAGGAAGATGGTTGGTAGATTATGTAAGCAAAGATTATATAACTTTACCTAACATAATCTCAACTTTAGCCATCCTAAACGTACATTAGCAGATATAAACCATTTGTTATAAACAAAACAAGTCATTTATTGCAATACTAATAGAACCCGTCATAACTCCTATTAAAATCGTTTCTTTCTTTCTCGGTATTGAACTTATATGAAATGGGTGATAATTAAACTTGACAGTGTTTTTCAGTTGGAAAAAAATTGGACGAGAATGATAATTGATATTAGTTATTAATAATAGGCGTCTGTTTAATTTAATTTCAAGCCGTTTGCATAATTTACAATTTACTCGGCGCCCATTATTTGTATTATAATGGAGACGTAAATGTGACGTGCTTTATGGCGGAAACTCACTCTCCCTCTCGCTACCCCCAAATGGCATAACATTTGCAGACAAAACTTTTCAAAAACACTCGAGCCGGCAATTTCTCACTACATTATTTGCTCAGAAATTGTGTGGATTTCGCACAATTTGCTATGCAAGTTTAGTTGTTGGATTATTTAGAATGGGTTGTCTATCTTAGTATGTTTGTTTCAAGCTTGTCTCTTTAAACATGATTTTGCAATAACACCTCTGTGTTAAAGATAAAAACATATATTGCTTTAAAGTTTAAAATTAATTTTATAAATACCACATATTATTCCCCAACACTGTGGCTTCTTCCGATAATGATAAACAATTTCCCAAAAACAAAATTAATAAAAAATAGTAATAATAATTTGTTTTTGACGATTTTTGTATCATTTTTTATATCACTATTATCATTTACGTATTTATACAATAAATTTGAATCTTTAAAATAATTTATGTTTTTATCTTTGATATTGAAATGAGGTTTCAATAAGTAACTCCACAATCAAACAATTATCACCTCTGTTGGTTTTCAAAATCACAATTCAGTAAATGTAACATTTAAATCACTCTTCAATAGAAAAATACTCCCTTGACTTTTAACATACCATCTCTGGTTAACATTCATTAAATATAATAAAATTGTTTAAAAAATCAAAGACAGTAATTATCAAAATTACAAAAAATATTTTTTTAATTAAATTTTGTTTTATTAACAAACACTTTTCATATTCTATAATTTTGTAAGACTAGACAAGACCAGACAACGCCAAACAAAACCAGACAAGACCAGACAATATCAGAGTAGACCGGACAAGATTAGACAAGACCAGTCAATGCTAGACAAGACCACACAATACCAGACGAGACCATTCAAGACCAATCAAGACCAAATAACACCAGACAAGACCAGACAATACCAGAGAAGACCAGACAAGACCATACAAGACCAGACAAGTCCAGACAAGACGAGACAAGACTATACAAGATACGACAAGACTAGACAAGACCAGACCAGACCAGACCAGAGAGGCGCAGGCAATACCAGACCCAACCAGACAAGACCAAACAAGACATGACAAGACCAGACAAGAAAGGATAAGACCAGGCCAGACCAGACACCCTGGGGAGAAGCTAAACTCTTACTGGGCGCGTCCCACAGGTGGCGGATAGTTAGGGAATGCCCTCACCGGCTTGCCGACGGGTAGTCATCAAATAAAATAGCCACCGCCGACCAAATAGCGCAACGGAGGAGACAACATCCATGAATAAAAAACATCGATGACGAACCTGGCTGACACGGACACAATCTAGTAAACCTGGCTGACACGGACACAATCTAGTAAAGGAACGGAAGGTTCTCGAAACAGGAGATGACGATTCTGGAAAAGCACCGGGACCCGGGTAACTGAGGTGTACTGAGGGCGGGGGACTCACTCAGAACAAAAAATGACCCAAAAAATCTGAAATGGCGGACAAGAAACAAAATCCCCGGGCGGGTAGTCATAAATTCCGTTTTGGAGATGTTTATTTTAAGGCCGACTTCATATGATTCTTCTGACAGATAATTAAGCATTTTGACCATCTTACCTAGGCTATTCGAAATTAGCACAGTGTCGTCTGCAAACCGTAGATGATTGAGGTTTTCGCCATTGATGCTTATACCCTTATCTTCCAGTTCTATTTTCTTGAACATGTACTCCATGCGGGTTGTGAATAGTTTAGGCGAGGTGGTGTCACCTTTTCCAACGCCACACGGAAAAAAGTACACTTTAAAAATTACACTTTAAATAGTAGCAGCGGCCTTACGAATACAAATTTGTAAAGATTGCAGTCGCACACCGTAATTTTTAAAACTTATTTACTAATAATATCGGAAACTTTAATTTTAACAAAAGCAATTTCTGGTTTTTACAGTTTCAAATTCGTAAGACCGCTGCTACTATTTGAAACTGTAATTTTTTAAGTGTACTTTTTTCCGTGCACGTTGTACTCTGAATCTGTATGTTTTTTCGTGTAGTTTCACGCATGGGGTAGCATTTTTGTATATATGTTTTTAGAGTGGTTGATGGAGTCGAATGCCTTTTCATAATCCACAATAGTTAGGACGAGTGGCTTATTGTACTCGGCACATTTCTCAATTAGGGATTTGATGGTTTGCAGGTGTTTATTTGTTCCATATCCGGCTCTGAATCCTGCTTGTTCAGGCGGTTGGTAAAAGTTTAGTTTGGTTATAAGACTTTTTATGATCTTGGTGTAGAGTTTATGGGGATGCGAGAGCAGGCTTATTGTTTTTCATTTCCGTCATTGATTTTGATCTTTGTTTCATTTCCATCATTTTTGAGATCTCGTCCTTGTTTATCTGCGGTAGATCTTTCGATCCGTTGTTTAGAATTCGGGGAATGGCAACTCTGTTGTTCCATGAGAGCTATACAGGTTTGAAGCTGTTAACGCATTTAAGGATCTCGTCTTTGTTCCTGATAGTTTGGCCGCTTTTTCCTGGCGTTTGGTGATTTCTGCTTTCCAGGTTTTTTGTGAGTCAAAGTACTTTCATGCTTCTGTTATCTATAATCTTCGCTACCCGTCTTTTGTTATAGTGTCTAATGTCTTACATGGCGGGTTTTGATATCTCATATTTAATTGTTCTCAGCTGGTTTGAATGTAGTAGGTGCTTCTGCAGCTTTTCTTGCATTTGCTTCATAAGTTTCCCTTCTTCACTGTTCACTTTCGTACCATAGGTCTCTTAAAATAATTCTCTGCTAGTTTTATTGCAAATAATTTTCGCCTTTTTGAGACAAAAAAAAAATCTATATAATTACTACCAACAGTACAAACTCGAGCTTTAATAGGAATGTGCATATTTTTCATTTAGGTATATCATTTTGGTGCCTGATCAGAAAAAACATTTTCAAATAAAGACTGGCACCAAGACACTTTTTGTACGACTCAAGTTTTAATTATCACATCATACTTAGATATTATACATGTAGATCAAGAACTATTGTCACATTAAAATATTTTTAAGTTGTATTTGTTTTTATTAATGGAATATTCAAATTCGATTATGAATTATGAATTGATGAAATTATGTCCATGAACAAAAATAGATGAATTTAACAAAAAACTATAGTTTACTAATATTTGTTGATCTAACGTCAATGTTTATATGTAAATTGCAACAAAAAAAAAACGGAGTGGAGTGAATAATGTAGTGAAAAATCCTTTTGGAAATATCTTATTTCTATTTTTTTTTTATTTATGTTTACAGTACTGGTCACTATGGATAGGCGCAGCATTACTCCATTGTTCTGTGTGCGTTCTTCCCCCATTGAGTGATAACAATGTCCTGCACATCGGAGGAATCTTCCCGATCGCCGGGAAAGGGGGATGGCAGGGAGGACAGGCTTGTATGCCCGCTGCAAGACTCGCCCTGGAGGACGTTAACAATCGGAAGGACCTTCTACCCGGCTACATACTTAATCTACACAGCAACGACAGCGAGGTAAACAATAAAAAAAATGATCAAAACTAGTACATTATTCATTTTATAAAAGTTAGTTTTGTTCGTCAATTTTTGAAAATTTTTCTGTAGCAAAGTAAATCTAGGAAAGCTTCCCTATACTTTCATATATTTGTCGCTATTTCCGCCACTACAATCTTTGTAAACTGGAGTCATGAATGTCGAGTACAGATTTCTGTTGCAACTACAAAGGAAAATCTACTTTCTTTTGTAATATCCTTTGTTGTAACGAAATTGCTTAATATATTAAGATTTTATTACATTTGACAAAATGGAAAAGACAATGTTTTGCTGCAAAATTCCTTTCGTTTCACGTCGAATAAAATATATTAATATAACATTACTTTAGAGAGACAGATAAATCTTAGACAGGCGAGAAGGAACCTTAATAGCATTTGCGTCAAAATAAATTTGCTGAATTTAATTGGAGAGGTTTGGAAAATTTGAACCCGGTTTTTTTATGCGTACGTCAGTTTCCATTTAAGAATGTAAATGTAATTTGTAAAGTTAATATTTATTTTTGTAGTTTTGCACGCGGAAAAGTTTCCCGCAAAGATTTATATTCGCATATAAAGCCGGAATCTGTGTTTGTTGATGCAGAGTTTTGTTTAATTTTCAGTTAAAACTGGCGTCCGAGAGAGGCGGTTCTCCCGTAATTCCCGGATTTTATCCCTGAATTATTTATATATTCACACTCGGTGACGTAATTGACGTTTGATTGATTTATTTGCACACACAGACGGTAATCAACAAAAATCATAAACACAGGAATCGTTTGCAATTTAATGAAACAGAAACTTAAAAATAAATTTTTTAGGTTTTTTTTTATTTGGTTTTGTGTTTGACAAACAGAAAAATAGTAGAAATCTAGATTTATTAGCTGTTTGGCAACTCCATTTGTGATTGCGATGATGGACTAACATAACGAGGCGAACTAGTCTCGTATTTTTTGCTCTTCATCTTTCTATGGCTTAAAGTCCCGGAAAAGAAGGCTGAACTGATGAAACATAAATACCTGTTAAAAGACAACAGCTTCATTAGCATCAACCCTAAACCATAGCGTCTGTACTCCAATGGAGCGGCTACACTAGTAGGTGTCTGTTCTTCATGTTAGGACGGAAACTCAAGGCAATGATTTGTACCGGATCTGAAGTATGTCAATCCTCACCCAGAAAGAGAAGAACTAAATTTAGTAAAGGGATTCCTGTAGTCGGCGCCATTCACCAGTAGGAGATATAAACACTAAAAAAAAAAAGAAGACAGAATTTAGATTTTTTTATGATCTTTAATCAGTATTTGAGTTCTCATCATCTATGTTAAATGGTCTGTTGTAACGGATTGCAATTTCAATAGATATTCGAATACAATTGCAATCCATTACAGCAGACCAATTAAGATTGATTGGTGAGATATTTAAAACTCACATAAGTGGTTCTCACTGAAATACAAACAAATGTTCATTTTGAACAAAAGTACACATTTCTAGACAAAGATAGCAAAACCCAACAAGGAATCTAAGGTTATTCTGAACTTATTTGGCGTATTGTTAAATTAAGCAAATTATATTAGCTGTACACATAGTCCATCTTTTTTAATTAAAAAAATAGATTCGTGTGAAGTTGACTCCAATTTTTTAAAAATTGATTTTTTTCTGGCGAGTTCTGGCAAGATTTCGAATTGTTCTAGAGTCCTTACTTGAAAATTGCAATAGCTCCGGGTAATTTTGAGCAGAAATCGATAAAAACAATTTGGGTGCCAATGCCAATTTTCAGGACAAAGAGTTCTGATGTATTATTATTTATAGTGTTCTATAGTTCTTAATGGATAATAGTTCCACTTTTTTTTATTTTCCAAAATTTTGTTAATTTTTGAAAAATTAACAAAAAAAATCTGTATAACTTATAACTAAAGGGCGGATTATATGCAAAGTGCATATATTTTATTTTTTGCATATACATATATATATATATATATATATATATATATATATATATATATATATATATATATATATAGTTATATAAATATAATATATATATATATATATATATATATATATATATAAATATAGTTAATTATGTGGACGAATTACATTGATTAGAGGTAATTGACGCTAATTAGCATATTTGGGCATGCTCGTGCATATTTCATCAAAAGCTGAATATTCTTGCATATTTAAGTCGTTATTATATATATTTTTTTTTTTTTGGAAATCCATACCAACCACGCAGAAAATTACTAATATACAATGAAAATTTTAAATAATGTTAATTTAAAATCATTTTATTACAATTATTTTAAGTTAATATACCTGACGAGAGTACCTTAAAAAATTATATAAATTCTTATTATATTAAAAAAATGTTGGAAATTAGACAACTACTCGGCAATAATTTTATTTATTTTGTTTATTTAATCGTAGCTGAAAGTACCGACAAATGTAGCCGTTATATTCTCCATTTGTTAATAGGAATTCTTCATGAAGACCATTTTGGAAAATCATATTTAATTTCATCGAAACAACTGGAAAAAAACTAGTCATTTAACAATTACCAGATTCCTACAAGAAGGTTTATCAAATTTCTTTTTACCCTGTGAAATTTTTTTACTTATGTTCTTACACGCAGCACCCTACATGATAAAAGCAGTTCAATTTTTTTTATTGTAACATTATTTACACAACTTGTTTAATTCGCTGTCTAAATCGTGTAGCAGAAAATATTAGGAATCGATATTTCGTTGTTAGCGATTTAATTATTAATGTCAAATATTTTTAAAAGCCCCTTTGAGAGTCCAATTTCTAAGGAGCGACTTCGAATGTTCAATTGCTTCCTGAACCTATGATTACCAGATGGGGTACGTTATAAGACGCAGCAAATTTTTATGCTGACAATTTTGCAGGTATTAAAGATATATTTCTCGAAATCAGTTACTCCAGCGCGGTTTTAGAAAATTGCAATTTTCCTTGCATTTCTTAAGGCAAACTATTGCTTCGTCTCAAACTCTATTCACAGACTGGAAACAAAAGGTTTGCCTCTATCAGAATTGATATTATAGAAACATTTTATTTAAGAATACAAGACATGCTTCAAAAAAGTTGAAGGTAGAGTAGGTGAATCTATACACAAAAAATTAAAGCGGTAATACAATAAAATAAGGGATTTTTTAAATTAAAAAATATCAACAAAATCTTAAAAGGCGAAATAGTTGAGGATATTAATTTTAATTTAAACATAATTGTAAAAATGAAAAATGCACCAATTACTTATGTAGATCTTGAAAGAAATTTTTCGATTTATAAACATATAAGACAGACAGGAGACACAAATTTCTGTTAAAAATTTTGAACATTTGATTATCAATTGTTACATAAATTTGTTGTTAAAAAACGGTATCGTTTGTGAATTTATTAGTGGCCAAGTTTACATATAGATTGGATTAAATAGTGTTAAATGGTCCTAATATTAATAGTTTTTGATTTAAGAAGAATAAAATGCAACGATTGTTCTATATCTGTCAACAACAGACTCAATATATTTGACACACAATCTAATATGTATATATATATACAGGTGGACTATATATTTATATATATATACAGGTGGTACAGAAGGAATTTGCGATTATATTTTAACATCCTCCCTTTAAGCGCAAACCTATGGCTCTTGAATATTTTTTAATCTTCATCTGCGAAATAGATTTGGTCAGAATGTCAGCCACCATACTCTCAGTACCAATATATTTAACTTCTCATTTGTGGCAATCTTCTCTCGAAGAAGATGATATCTGATATCAATATGCTTGCTGTGGGCACAGTAGGATTCTGTACCTGCAAATTTAATTGCACTCTGATTATCACAGCATATAACAGTGGGTGAAGTTCCTGTATCACAGTGCAATTCGGACTCCAAATGTCTAAGCCATATTGCTTCTTGTGTAGCAGTTGCAAGTGACATAAACTCTGCCTCCATGGTCGACACCATGAAATTGCTGCACCCTGTAACATAAAAGTCTATCCAGAGCAAGACCTTCGACTATTAATATCTGAAGCCCAATCAGAATCACAGTAGCCAAATACCCTTTTATATTCTTTGTTTTGGCTAAATATCAATTTATAATCCTTAGTTCCTTTTATGTAAAGTAGTACTCTCTTAAGTGCTAGCCAGTGTTGTTGTTCAGGTTTGTTATTAAAACTACTTAGTTTATTCACTATGAAACATATGTTTCAACATATGGCGTATGAACTGGATTACAATTACTCATTTTTAATCTTTCTAGAATTTTTTTCAATATAGACCATGATCAGAGATCAATGTTAATTTCATTTCTTGCTAAGGTTTGTTCAATCCTCCATCCGTAGCCTAGTGTACGTAGCCTAGTTCTTTCATATCAAATTTACATTTCAATTGTTGTTTAATTTCTTTTCCAATTTCTTCGTTATTATAAAATAATAACAGGTCATCAACATATATGAGTATAAATAGAATAATTCCATCATAAGTTTTGTGGCAAATACATGGATCCACAGATGTACTTTTCAATCCCAATTCCTTTAACACAGATGTGTGTTTAAAATTCCACTGTCTGCTCGCCTGATTCAGACCATAAATGGATTTATTTAATGTACAAATTTCTTCTCCATATTCATAAGAGGGTGGTTGAAGCATGTAGATTTCTGTGTCAATGTCGCCTTGTAGGAAAACGGTAACTGCATCCATTTGTTCGATGAATAAATTGTACTTGACAGCCAATGCTAATAGGTAGCTAATTGAAGTATGACGAACTACCGGAGCAAATATCTCATTATACGCGATCCCCTTCTTCTGGATAAATCCTTTAATGACCAGTCTTGCTTTATATCGTACAACTAATCAGCATTAGTTTTCATTTTTTAGACCCATTTACACAGAATGGCTCTCTTACCTTCTGGTAGAGTAACTAATGTCCATGTATTGTTTTGCAGGAGCGACTCATATTCAATATTCATAGCATTTTTCCACTCTTTTGCATTCGGGCCTGATAGAGCTTCTGCCATAGTGTCTGGCTCTTTAACCAATAAAGCTATTGCTTGGTTTGACTCATTCAAGTATTTACACAAGTAGGTATTTTGTTTATTATTCCTCGGTCTCAGCTTTATTTTACTAGATGATACATCACGTATTCTTCTATCTGGTGTGTACTCATCATCAGCACTATCAGTGTGGTAACTACCATTGTCATGATTCCTCTTTTTGCGTATTCTCATTTAAAGTCATGTTCTCTGAACTCGGAGTCTCGGGTGTGTCAATTGAAGACTCGATGCGACTATCATCTGTTTGAGACAATTCTTCAGATGTATTTCCCTGCAATTCAGATAGTAGCACAATGACGCTATTATTTTTAATTGTATGCTCGAGAAATATTGCATCTCTACTTTTCTATATTTGTTTCTTATTTCTATCATAAAATCTCTAACCTTTTGTGATCTCAGGATACCCGACAAATAACATTCTGGCTGCTTTAAAGTCGCATTTTTGCCCCTTTACTTTGGGCACATGAACCATTGCATCACAACCGAAAATTCTCATATTCTTAATATTTGGTTTCTTACCCGACCACTTTTCATATGGCGACTTGTAGTCCAAGACCTTGATTGGTGACCGGTTAATTATGTAAGCAGCTGTAGATACAGCTTCAGCCCAAAACGGTTTTGCCAAACTGGAATTCAGAATTAATTATTTAGCTCTTTCTACAAGTGTGCGATTCATTCGCTCCGCTAACCCATTCTGCTCTGGGGTGTACGGGTTAGTTGTTTGATGTTGTATGCCAATTTTTTTTTTTAAATAATTTAAATTCTTTGTTTATAAATAAGTACTTTAATTCTATTTTCAGTCCTATTTTCTATTAAATTTTTGATTTGTTTAAACTTTTCTAAAGGATCAGATTTATTTTTCATAAAGTAGACTAGTAACTTTTATGCTATAATCATCTATAAAACTAACATAATATTTTGTACCTCCTACATAGCTAGTCTCCATCGGACCACATAGATCAGTGTGAATTAATTGGAGAGGTTCACAGGCTCTAGTACCAAGATTTTTAAAAAGTAGTCTATTCATCTTACCTTCCATACATATTGTGCAAGTCTGGAAATCTTTTTTGGATAATTCTACCCCCTCTGCACTGCTCTCTATCTTCTGTAAGTCTGTGAAGTTGAGGTGGCCCATCCTCAATTGAAACATCACAAATTTATATCATTCTCAAAGACTGTTGACAACAACGCTGATGTTTCAGAAAAGTCTTGAGATGTAAAATTGATAAATTTTACAGTAGTCTTTCTCAAATTCAACTACACACTCATTTTTTGTCATCTTACTTACAGAAAGTAAATTAGTTGAAGTCATTAGTTATTAAGTCATTAGTCATTAGTTGAGTCAAAGAAGGTACATACAGCACATTTCTTACTTGAATAGTCTTAGGTATGCCTTCAGGGTCTCTTATTTGCAAATTCACTTTACCACATCATTCTACTGCTACAGTCTTGTTGTCTGCCACCTTTATATTATTTACTGTTGTCGGAGAAACATCGTATATCCATTTTCTCTCTCTACCCATATGCTGTGATGCTCCAGAGTCAATGCACCATCTGGTTTTGTCCAATGTTTCTGTAACAGAAAAAGCGGCATAATATCCATTATTTTTTGTGATATTATCTGGTTGTGTTTTATTTTATTTTGGAAATAGCAGTTTTTACTGAAATGACTATATTTGTTACAATTGTAACAACGTGGGCCTTTTTTCTGGTTGTAATCGGGTGAATCTTTAGGAGACTTGGACACATTTTGGGATTTATTAGACATAATATAGTAGGCTGAAGAATCTGTCACTTTTACATCTTGTCGCAGATATGTTTTTACAAAATCAGCAGTAATTGACACACCTGCGCTTTCAATAGCCATAATCATCGGTTTGTAGACATCCGGGAGGCTAGCGAGCAGCAAAGTACCAAGCCACTCGTCTCCTACTACAAAATTAATATTTCTAAGCTTATGAGCTGTTGTCATTACCTTGTTAACGTAATCCTCAACACTAGAGCTGTAAGTGGTTGAAATCAGATCACGTAGCAAACCTACTCTTCTACTGAGCCAGGAGTCTTCAAATATCTTCTCTAACTTTGACCATACCTGTTTAGCCGTAGTCGCTTCCTGAACATGGAAGTTAATCGAATCGATTAGAAGTATTATCTTTATTTGACCTTGCTTTTATATCCTTTCTGCTGTCTTGTACATAATCTGCATTGGGTTCGATTGTGTCCCATAAATCCTCATGCTCCAATTAGTTTTTGACAGCAAATTTCCAGGTAGGATAATTCTCCCTGCCTACTAGCTTCTCAATTGTACCAATAGATATTTGTGAAGCCATGATTTAATTATATTGAGCTAAAAAATAGAATTTTTACGCGGCGTGGTTGCAGACTTTTTTGAGGTTAAGCAAATTTTTATCCAACTGAATCGCGGAACTATTTAAGTAGAACACTAATATTATTATTCAAGGAGCAATAGAGGCCCATAACCTGTTAAATGGTTCTAATATTAATAGTTTCTGATTTAGGAAGAATAAAATGCAACGATCGTTCTATGTACCTATAGATATAGTGATATAGTGAAGATAGATATAGTGTACCTATATTCTTGTTTAGTTAATAATTGTTATTTCGGTTTAATCAAATTTTGTGTGAAAAAAATATTAGATGGTCATAAATATTTCTGCCTTTGCTTCATGAATTATTGTCAAAGTTTTGCATATTTAACTGCATATATGGTCGCGCGTATGACATATTTCATTAACATATCATATTTCATCACCAGATGCAGCCACAATGAGGTGAAACAGATGTAGTGTACAAAAAATACGTTTGTGAATTGATTAGTGGCCAAGTTTACATATAGATTGAATTAAATAGTGTACCTCTATTTTTGTTTAGTTAATAATTGTTAATTAGATTTAATAAAATTTTGTGTGAATAAAAATATTAGATGGCCATAATTATTTCTACCTTTTCTTCATCAATTTTTGTGAAAGTTTTGCATATTCAACTGCATATATTGTCGAATTAAAAGCATATTTCCTTAAAAATCGATGCATATATATGCGCATATATTTCGTTTTTTTGGTTGTATATAATCCGTGCCCTCTACTTATAACCTTCACAATTTCTTAGTCCAACCAATATTAAAGTAGTAATAAACAAAAACAAAGAGCTAAATTTTTGAAAAATAATTAATAAATTTTTTTTTTTCATGAGTTCTATTAAGAGTTCTGGGTAGCCCCTCGAGAGTTCTCAATAAATCTCTGTAATAATTTCTTTGTCCGACCAATATTAAAAAGTTATAAGCAAAAAAAAGGCGCAAATTTTTTTTAAATCAATTAATTAAAAAAAAAATGTTTTCATGAGTTATGTTGAGAGTTCTGTGTAGCCTCTCGAGAGTTCTGAACAAATCTATTCTATAAAGTCTTTGTCCGATCAAAATCGAAGCCTTAAATTTTTGAAAATTTATGAATATATAAAAAAATATAATTTTTATAATATAAAAAAAAAATATTTCATGAATTCTATAGTGTTATTCAAAAATTTAGCGCCCCGTTTTAGCTTATAACGTTAGAAGAAGTTGTATAGGTGATTTGTTCAGAACTGTCAAGGGGCCACCCAAAACTCTTTACGGAACTCATGCTTTTTTTAATTTATTAATGTTCAAAAAACTTAGTGTTTCATTTTTGCTTATAACTTCTTTTGATTGGACAGAGAAATTTGTAAAAATTGTTTGTGAAATTGAAAGTAATTTGTTCAGAACTCTCTGGGGGCTACTAAGAACTCTTAAAAGAGCATGAAAAACAAACATTTTTTTGAATTCTTAAATGTACACAAAACTTAGCGTCGCATTTTTGCTTATAACTTCTCTAATATTGGCCGGAAAAAGAAGGCTAAATCGAGGCGCTAAATTTTTGAAAATTAATTAATTAAAAAAAAAATTAATTTCATAAACTCTATATAACTTCAGAAGAAGTTGTATAGGTGATTTGTTCAGAACTTCCGAGGGGCCACACAGTGGGCTAGATTGCCGAAAAAGTGGACAAAAATAGAATACCTCCTTCTATACATTTGAAATTTTGGTTACCGTGGTTTTCTACGCCATTGAACACAAATCTGTTATCACAATGTTCAAATACAAAATGGCGCATCCAATATAACGGAGATTTTTTCGTAAACTTATCCAATTTTTATAAAAGTTGGTACATTTGGGTTTTTTTAGATCGTTGATTACGAGTCAGTTATCAGATTTTTTTTAAACAAAATGGCGGATCCAATATGGCGGATAATTTTTCGAAAAACTTTTTATAAAATTGCGTACTTAGTTTTTATACGTCGTTTTGATCAGCAATCAACTGTCAAAAATCCAAAAAAGAGAAAGACTTGTCCAATATGTCTGACAATTGTGCATTAGCAGTTCTTTAACCCTCTGTTTATGAATTTTCTATCAAAATTTTAGAAAACGGAATGGTTGATCGAATATAGAAAATTCCAAATTGTTTATTTAAGTAGGTATATGAAAAATAACTGGACAATTTTGAGTGCTGCTTAAAATAATTGTGAATATCTGATTTTTTTATCAGAATCTTCTCTACTATTAGACGATTCGATCACATTATTTTAATTACTAGTCCTCGACCGTCCTCCTCGATCGTAATAAGACAACAATTTCAATGCTTCCGAAGACAAACTTTTACTACTTTTGGGGTATTTCTGGCGCATGCTCGACATATAAGGGTCGGGTGTAACAAGAAGTCATAGAAGAAGAAGAAATACATCTTTTAGCTTTTGTACAATTTTTTCTTACGAAATTTTCTCTATATTTTTTTATGTCTTTGTTACGTGCATATATACATATTTGTTTATGTCTTTTTAAAGGCATCTATTGTCTTTTTGGAATCTATACACTTTGATTTCAATTCTGACAACATTTTTCTTACGTTATATCTGTCGTCTTGATGTATTGTAAAAGTAGAGTTCTACTTTTCAATCTTCTAGAATTCATCTTCCAGAATGTGCAACATATCTGACGGCTGAGTATGGAGAAATTTTTGAGAAATGGAGAAAGTTTAAAAATTTCCAATTTTGTTAATGTCCACTTTGGCCCTGGCGGTCGTATTCGATTCTGTACTACAATAAAAAAATCACAACGAATGTATTACGGCTACGCACCCTTCTCTCACACGGTGCCAAATATGCATAGGCTCGTTAAAGTCATATAAATGTCAAAAGTACTTAACTTCGGGATGCTCTGTAGCCGCCGCTTTTAGATCCAGACGTCTTATCTTTCGTTAAGAAATGCCCAGATGCTTCATCTAGAAGATAATACAAGAAAAAAGGTATATTTAAAATTTTAATTTTCGTCCACTTCTTCGACAATCCAGCCCACTGTGGGCCACCCAGAACTTTTAACAGAACTCATGAAAACAATATTTTTGGAATTCATAAATTTTCAAAAAATTTGCGTCTCGTTGTTGCTTATAACTACTTTTAAAGTGGTTGTACAAAGAAATTCTATAGGTTATTTATTCAGAACTCTCTGCGGGCTACTTAGAAGTCTTATTAGAACTCTTTCTTTTTTTATCTTCGTCTAAATTTTTTTTATAAATAGATTTATAGATATTCATTTTACACAAATGTATAATAAGCATTTTTAGTTTATCTGCCGTAGTACTATCGGAAACCGGTATCAGAATTTTTTAGAATTCTTCAAAAATTAACAAAATTTTGAAAAAAAAAGTGGAACTATAGGTATGTATTATCCATTCAGAACTCTAAAACTCTCTATAAAGAAATGAAACATTACATCAGAACTCTTTTTTCTGAAAAAAATGCGGGCTGCGTGAAGTTGGACCCCAAATTGTTTTTCTCGATTTCTGCCCGAAATTCCCATGAATTAATGCAATTTTCAAGCAAGAACTCTAGAACAGACATGAGCAACCTTTTTCTGGCTTAGAGTAAGTAGGCTTAATTACCATTATTGCTATTATTCGTTCGATTACAAAAGCGATTTTCATAGCGGATGGAAGCCGGTACAGGTACTCTACGCTGCGCGCGGGCCGCAGGTTGCTCACGGCTGCTCTAGAACTATTTGGAATCTTGACAAAACTCAATTTTTCAAAAATTCTGGGACCAACTTCAAGTTAATAAAAATACCATATTGACGGGAATATAAGACAAGGTTTTCTTTCCGGAAATTGTCTATATTAATACAGGTTTTTCAAATAAAATTCATCATTTTGCACTTGAAATTCACCCTTTTGCAAATCAAATTCACCCTATCACAAATCAAGTCTTTTACATATAAATTATATTAAAAAAAACATTCAGTAATGTTAAATACATGGTAAAAAATCAATAGTTTTATTATAATTCAAACAATTGCATAATTAGAATGAGCCTTTTAACCAACACGATGACGCACTTGCGTATTATGGATAATTGCGATATCCAGTATAAAATTAACTTCGTCCAGATTACGGTCTACCAATATTTTTAAGCAACCCCTTAAGAAAGTCGCATAAAATACAAGTACGCTTTATTTAACGACCTACCTGCTTTAATTTTCTGTAGCAATCTCTTTATAAACCAATCACGTTTAAGAATAAAATAAAGCATAATCATGTAATTCACTTAATAATTCCGGTTGAATCGGTAATCAGCTTTTAATTAGTTTGTTCTTCTATGCTGCGTGTTTCAGAATTAATAAAAGGAAGGATCTTCACTTATCGATTAGTTCGCTTAACCACCTAGTCGTAGGAACGAACGCCGTTAAGTGAAGAGAACGCGTATTTGAGTTGACGTACGTAGCAACTGCTGAATTACTTTCATACATACCTTCATATCTATACGTGCTTATGTTATTGTAAAATCAATAGCATAACTATAACACCAGTTGAATTTTGTCTGTACCTATATTTTTCACAGGTTGTAAAAATTAGAATAAAGCAATAACAGTAAATTTGAAGAAATGTTCGCAATTAAATAACAATTGTATATTTTTCTTTAGATTTAATATAAAAACTAATTTTTAGTATGTGCATAACAATGGCACCGACCAAAAATAAATTTTATTCCTCTATTCTTTCGAATAAATTCGAAAATGCAAGAATTCATGCTTTCGACTACAGATCTAATTGTGTCTGGTTCGATCTGGTTCCATTTATTGCTAATGGCTGCCCTTATCTCCTAAACTGTTTCGTATTGGCGGTTATATGCATAGATCGTTTTACCGATGAATCCCCAAAAGATTTTCAATGGGGTTCTTATCTGATGAACAAGCTGCCCATGTCAATAAATGAATATTGTTACGTTGAAACCAACCTTTTTTTGGCTTTTAGATTGACATGAATTCTCGCGTTATCTTGCTCATAAATTAACAAATTCTCAGTTCCTTTTCTCTGCTCATTTTGAACGAAGGAAACCCTAATCCAAGTACACCTCCACTGCAAAAACCTTCCTAAATCATTAAACCACCACCACCAAAATTGGGGTCCCCGTATAAGAAGACAAAAAATGAAAACAGCCCCCAAAAGGTTAAATTTCGTTTGCAAAACGATGAATTTAATGTGGATTACCTACATAGTCGATATAGTTTTGTCTACCAAGATTTTCGCAATTAAATATTGTCTATTTTTGTGAATGCATATTGCATATCAAGGATTCTGCAGTATAATTTTGTCCATTTAGTTATATCCATTAAGGTTTGCAAAACCTATCTAATTTTGACCGTTTAATTTTGTGTATCAAAATTTGCACAACTCAATTTCGTTAATTTAGTTTTGTATACTAATATTTGCAGAACCCAGTTTAGTCCATTTACAATTCTGTACATTAAGGCTCAACTCAATTTTGTCAATTTAAAGTTGTATATCTAAGTTTACGCAACACAATTTTCTTCAATTTTTGTCCTTTATTTTTGACTTTCAAGGGTTGCAAAATTCAATTTAGTCTATTAAATATTGAAAGATCAAGGTTGGCAGAAGCCAATTTTTACCATTTAGTTTTATCTATCAAAGTTTACAAAACTGAATTTTATCTATTTATATGGAATTAAATATAGGGTGAAACTATACTACAGCGTATATACAACTTATTACAGCGGAACACAGCTTGAATATATAAATATATTCAACCTTTCCGAATCTCTATAATATCTGTCAAACTAATGTGAGCGTTTTCCATTTTATATTTCATTCATTCAAGAGCAAAGCTGCACTTATGAGAGATAGATCTCGAAACGCGTCTGCAGATGGCTATTCACTTTGGGTTAATGAGAATGATCTGATCTTAAAAAACAATGTTTTTATCCAATGTCTTCATCTATTTAGTTTTTTCCGTGCAACTAAGAATTGTCCATTTAGTTTTGTCTTTCAAAATTTACGCAACATAGTTTTGTCTATCCATTTAATCTTGTCGATGAAAGTTTGCTCAACAAAATTGTCATTTTTTTTCGTCTTTCAAAGTTTGTGCATCTCAAATTTATCTATCAAGGTTTTCGCAACACAATTTTTTTCTTTTATTTTTATCTATCAAAGTCTGCAGAACCCAATTCTGACAATTTAGTTTTATCTATCAAGGTCTGCAAAACTCATTATGTCCATTAGTTTTCATCTATCATTATTTTTGCAACTCATTTTGTTCATTTAGTTTTGTCGATCAAGGTTTGCGAGACTAAATTTTGTGAATTTAGTTTAGTTCATCAAGGTTTGTGCAACTTAAGTTTCTTCATTTACTCTTGTCTGTCAAGATTCGTGTAACATTAAAAGAGCCAAGAGCAGTCCAGGCAGAAGTGCGTGAACTATGAAGTAAAAGGACCTCTTGGTGAGATACCAACTGTTTCTGTTGGTATACAATTTTTCTATTTCAAATTTTAAGCTAATATTTCTGAGGAATAATATTGAACGATCAAAAGAGACGTTCGATCGTGGTTATACAAAAGTCTCTAGTAATGCTCCTCAATGCTAACATTTCACACTTTATAGAGTTTGAAATTTGACGCCTAGGCTGGTGCGGCCGGTTGTGTGTCGTCTATAGTCTTTATTTTTAGTGATTTTTGTAGTTGAATATTCCCTGCAAGATGATCTTGCGTATGTTTATTAACGGCTATACGTAGGGAGGGATATTGATCATCTCCGAACGAGGCATTTCATATAATCACGATTGAATGTCGCCCGCCTTCGGCGGGCTCGTTTGATTGTTCAATTATACTATACGTCTCTTTCTCGATGATTTATATGACTGGAAAGAAAGAGTTACCGTGCGTTAGATAATACAGGTTTTGTAAACGTATTGTTATTATCGTCCGATCCGATTGTAAAATTTTGAGAATTCTGTGACCGTCGAGACCAACCAGCAGAACGTCTGGTTGTGTCTATATCGACACCATTTCTAATACTAGTCACCGATACTGCAGCATATTTTGTACTATATGCTGTGAACTGATTTGTATCAATGCCTGCCTTAGACAGCAAGGATTTTTTCCAGTGACCAATCGTTTGAGAAGTTACATTTTTGTATGGCTTGATGTTTGATATGAGTAATTTGTTGTTTTGCTCATTTCTTAGGTCTTTTGTCTTATTCAAGTAGTGAATTACAGCTGTAGCGACACATAGCCCAGGTTTTTCTTTATAAAAAAGGTAGTATAAGCTCTAGATGATTTCTTCCTGGCTTTGAAGTTTTTATCAGGGCTGGTATTTTTCTTGTTATTTTCTATTTGTACATGTTGTACATGTTTCCATTTGTTTTTATATTAATTTGTGCGATAGTTTGATGTGCTGTAGATAAAATAAGCATCGTTGATACTTTTTCTGCTGCACCCTTTAACAGCATTTAGCTACTTTTAGCTAATTCGATTGGGCCAAGTCCTTCTATGTACTGTAATACACAGACACTGGTGTTGTGTCCCCTGTACTTGTATATTTAAACCTTGTAGGTCGTTCCTAAAACATTCCCCTGAAGAATCGGGACAGCAGTTTATCCTTATCAAGATCTTGAGTGGGGATGAGCTTATGAGGGTTATAGCTGATCTGATGGAGTTCAAAGTCCCATAGCTTGCTCCGTTTTCGAACCTTTACTTTACCTGCACTTGCATTAAATAATGGAATGTTTGATGTAGACAATTTCCACCATTGCTTTAAGGCACTAATCATTTCGTATTGTTTGAGTGTTGATGTTATGAACTTGATCACATTTCTGTTGATGATTCATTTATTCCTTTACTTAGGAACGCTTTGCGAACAAGTTCAATTTTTTGTGAAGTTTAAAGGCTGGGTTAACCACAATGGTACCACGACTGTTCCCTCAGCTTTATCGGTTATTATTTTTCACAGAGTTCTAAGGATATGTGCGAAAGGAGGAAAAAAAATAGATTTTTCATTCGTCCACCTAATAGTAAAGGCATCTACTGACATCGCGTTTGGATCTGGGAAGCGAGAACAAAATCTAGGACATTTTCAATTCAACCTTGATGCAAAAAGGTCAATTGAGAAAATGCCAAACATTTTATTGGTTTATTTAAATGACTTGTTACATAGTTCCATTTGGTATCTTTATTAGTGATTCTCGATGCAAAATCAGCCAATTTATGGATAACTGACGGGATGTATGTATGACGCGTAAATCCAGATTTTTCTCCTTTCGCACCATTGCCACATTTCTCTTGCTAATGCATTTAAGTGGGGATATTGAATGCCGCTTGCATTATTGATATAGAAAATTGCAGACGTATTATCAATTCTTAAGAGAATTTTGCCATCTGATACTTTTTTCGCGAAGCATCTTTGACCTAAGAACGCTGCTAACAGTTCTAGATAGTTTATGCTAAACTTTCTTTTTTCTTTCGTCCAGAAACCATGAGCGTTTACGCCATTACCGTGTGCGCCCCACCCGGTCAGAGATGTATGTGAAGATTAGATGTGTTTATTTTCCACCAATACAGTTCTTCCATTATTAGTTTATTAAAATAATTTCTACCGCCGTAGTCGTAGTCACTTCAAATTAATGTTAGATACTTTTGCCTTTGTAGTCTTTTACAGTAGATGGATCCATATGCCATCGCTGGGCAAGCTGCCGTGTCTGTCAACTCGGGTCTAAAATCTACTGAATTTATAATAAAACCCAAGTATTTGCATTTCTGACTAGGCGTTTGTGAACTTGTTTGGTGGTTTATGACAAAGCCTAATTGTTCCAAAATATTTTTCACCAAATTTGATGAAGTTTTACAGGATTCATACGAATTTTCCACGATTATTAGATCATCAATATAAATAATTGATAAAGTCCCTAGTTGTCTAGTTTTTTTCATAATTTTTGTATAAACAAAATAACTTGTGCATAAACCAAAGGGAAGGCATGAAAACTGGAAAAGCTGCCTCTTAAATTTAATTCAGTTTGTTGAATTTTTAAATGTTTTATTGATATGAATAAGGTAGTATTCGTCTTTTAAATCTATCGAACACATACACGAACCAATATATATATTAAGTGCTTGGTAGACTTAATATCTTCCATTTAAAAATGGATAGTATCGATAATTTTGTTTAGATTTTTTAAATTAATAATAAATCTACTTGTCAACTAAGAAAGAGTAAATCAATTCATCTATATTTTGACAAAACTCTATTACATTTTTAGCTAAGAGAGATTTATCCTAGGTAATTTATTCCCACTTTGATGTATTATATTTAATTTTATGTAAGTATTTTAGACAGCCTGCTGTCTCCTTTACCTCATCTACTTCCTTAGGGGCTGCTGGCGATTTGATGACCGACTCTATGCTTTTGTCTTATATTACCCCTTTCATTGAGATCTGGGCTAGAATTTTATATTTATTGGAATTTGTATTTTAGCGTCAGAATGCTCTCCTAGCATTTCTAACAAAACCTCACTAACCTGGGTTTTGCTTGCAGTTGCTTCTACGTCTTCAGTAAGAGCTATCACAGTTGATCTCTCTTTTGGGGATTGTTGGATGAGATTACTTGAATCAACATTTAATCCAGATTTTCTTGTAAAAAAAGAAAAGTATTTTACAGGACCTTTATTGTAAGAATTTTGTCTAATGGACAGTTTGTCGTATGGACAGTTGGTCGTACACAGTTTGCCTTCTGGACAGTTTGTCGTATGCACAGTTTGTTATATGGACAATTTTTCGTATAGCTTGTTCTATAGACGCGACCATAGAACAAACCGTCCGGACGGTTTTTAATATAGACAGTTCCTTGTACAAGTTCTTTCTGTTCAAAGACATACTTTGTGTGAATGAATCACCAGTGTGAATGAATCACCACACCTAAAGATTTTTTAACCTTACTGCATTTTGATGCATATGTGAAACAGTAAATACAGTTTGCATTAAAAATCTATTGAACATTCAAAATAATGAAAGACGCTATGGTGCGTACAGGCAACACCATCGTCTACATTATTTCAAGTGATGGGAGTAATGGATATAATATTTTACGTATTATTCAGTGGCAATCATCTGCTAAAGTGGTTGTTCCTAAATACACGGTCTCGCTTCCTTTGAGTTGCAGCAAAACTATTTAATTTATTAATATTGCGACTGCAAAAAATTATTATCAGGTAACGTATATATTTAATTGTTTTGTTTCAATTAATTTCTCTTTATCAAAGTGGTAATAAATGTGCAAAACTGTTGTTAATTTGTGGTGCACATATGCACCAATTTGCATAAAGACTATAACAAACCAATAGGCTCAACAAACAAAATGATGCACATATGCATCAAAGTCTTTGTGGAGGCAGTATGAAAAACGTAGGCACCTTACACAAAAAGAATTAGTTGACGCAATTGCGACCTTTCCGAAAGTGAGGATGATCTTCAGATATTTTCAGATGAACAAGATTCTTGAAAATGACCATTTTTTCTTGAAATTGAAAATATTTCTGATGATAACGGAAATGAATTACAATCCAATTGCGTCCAATTATAAACTATTTATTGAAGCGATTTCAAACTGTGCCACATGAACGTGACTTATCAGTTGATGAGCATATTTGTTCAACTAAGGCAAGAAGTTATTTGAAGCAATATATGCCTGCAAAACCCAATCAATGGGATTACAAGTTTTTTTCTTATCAGGAGATTCGGGATATTCATATAATTTCGAAGTTTATTCTGGTCAAAAGAATTCCGATGACAAAAATTACCTGAAAAAGTTAATCATCGAGTTTACTTTGACCATTACTACACTACACTCCTCTTATCGTATATCTTGCTCAAAAAGGCATTGAAGCCTTAGGCACAGTTCGCAGAATCAGACTACCAAATTTTAAATTACCTGACATTGAAAAATCACCAAGAGGAAGTATATATGAGTACATAACTACAATTGACAGTGTTGATATAACATCAGTTATCTGGAAAGACAACAAATTCGTAACACTTTTGTCAAACTTTTGTAGAGTGTTACCAGTACAACAGGACCAACGATATGATAAACAGCAAGGGAAAAAGATTTCAGTAGATTGTAACTTGGTAAGGGAATGCAATCGACATGGGTGGGGTGCACCCAACGTATAGTCTTATTGGCAGACAAAAAATTACAATAAAGTCAAAGAAGTGGTATTTTCGAATGTTTTACCACCTTATAGATGTGTCATTAGTAAATGCTTGGCTACTGTACAAGCGCGTATATGCACAACAAAAAAAGCATATCAAAGTTACTAACATTATCAAATGTTCGGCATGAAGTTGCTATGGACCTAGGATTGGCGAGCTTAGATGTTACCAAAAAAAGAGGACGAGAATCAAATTTTGAGCAGGAATTACAAAATATAAAAACACATCGCCATCCGGCCTATTATATTCCTCCTCAAGGTGTACGCCAGGACCAGTTATCACATTGGCCAATTTGGCATAGCAGACGTCTACGATGTAAACTTCCAAAATGTACAGGCTATACGCACGTTATGTGCGAGAAATGTAATGCATCTCTATGTTTTAATGCAATTAAAAATTGTTTTAAACAATTTCACAAATAAATAAAATAAAACTAAAATATTGTTATATCCTTCAGATAATGTATACCTTGTAGCATATATGCAACATTTTGTATTTTGAGGGTAACTGAACATATACTCTATATGCAAAATGATGCATAAGCGCATCCTTATAAAATTTACGAATATACCAACAAAATTAAAACAATAGATTTTTTTACTATTTTTTTCGAATTCTGTGCAAAAATTTACATAATATACATTTCTTTCGGGAAAATTAAAAAAATTGCGCAGTAAAGGGTTAAGTAACTGTCTCGTATGGAGGCTAAATATTTTTTATGTGACACCGCTTTCGTATGGAAACTCATATATCTTTTTTGTTATACAGACAGTTTGTCGTATGGACAATTTCTCGTATAAAATGTTTGTCATATAGACAGTTTGTCGTATGCAGAGTTTCCCGTATAAACTGTTTGTCACATAGACAGTTTGTCGTATGGAGATTTTGTCATATAGACGATTTTTTGTACATTTTGTTTTTGCGCAAAAACATACTGAAGCATTTTTTAGTAAGTGTCTCGTATGGAGGCTAAATACTCTTTATGTGACACCTGCATTTTCATTTTGATTTTCATCAGTGGTTTTATTTAATTCTGCCAGCTTACAAAATAAATATGTTTTTGAGGTTATCGATTGAGTTTTTTTTTTAGGTTTTCATCCCTTTTTTGTTTCTTCTTATCTCTTTTCGTGATCGCGAACATGATTTTCTCTTCGTCTTATCTCCTGACATTATAAACCTTTTATTCTTATTTAGATTTGGTAATTTTTTGCACTTATTGTTACAGTACTCAGTACGTGTGAAACGTTATATACAACGAACAAATATGACTATAGACGGCGCACAACCGGCAACACCAGCCTATTCGGTAAATTCCAAACTCTAAAAAGTGTGAAATGTTAGCAATGACGACCATTACCACAAATTGTCATCGAGAACGAAACGTATAGTATAATCACTATGTTTCACCATGAACACCATTTTTCGAGTACAAATATATGTTTGTAGAGAGATACTTACAAAGGTTTTTTTCTTTTCTTATAAACCTATGTATGTATTACAAAATATTGATTATGGGCAAGCTTTACACGCAGTTGAAGTAAACCTTCTTTGACGGTTGTGGTACGTATTACTAAAAAGATTAAACTTGAAATAAATATGCCATTTTAAAATTTAGTTTTATTTATTCATAATAAAATTTGAAGAGGGTAATAAAACACAACCGTCCAAGAAGTTTTAATTCAGTTGTATAGGTTAAATTATAAAATTTTCAAAAACGGAAACTAGTAAGCAGGCTATATAATTTAATGAAAGATATGTGGGTCTGAAAAAATGACATTAAATTTCTTCATAAGAGTTACCCTCAAGTCAAAAAGAAGAAAAGAAGTGTCATTTTAATTTATGTCTTATTAACATTGTGACATTTATATAGAGGTATGTCTGGGCCAACACTTGTCAATGTGAAATTTCAAAATGTTGGAACTGGCAAAGATCGATGTGTATGTATATGGAGACTTTACTGAACCTTATTTCCGTAAAAAAAAGTCGCGCTGAGGTTTTGCTTCGAAATATGTTTCACTTAAAAAAAAGCAATACTGCAAATGTAACAAAAATAAATAGGTATGCATCAATGATTGATACGCCATCAATAAATTAATATTCTTTATATATACAATAACGTTAACAACCAAAACTTATTTAAAAATAAAAAATATCGAAACTCTTATGCTTTTTAATGAAAATGATGGTTACGACCGCTACCACGTGGTAATCCATACTTACTCTGAATTGAAACATTCCCTTTATTTTTACTTATGTTTTTTTATGTTTTTCTAAGTTTGGAAGGTCAGTTTAAGTGGAAGGTCATTTTGAAGCGAAATTGCTTGAAAATCACTTGGAAATGAAATGACCTCCAGCAGTCAAAAATGGAGGCGCGTAAAGTGTGTAGAAGTTATATAACATTTTCACAAAAATGAGTGTTAAAAATATAGTGACTTTTTCAATTCAGAGCTATTGTAATTATTCATATAGGAAAAATTTTCGGATGTTGTCGGATGATATTGCTTCTTTTCAAAAAGTTTCTCAAATTTGTTCATATATTATCACCTAAACCGATAGGGATAGTTGCTGGCAAACAGCCATAAGCTATACAACTTGTTTCTAAGAGGTATGCAGAGATATGGAGAATCTCAATCTTCAAAGCAACCGAATTTAAAGAGTTGGCGGTTTGTTATTTTCATAACAATATCGAATTAAAGTGACTCACAAAAGGTAATGAATAAAATAACAATTGATTGATAACTTTCAATATCAGTAAAACCTGAAATTCTCAAATATGTGCAAGATTTCTAATTCGAAGCAGTGAGAGTCAAAACGATTCAATATTTGAAGTGTTGCTGCAGATTGGGAAGTTTTCTAAATCTCTTTATTTATCTATTTATCACATACTATTTATTATATTGTTATTATTATCGATAATTCTCCTTTAAAGATAGCGCTAAAACACAATTAACTTTATCACAATTAACATTTTTATTGTCCTCTTCTTTCTTCACAGAAACCTCACATATATTCTGTGTTTCTTCTTCGTCTCTTCTATCCATTTCCTTCCTGTTTTCTTTTCTTTGGGAGTTTGTGCACACTTCTGTTGTCTGACTTTTTCTCTATATTTTTTCGTGTCTGTCATGTCTTCTGTGGAGATATTGAGTATTATTATTTATGATATTTATTATATTACATAATGTAGATGTAAAACCTCACAACTGCAAATAGTACTTAAACAAATATTAAACAGAAATAATATTGTTATTTTTTTCATAATTTTATATCGAGTTTAGTTATTCAGTTAAGAGCTCCAGGGCTTATGTTATAGATACCGTTCACCGTGCGAACATTCGACTGGACTAGAGACAATATGAGTTATGGTTTATCGAGGATCGCCACATTTACAGCCAATGCATGCCAATTTTGTAAAATATCTCCAAAGCCGCCAGGTTAAGTTCTTAACCTACTAAGTTGGGTGCGCGTATGTCGTAGTACGCAAGCTATGGTGTCATCAACTATGCGTTTGCTGAGGAAAACTCACTCTAGGTCTTCATTCATTCCTAGTCGATGTCAAAGTTTGACTTGTGAAGTTTTGCAGCGAGCATAGAAAGTGGTTTTCGTGACTTCAGATAGCAAATAGCATTAGTCTTTTTCCTTGATGAGATTATGGATTGGTAGGTTTTGGTTTGGCTGTATATTGACAAATTTCTGTGACTTTGCGTCTTAGTGGTGTTGGTGCAACGTTGCTCAGAACTGATAACCAATAAGATTGTAGATTTGTATATATCGATGGTGACTTGTACTATGACCTTCATACATCTATTGTACCCCACCCTCTTCCTCTAATCCTTGGTATGCTTACCAATTTACAGCGCCTCTTCTAGTGCTGATTCCTTTAGGAATGTCAGGACTGGGGTGGGATTCAAGGACTGCAACTCCTCTGTGTTCACTAGGCTCCAAGGTACAATTGTCTCTTGCGAAGCAGTGCTCCGCAGCCTTCGAGCAGATGTATGGGGGTATCCTCTGCTGAGCCGCAGAATCTGCAAATGTCATTTTGTCGCAAATGTCTCTAGGCCTAGGGGCTGGATGTGTTTGTGATGTGATTGTCTGCAGTATCCCGTCAGCACTCCTATCAGAATTCTAAGCTTGTTCCTGTTTAGATTCAGACAAGCTTTTGTTCTTTTCTGGTTAAAAAATCGCAGTATTACTTTGGATTGTCTTAGCCCTGGAAGTTCTTTGCAGGTTTTTATTTATTGTTAACCTATTTCTTCATCTAAACTTTTGTGGATGGTATTCATACTCATACCACAAAAGGGTTCCGGGCCTATAAAGGGATTACTGGGATTACTGCTGATCTGAAGCCCCCCTCCACAACCAATAAGATACTGTAATTGGTTATATTTTTCTTCGGGTATCTAAGAAAATACATGTTCAAAAATCTCAACCGAAACTTTTGTATGGCTTGTAAGCCCTCCAACATTTGTGAAAAGAAGTAAGTCTTCATATTCTGACTGATTTTCGTTTGAGAATGAAAAATCTTTTCACGTAAGCTACAGGCTCGGATATAATTTATTATTGTCGTAGTACCGTTCATATAGATTCAAGGTATATAACATTCAATATTTTCACATTCACAATATGACGCACAACATATTCTATTCTGTGCGATATTAATTTGTGTTTTGAGATGTATTATATATTGGTGTCTTCCATTAATATAATCTACCGCCAGAGTGCTGCTATCGACCAGTCAATCGCAATTAACTATTTGCCCACCTGTGCTCTGCTATCCATTATAATATGGTTTCGACGTAAACAACAAGCTCTCGAATCATAGTAATCTGCATATTTTACATCATTTGTAATCTTTGACAATAAATAAATATTAGTAGAGTTAAAAATGTATTCTTTTTCGTTCTTCTCACGTAAAAATTCGGGATTCCTCTTATTATGGTGGTCGTCTTATATTACAGGGTATTGCTCGGTTACGATGTAACACGGTTACGGTACGGTATCTTTGGTAAATTAATTTTAGATTGCTTATAGTATTCGAAACGAAAAGCAGACATGTGCAAGTAAGAAAGTTTATTTTGTGGTACACATTTAGGTTTGTTTGCTTTGTATTGCGATGTCTTCGGGTCAACGTATGCAATACATTAATTTATCGCTAGATATTTACATTCCATTGAATTCTACCATTTGCATCGATTGCGTGAAAACTCGGATCGAACTCGAAACAATCAAATTTGTTTCGCCGAACAAATAAACAAGCAAACAGGCAAATACCATTTGTTTACACGTATTCTCTTTCACGCACCATGTTTACATATTCACTGCTTTTACCTAATAGCCGCAACCCATCAAATTTCCAAACAACGTCTCTATTCTATAATGAAAATGTTTCAATAAAATAATCACGTAATGGATTTAGAAGACCGTTACAAAATTAAACCGATTAATATTATCCAAACAAATCGAATAGGTTGTGCAACAAAAATTAAGTTTTGATCCTTCTTATAAACTAATTAACTTTTCTGTTTCAGTTTTAAAGTGGATGCGTAAATGTTTGGTATAAGATACAAAAAAAATTGGAAAGGATAATTAAACAAGATAAAACTTTAAAAGTTTTTGTGGTGTGTGTAAAATGTTGTATAGTGAAGCTTTCATTTGAACTTCAATTACAATTTCATCAATGTCGGTAAAGTCTTATCGCATTAGTCGGACTCGATCTAGGAAATTTTCTCACATGTCAAGCGCGCTTTGCACACGAAAATATCGATTTTTTATCCGTCATCGTTGTTGAATTCAATTTATTTTTGTTGGAAGATTACCGGCTTTCCTTTGCCTCTCAGTGTGTGGAAATATTAATCAATCCTGTTTCACCTGAAGCCGCTAGTTTTATAGAAAATTATTTGCAAGCCTGTCAAAACTCGTTAGACTTCGAAATGAAATGTTTATTACAGCGAATGTTGGTTTAGAAAACCTGTAACATTTCTTATTATCTAGTATTAAGTTATATAAAGGTTTATATTCTACTAGAAACTTTTTTATCGGGGTGCACATATTTTGATTGATATAATTTTAGCATCATTCTTGTCAAACTAATGATTCACATTGACTGACTACTTGCAAAATATTATAATTGTTTCTTCTACTACTTCTACAATATCAGCAGTAAAGTATATTCAATTTTTTTTTAAACAATGATTTCCAAGAAACATTCTTAAGATTTATTACAAAATAATAAGATTTATTATGAAACTATTAGATATATTCCTTATACAAAATAATAAACTTTTGTTGAAAAATTGTGAATTGAATACAAAATTTAGGCGGACGAAGAATGTTGATTTTAAAATGGTTTTGGGGTATTTTTTCTTTGAATAATAATGCCAATAAAGGTTATAATATTAATATATATATATATATATATATATATATATATATATATATATATATATATATATATATATATATCTATATATATATATATTAAACAATGATTTCCAAGAAACATTCTTAAGATTTATTACAAAATAATAAGATTTATTATGAAACTTAGATATATTCCTTATACAAAATAATAAACTTTTGTTAAAAAATTGTGAATTGAATACAAAATTTAGGCGGACGAAGAATGTTGATTTTAAGATGGTTTTGGGGTATTTTCTCTTTGAATAATAATAATAATGCCAATAAAGGTAATAATAGGTAATATATATATATATATATATATATATATATATATATATATATATATATATATATATTTAATCGATTGTTCCCCTTTAGGAGAGCGATTGAACTTGATTGTATATGATTTCATCTTATGGCGTTTTCCCGCTTCTCTTCCGAAAATCTCTACATTCTCTCAAAATGCTCCTTCTTCCGCTCAGCTGGCCATTTTCTTCCAGGCTGTCTTGATGGTCTATCCTCAAACTTAACATTTTTTATTTTATTCCGGCACTCAGTGCGGTCCTCGATATTTTGTATGTTAACCTGTTGTAAGTCCCTCTGAACCTCGGGCAACCACACAGTGCCACATTTACTCTGTGCTATAACGTTGAGAAATTTCTTCGCCGTTCTGGAGTTTTCCATCCTGTAAATGTGTGTATAAAACTGTGCTCGTCGTTTTCTGGATACGTCCCTTATCGTGTGGATCTTTTGGTGGAGTTCGTTTTGAGGTTTCTTCATTTATTCATCATTTCATTTCTATCATTTATCATTATTTCATCATTCTTCATTAACTGCCCCGTAAATCTTTCTGAGATTCTTTCTTTCCTGTTTTTCTATATCCTTAATTATGGAATGACCGTCGATAACCATGTATATTAATATGTATATATATATATATATATATATATATATATATATATATATTATATTATGTATATGTATATATATATATATATATATATATATATATATATTACGTATATGTATATATACATAATTTTGGCAAGATTTTCCAAACAATAGTGTTAAGTTTTCTTTTACAGTTTTGTAATATTTACCTTTGCAGTACAAAATTTATTTGAAAGATTTTTGGAGTTGTACATCTAGCAACTCATACAACACATGCAATCTAAGCTGATGCGCTTTCAACAAGAATGAAGCAACTTGCAATTCTGCTTACACTTTTCCATATACAACTTCACGTTCCACATATATCATGTAGCGCTAAAAGCGCCACAAGTGTCGCGCACCTGAAAATTCATTATAAAATTCCATCCTCATCAACTATTCCACCTTTAGCAACTATTCCATTCTTTTCAACTCTTCCAACCACAATAACTATTTAAATCCAAAAGAATACGATGTACTAGTCATAAAGTATTTTCTCAAAAAAATATATTTCAAAGATTTTTAAGTTTATGTGGCTTTGATAGTAGAATTTTGATACAAGATTGTTTATTTCGAAAACTTGATTATATCTGAAATTACAATAAAACATATTTCCATTGCACATATTCGAGCCAAAATCGAATTTCTTACAAAAAATGTTCAAATTTTTTTTATCGTTATATTTTATCGTTAATTAATTTGATTCAATTTTGAATAAAGATTAAAAGTTTGAGTTATAGTTTATTACCCTACAGTCAATATTTCAGAGATTTTTAGTTTAAGATATATTTTAGATTGTTTGTTTTGAAACCTTGATTATTTTTACAATTTTATTTCTACAACTTTCCTTTACAATTATAATAAAAAATCTTATCATTATGATGAGTCAAGAGTCAATTTCTTACAAAATATTTGCAAATTTCTTACAAAATTATTGTATTCTACGAAAAAAATATATTCAAGATATCTTGCAAAATATTTTTCAAAGTTTTTCAAGATTATTTATTTAACATTACTTTAAATTAAATTTATGGTGAAGTTTTAGAATTGCTTTGAAATCTTGCTTATTTTTAAAAATCGACACCCTACTGACGACTGACTGCGACATCCTACGGCATGAGAGCCACATTCGGCCTAAAACAACCCGACTAGGAAATTCAGTTCGGTTTTTATTAGGAACGAATTAAGCATGCCGAACTCCGTATTCGTTCCATATGAGGCAACCGTATTAGGCCTAACGCACGTCCGGATTCGTTCCTCAATAGGAAGCCTGATTCGGAACATATTCGGAAGCCACACTTGCATGTTATAACATCAACCTAGGCGGCGGTCAATTGTACATAAATGTGGTCAAAATTTTCCTTTTGTCTGTTGCGCAAATGTCTCCGTCTGTACTGTTTTAGTTGAAAGTTTGTTTTCTAAATTTTGGACAAAACTACAAGTTATTTAATGCAATTATAAAGGAATCATGAAAGATAATAATAATAACTTAAACTTTTTCGACAGAACCATAAACATTAACTTGAATCAAATACTTTTATTAAAAGAAAAACATTTATCGTAACGTAACTCTCTTTAAAACTAAATCTAAAAAAAATCGAAGTATTTAAAAGAATTGTAAGGAACTGAAATCTGTTCTTCCGGCTTCTAACTGTTGCAAACTGTGCACTAAACTGTGGCAAGCCTTATTCGAACCTTGTTTTCTATTTAGGAAAACACAAAGCAGGGCATGCCGAAGAAATTCTAAACTAGATTGCTATGACGGAACTCAAGAGTAAAACTTATGGAAGTTAGGCAAGCGATATTCGTTTTTTTTCGAAAGTCTGTGGCATGGCTCAACTTTAATATAAAAGATGTAGCTTTAGTTACTCACTATTCTTTCAAATACACTAATATTGTACCAAAAATCTTCGTATTTCTTAACCCTTTCACTGCCAAGTCAATTTTAAGGAATAACACACAGCGCCAATTTTTATAAAAATTCCGGTAGTTATGCAACCCTCTTCACATTTATCACCTATTGATCAAAAGCGGAAAATAGGGCTCCTCTATAATCCTTAGCTCCTCCATAACTAGGCGCCCGGTAGCGGCGCTGGTTACCCTGCCGCACAGGCATAGGTTCGATCTAAAGAACTGTGTCGGAAAATCGCCGCGGCATGTTGAACGCAGACTCGTAGTGCCTTTTACAGTGCACCCTGCACATTTATAGAGATATTTTCGGATCGGGGGGCCCGACGGAAGTGCCGATCAGTTTTTTTAAATTTCCGCATCTATCCTGCGCGATGCGAACCCAAATTTTCGCCGATGACCGTCGAACTCGCAAATTGCCGGCCAAAGACGGTTGCAGATTTTTTTCAGCATTTCGGACACACCGGGTGAAGGGAGCGACGCAGAAAGCCGCGAATGGTACCGAAATACGCATATCGGCGGGCTGCATAGCCTAGTGCCGCAGAAGTCGGATTCGGCCGCGCGGTGTGGGTTGTAATTGTGTGTAGTGATATTTTCCAATGTCGGCAGCTCGACGAAGGCGGCTCGGAACGCGAACCCATAAATGCATAGGAGGCGCGGGCGTCCTTTCCGAATCGAACGCGTGCAGTTTTGAGTCGCAGCGCGCAGAAACTGTGCCGATTAACAGTTATAAGTGGGCGTCGTGACGCGATTCCGCGACGTCCAATAATGGGTGCGAAAAGCCAAAACATCATTCTACAATCCACTGAAAAATCCAGAACATTCACAGGGCGGCTGATAAAATATGGACGTTTTAATTTCGTCATTTGTTTCCTGGAATACGGCTGTTTCGGCGTGCGTCGCAACGGTTTCAAACGACGCAGCGCGATGCCGTTTGCACTGAAAGATAAAGAAAGCATTCAATTCTCTGCGGGAATCGCGCGAAACCGTTCGCGCAGAGCTTAAGTTAGCGATTCTGCGGGAGTTTTCCTGGACGACAAACGTTGTTTTTATGGCGTTTAATCAATCGGGATTAAACTCCCAAACAAACTAACAGGTTCTATGTCTGAGCGAACTATGCCGGTCCCGTACCGATCCGTCAAATGGCTCGGACGTTCTAGGTACCACCGCAAAACGCCTCTTTAAACTGCCCCAGATTCGCAAAAAGTCGTCACAGCTTAAAAATTCTTCTTAGCCGGAGTAGCTGCAGGCAAGTGTTCTGAAGAGAACGAACCCAACCGGCAACCTGGAGCTCTTAAAATAAGTGTAGAACGTCCGAGGAAGTGATTGCAAAATCGACAAAAAAATAAGTTGCATTTTTCTTGCACTAGGTGAACGAGACGGCACAGGACGGATAGATCCGACGGAAAATGCGCCTCGAAGGTAAAAATTTCGTGATTTTAAGTTTCGGACTAATGTCTCCGAACCGAAGGGAGTGGCGAAAATGGCTCGGTTCTACACCAGAAAAATGTACAATCCCGTTTTGCGCCGCCGCCACCGCTTCCGTCGGGCCGTTTCCGCAAAAACCTCGATTTTCGGGGAGGTTTTATTCCTTTGGAGTAGCGCGGCAGGACGGAGGACGAAACCTGGGGACCTGCATCGTGCGGACACACATCTGCAGTTAAAGCATCGAAGACGCGCTTTTAAACCAGCGAAGATTGGCATAAAATAGCCGAATTTCACCTTCTCAAAAACCCACGTGGTGCGGTCCCCCAGGTGAAATTCGGGAAACGCCACACGTCAGTCGTCTCAGAATTGATCGAAATTTTCGATTTCGTCGTGACTGATTGAAGCCGAACGCATACTCACACAGACCCCAAAAGTTTGCATTACAAAAATTACTACTTTTACGGAGATCACGGCGAAGATGCCCGGGAAAATTTAATTCACAAAAGAATTCCGGTAGAGGACTTCGAAACGCGCCCTCCGACACCACTCTCGTCGCTGCGCGACTCTTGTAGGCGACCTTATTCACATTTTTCTGCGAATCCGGCGACTCAAACGGCAACACGACTCAATCGGCGTCAGCCGACCGGCGGCAGCAGTGCATCAGATTCTTGTTGCCATAGAATAGACGACCGACCCCACGCACGGCGATTTTCGATAACGCTTCCGGATCGCGTCATTTAGGCGTCCAACTGACGATTTTTTTGCAAGAAAATGCGAGTTTTTCGCATGTCCCAAAAATGTCGAAAACGTGAGACGACAGTCGTATGTTCGACGACGTTCCGGACACACGGAACCACGTTCGTGTGACGAAAACTGTCCGAGTGTTCTGTGAAAAAGTGAAAAACCTGGCAGGTCGGTGAAATTATTTTAAAAAAATAGCCGATTCTTTTGAAAATCGGTTGTGGGAGATTACCAATCGTTGCGTAATATTCAAGTAAATAAAAAAAAAACATAAAATCGCGATTTCTCTCCCCTTTTTAGTTCACTGATGTCTCGTTACTCGTTTAGTAATCCAGCGCAAAACTAGATGGCGCTGGCAAAAAAAAGAAACCCGGGACGGCGCTGTTTAAATTCAGGGCCCCGGATCACATCTCCCGGAATGGCGTTGAAAGGGTTAAGCTAGTTTATTGTTAATAGCTATCCAAATATGTTTCTCATAAAAAAAAATGATTGGAAACGTGATCTTGCTCGATAAACCTTAACCTAACATAACGAATGTGTTCCGATTCAGGCTTCCTAATTGAGTACAAAGCCGGACGTGCGTTACAAATGTGAAGACGGCATAATGCAGTTGCCTCATTTGGAATGAACACGAAGTTTGGCATGCCTAATTCGTTCCTAATAAAAGCCGAACTGAAATTCCTAGACGGGTTCTTTCATAACATGAGAATAGTAAAATAGAATAGGTCAACTCCGTCGTGTGCTTTTTGATAAGTCCAAGTGTATATCGCATCAAATATTATGTGCCTCTAGCTGTTGCATATTTATAAAAGACCTTACAAATCAATTTCTCTGAAATTTTTGCGAAAGACGATAGTAGGCTTAATAGGCCGAAGTTGCATATATCGGTTTTGCTACCTCTTTTTGGGAGTAATTTTTGAGACCTTTAGAGCATTTGGAAAAAATACTCTGTGTAAAAATACGTTATTAATGATACCAGTCAGCGGTTCTGTTACTTCAGTTGCTGCAAATTTGTCAATTGACGTTTCCAGTACTTTTCGTGTTTTTTTAGGTCTTTTATGGTCTCGAGTATATATTTTTCTGGTGTGCGTTATATAACTACTGTAAGCATATTGTTATGGAGTTTGTCTTCATATATAAATTTTTTTAAAGATTTAGCCATTTATATGGGCCTATCAGCATAAAAACTATTTAAATTCTCTGGGGAGATTTTTGATCCGAGGTCGTTATTTATTAGTTGTCGTTGTTGGCGTTGAGTATTGAATTGGGTAAACTCTTTTGCTGCCTCCCACCTAGCCTTTATTTGGTTTTCAGATCCTTGGATTTTCTATTGGTAGTACATCTTTTTATTCTGCTTTAAGACACTAATGTAATTCCTTCTCTTTCTATTATAGATGCGTTTAAGATCGCTTTATACTCTTTTCTTTATTTTATCCACAGTTTCATTCCAGAAGATTTTACTTTTTAATTGTTTATTGTTAGTAAATGAAAATGAGAAACATTAATTAAAATGTGATTTGATAGTTTGTATAAAATATTTACACTGTATCTCTACTTCAGAATTATTATACATTCCGTTCCAAGTTTCTGCGGCAAGGTTTTCCCTAAATTTTATCATATTATCTCCATTAAAGTTTATACGACGTCTAAAAGTGGTTTGCATAACATCCGTTCCAAATATTATGCATAGCTGAAAATAGTCTGATATGTAATAGTTTAAGACCACTGGTATGTATCTCATGTATGTATGCACAGCAATATTATCTACATTACTTACACAAGGTTCGAAAGGTGTGGGGAATAAGTTATTTAAAAATTGTTGTTAATGCAACGTTTCGCTGATTTTTACCTTCCTCAGGCTACAAACAAAACATAACAATCATAGCATGAAGACCAAAGTTGTGAAGAATCTAGCACGTAGGAAGATATACCGACGTAGGGAGATAGACGATGAGTTCAAGGATGATATTATCACTAAACTAAAGCTCAACCTACACAGAAAAAATTACATAACCAGATTAGTGAATTAGATTATTAGTGAAGCACTACGAAATGGGCTACAAAGAGAAAACAAGAAACATGACGAACTAGACATTAGTAGGTATTAGATTGGACGAAAGACATGACCAGAGACAAATTTATCACTATAGAATACTATATGTGGACCAAATAAACTTTTAAACTTACATGTATATTGAAGACAGAGAAAAGAAAATTCGCTATGTACAATAGGGTGGAGCACGGATGTATGCAATATTTCTTTCGAGATTTAAAGTTGTAATAGGGGGGCATTGGTGCATTATATTAAAGTTAAAATAAATATAATTTTGGAATTAATTTGATGATTACCTTCTGCCTCCGCACTGACCTCAAAAATTTAAATTTAATGATAAAAGTCTATTACAGTTATGGCCAAATATTAAACTTAATTTAATGATAGATGGGTGATAAATGATACGCAATATATAATTCAGATATATATTAATCACCTTGAATCAAAAATACAACAATTTTTCTATAAAAATATTACTAAAAAAAAAACACTTAATTTGCTCGAAAATCTCTTTTTGTCTCAAATTTAGGCATAACGTTTCGTGATTCCAATTTGGCTCTTATTGCACCTAATCGTGACTTTTTATGCAATGAGAAGTGGCCCGTCCAACAGCTTCAGTTTGCATGGTGACATGGAAGCCTTAAAAACAAAACTTCACCCTCACCACCTGATTAAACGATAGACTGAATTTCTTGGTCAGGCAAGTTTTTCATAATCGGTGGTTCACTTAATATTTCTTGCCAATTTATTAAATCAATATATGTTGAAGCATTTAAATTTATAGGCGGCAATATAGACGACGCAATCACTGCAGCTGCTCTATCTGATACACCATACCTGTCGCAGGTCTTCGATAAAGTAGGAAAATCGACGCATATATTTTTTTTGAATGCTTTTGTTTATGGTGTTAGTGGAATTATCTGAACTACTACGACTTTCAGATGCTGACGACACCGGAGAAGTACTAACTTCTATAAGAGATAATGAAGTATTTAAGGCAGTAGTTGGGTGGTTTTCTCATTCCTGTTTCCTCTTTAGGGTCTTTTGCAACTTCTCCCTAACACTTACGTCGATTCCAGCTATTATCATACGAGAAGTTCTTTGATCAATTAAAAAAGTATCTTCTTGTTTGGGAACCTTTTTATCCTTGCGACAGATACATTGAGATAAACCTTTACACTTGCACGCTGCAATATCAAAAAGTACGTTACTACTTTGTCGACTTTTCCGGAGAGAGCTTTTTGACAGACTGGAGTAGGTTTTTGTATTTGAAATGGTATGCTTTTAAGAAGGTATGCTTTTAAGTAGGTTCTGTACGACCCTTCTTGTTGTTCCTATCGGAATAGATGCAGTTTGCCATATATTTTCAATTCTGGATGTCACTATATCTGCAATTTCTGAAAATGTGGACACTCTCGCATTTTCCAATTGCATCTTTAGTTGATGTTTTGTCCATTCATAGTATTTTATTTCATCTTCGTAAGTAGGTAGAATATTGTCTTTTATTTCACAAATATCAGCAAAAATAGGACATTTAAAGACACTTCGTGTTCATTGCATGTTTTTTTCGAAAAACAATTGACATTAGGTTACTTGTTAAATAACTAGCGCAAGTCCAATTTGAGCCAAAACCAATAGTCCACTGACGACGCGACAAGTGTTCTAATTGTCCCATCCTGCGCTCCACTCTGTCCCCTTATTTTATATTATAAACTTAAGATCATGCATTTTTTTTTGTTTTGTATAGAAAATAAACTATAGTTATAATAATTTCTTGGAATAAAATACGTCAGTTCAATTAAAAATTCAATGACGTTGCGGAGGCTATTACTATAAATTAAATCAAATAATATTTTGCATGGATTAATTTGAGTCTAAAAGGCAATTTTTCTCTATTAGATCACTCACAACCCAAAAAAAATATTTCGCTCCACCCTAATGTACAATTTAAATATGAATTAACAAGTTTTTAACAACAACAAAGACAAACCAGGCAAAGGTAGTCTCAGTGGTGTAATATACAAAATACCGTGCAAAACAAGATTGCCATCCTCAACAAGCTGGTAAAGAGAATAAAATGGCTTTGGTAGATCACAGATTTAGTGAAGGAGATATCTTCAATTTTGATGAATACAAGATTTTAGATTTAGAACCAAACAGCTTCAAAAAAAATATTAGAGAAATGTTCTACATTAAGTATCAAAATTGTGAATTAAAGAAGCGACATGTGAAATTTAAATAGTTATTACGGATGTATAACTGAGAGACAGAAGAAATTTAAATATAGAAATACTCCGTTTCAGCAACAGAATTAGGTTGGTTACAGTTTGTTGACAATTCCCCAACAAGACAGTGTAAATTTAAATTTATATTTAATGTGAATTTACTGTACCAATATTGATAATTTTTTAAGCTCGAAAATTATAGTTGGTTAGGTAAACAGTGTCATAAAGTATTGTGTATTTAAGGACCATGTTTCGTTTGTAGACTGAGGAAGGTGAAAATAAATCACCGAAACGTTGCATTAATAACATTTTTTTTTAAATAAGTATTTCCCCGTACCTCATGAATCTTGTATAAGTTATTATAATATTGGGAAATGAATAAGATAGTTAATTATCTATACATGTATTAGAAATAGGATTACTAATATTCTTTATCGTTAACACAGTATTGAATGAGTCAAAAATTTATTTAAGATGTCTACTGACTTTTGAGTGTTTCAATGCTAAAATAACCCGTAATGATGAACTGCTTATCTTCGTGAACAATTTAGCTTAAAGGCATGAGGAGTTTATTTAGGAATTGGGTCTCTTTGTTAAAGGGGATCTATAAATGCCTATGATAACTGTAACTTCAGTGTTTATTTTTGTTTCAATTGCATGGGATTCGAACACAGATATTTCAGAATGAGATACCGAGCTTTGTAATTGTTTCGATGATAGTATATAGCAACTGCACCGTGTATTCATTTTTCGGTTAGAATTAGGTATTGGCTATGATATTTTTTGGAAAGAAGTTCCTTTCGGGAGGTCCCGGTAGGAGCGATTCGGCAGAAAACGTTACGTTACGTACGATGTCGCATCATCCGTCCGTTATGCGTCATTTCTCTTTCTCTCAGTGTATATTTCTATGCCGCGCGCTCTCTTTTTTCTCTTGCTCTCAGTGTATATTTCTATAATGCGTGCACTGTCTTTCTTTCGCAGAGTGACAGACAAGCGTGGTCTGTTTATAACCTTAAAACTAAACAAGAATAAGAAAAAAAAATGTTCAAACGTATTTTTCTTTTAGTTGTTTTAAATCGTAGGAGAGTTATATTGTTTATATTATACTCATTATTTTAATTAGATTTTGAGAAATGGAAAGTCAAGAAAGGATACAAAATATTGAAAAAAAGTAAGTTTAAAAAAATAAAACTGTACAATTTGAAGCAATTGCTAACTGTTTACACATGCTCGCACATGTAATTTGAGTGATTGATATTTACTATATTTATATATGTCGTAGTCATATAGTGAAATCAATCAAATTATTTAGAACTGAGCCATTTCATGATCTGTCTTCAGTTCGAGTAGTTCATCTAATTGGTGTAGCTCATGAAATCTCATGCAAGCTCACCTCGTGAAATTTTATGAGGAACTAGTTTAACTTGGATTTATACTATCCTACTTACTAATTCGACGTTTTCAGAAATGCCTAAGTGCTGTCATCTGATAGTATAAAGCTACGTGTCTTAATTATCAGACCTATTAATAAAGAGATATATAACGAAAGAGATTTAAGCCGGTTTCACGAACTATCTAGTCGTATCAAGTATTTCAAATAGAATACACGATCTGTCGACAGATGTAAAAACTCGGTTTTGTACAATCTAACAGATTTCACTATATCACTATGACATTTACATTTTAGAGAGACAATAGTGAAATCACAAGCTCAGCGTCAAAAAGAGTACCGACAGAGAAAAAATGAAAAAGAAAAAAAAGGAATTATACAAAATACAGTTTTAGAAAAGTAGGTTACAATTTTATAAATTGATGCAATTGCTTACTGTTTAAAGGGTTTATCGTACATTCGTGATTCAAGTGTTAGCTATTTTTTTTTTAATTATATTCATATACATTATAGAAAGCCGATAGTGCAATCACAAGCACAGCGTCAAAAAGAGTATCGACAGCGAAAAAAGAAATTTTACAAACTACAGATTTAGAACATGCTGAAGGCGTTCAAATATACAAAGATAAATTTGAATCAAAGAAGAAATCTGTTGAAACTGAATCACTATTTTAATCTGACTATTTTAATCGAAAATAATGAAGGAGCTGATAAAGTAATATTTAGTCACTTTCTGAAAAATTAAATTCAATCATTAGGTTATAATAAAACTCAGCAAGTAATTAGTCCAAGTTCTCAATTATTCCAAGCCCCATACGAGGAACATGATGAATGTTCAATGCCAAATGTCTTCTTACATCATGACACAAACATTGCTGGCGACAGTAATTGCCTATTTCCATCTCTTATAAGAATTTTACAACTTCAAATATCTGCATCGTTTCTTCAACAGCAACTTTATAATTCACCTTACTTAAATGAATGTCAAAATCCAACTAGTGCAACAGAAATACTTTGTAGTGGATTTGAATATGGAGATTTAGATTGTTTATTCATATTTTCCAGAACATAAAATCAAAATATTTGTGTGCACTTCATTATTTTAATAATAATTCAAAAAGAGAAGTTTTCTGTTGAATCGATTCTGTTGAATGCGCGAGGAACTTCGTTCCTGACGGGGGTCCCCTGACTATATACGTTTTTTTTTCTAGCATATGCTCTATTAGGTTCACAGAATTACCTATTGATCTTACAAACAAGATTTCCTTAAAGCAAGAGACTTTTTCTCGATCTTTGTTAAGCTTTCTTTTTCAAAAGTTTTCAGAGATGTCATTATTTCAATCAAAATGTTTTACCAAATGTATTGAAATTGTACGTATTATTTAAGGTATTTGAAAAATAATTGTTCTTGCACAAACTATAAAAAATAGTATTTTACTTTCAAAAAACATATTTATGACTTGGTTGCCAAGATAGACGCGTTACAAATGGTTTGGATTTTTTGCGTACAATAAATAGATGTTTTTTTACAAAAAATAACTGGAAAAATACAAAATTCAGCTTATTCATACAAAAATCGATTACTTTATCCAAAAAAGGTTACATCGTCCAAAATAAAATATAAACGGCCAATAATTGATTTATTCTTAGAAATAATAATGGTTTAGTACAATAACTGATGGAATTGTACAAAATAAAATAAATTCACCCAAAAAAGGTTGAACTGTACAAAAAAGGTTGATCTATCCAAAATTTGATTGCTCTTTACAAACAATTTTTTTATACAAAATAAATTATGTTTAATCTTCAATTATGTCTTCCAACAAACGAATCAAATTTATAAAAAAGCCTATGATTGGGTTAAATCATCACCAACCGTTGTGAAAGAAGAATTGAATGGTCATTCAATTTTTTACATCGGTCCAAACAGTCAAAAGATATCAGAAATCAATATTTCAGAGTACAAAACAAAAGAAAACCTGAAAAACTGGAATGGTTTTGAAATACAAATCATATCAAATTTCAATGTGGAAAGTGACTCTGAACATTAATAAATGGGAAGAACCTTCCTGTTCATATATGTGGTTTATGAAGAATTACATATATAAACACCGTATTGGAATGGTAATTCTCTTGAAACTGTACAAAAAGTTCCATTGACACTTTTTTTGATTTGACATTGACATTGACACAAATTCCATTGGGACAGAAGCGAAAACGTGGACCACCTTCAAAAAATAAGCCAGCATTAGTTCGTCAATGAAGTTGTTGTTGTCAATGTTTTTTTTTTCTTTGGCGTAACAACCTTGTGTGAGTTTTAGCCTGCTCGCCGATCTTTTCCATTCTGCTCTATCATTTGTCGCTTCTTTCCAATTTCTCATTCCGAGTGTTTTGAGATTTTCCTTCACTCCGTCTACCCATCTTTTTCTAGGTCTTTCTCTTACTCTGCTTTCCACTGGCTTCCAGTCTGTTATTATCTTCGTTTCCCTTGTGTGTTCCATTCTCTCTACATGTCCCAGCCATCCGATTTTTTGTGCTTTTATAAATCGTACAATATCCGCATTATTTATACAGATATTCAGTTTATGGTTCATACGAATTCTGAACATTCCGTTTTCTTCCTGTTTCGGGCCAAACACTTTCCTTAGAATTTTTTGTACGAAAATTCTAAGATTGGTCTTGTCGTTCTTCGATAAAGACCACGTTTCGCAGCCGTATGTAACCACAGGTCTAATTATTGTTTTATATATTCTTTAGATGCGCTGTTTAGCAGTCTTGACGTTAGTAGTTTTTTATACATATAATAACCTCTGTTTCCTGCTACTATCCTGCTCTTGATCTCTTCGCTTGTTTGATTTTGTGTGTTCAATTTGGCGCAAAGATAACAGAAGTTTTGACACACTCAAAGTTGTAGTCTTCTATATTTAAGGGTTGTAGGATGTTGTTATTTCCTCTTGCTAGTTTCATGCACCTATTTCGTTTTTGCTTCGTTGATTTTCAGTCCGGATCTTGTAGTTTCCTTGTCTATTTCTATTAATGTTTCTCTAATACTTATTTCAGTACTCCATATGATTACAATATTATCTGCTTATTCACATATTTGTCTCGTTCTGTTGCTTATGCATCCATTTATGTTAAGTTTCTTAATTGCTCCATCAAGTACTAGGTTAAATAAAAGTGTTGAAAGTGCGTCGAACTGTCTCATTCCTTTATTGAACTCGAAAGCTTCTGACAGCTCATTTTGTACAGCTACTATCATTTTCGATTCATGCATGAAGAACTTTACCATACTAACAAGTTTTCGTGGTATTCCCATAAGTACCAGGTCGTTCAGTGCGCCTGTTTACACTGTCGACAGTCTGTTTACAGTGTCGAAAGCCTGTTTGAAATCGATATACAGGTTATGAATTGTGATATTGTGTTCGTAGCATTTTTCAATTATCCGTCTCATCGTGTGAAGTTGGTCTGTTGTTGATCGGTTTTGTCGGAATCCGCACTGGGACTCGCCCAAGATCTCCTCCGCATATCTTGTTAGCCTTTGGTTGATTATACTTGAGAGTACCTTGTAGATGACGCTGAGTAACGTTATCCCTCTATAATTGTTGCAGTTTTTTCTATCACCCTTTTTGTGAATGGGCTGTATAATTCCTAGCTTCCATTCTTCTGGCATCTTCTCTTATTTCCATATCATCCTGATGAGCATATGTATTCTTGTCCACAGTAACTCGCCACCGTTCTTTAGGAGCTCTCAAGTTATCGCATCTGTCCCGGGGGCTTTGTTGTTGTTTAGGCATTTGATGACATCTACTACCTCATCGTATATCGGTTCTATGTGGTTCTGCTGACTGGTATTCTAAGTTGGTTTCATCTACTTCATCGTTTTCATCGCTCTTTAACAGGCTCTCAAAATACTCTTTCCATCTTTTTATTACTTCTCTCAGTATTTTCCCATTTTTATCTCTACATGACGTAGTTTGCGGTCCAAACTCTTGTTTTTGTTGCAACATTGCTTATAGAATTTACGATTCTCCTTTTTGTTGTTGGACAGTATTATCTCCTCTACTTTTCTGTTGAGCATGTCTCGTTTCTTTCTTCTCCACATTTTTGTCGCTTCTTTTCATTTGGTTTTATAGTGCTCAGCATTTGCTCTGGTATTTCATTATAGACATTTATTGCTTGCTATATTTTTCTCTTTCATAACTTCTTTACACTCGTCGACGTATCGATCCTCATTTCATTCTGTTTTGTAGGTGCCTAGTATTTCTTCTGCGGTTTGTAATATTATATTTATAATGTTCCGGCCCGTATCGTATTCCATCCCGTATCTATTTGGCCGAACGGCTGAAAGATATTTAGTTTTACTTCTAGACTCTTCTTGTACTCATCTCTTACTTTTACTTCTTTTGATTTTCACGAAATCCATTTTTTTGCTTAGTTGTTTAAGTTTTTGCTATATTGTAAATTTGTTGTCTCATATGCGTAACAACTAAATAATTGTCCGAATCGCAGTTTGCTTCTCTGTACGACCGTACATCTATAATTGAGGATGCGTATCTCTTGTATATTTGGTTAGTGTTCTGCGTACCTGGGCTCCTACATGTTCCTTTGTGTATACGCTTGTGCTCGAAGCAGGTGCTACTTATTACTAAGTTGTTTCCTGTTGCGAGGTTAAAAATATTCATTCCATTTTCGCTTGTTTTTTGTTGCAGGCTGTGTTTTCCCACTATACTCTGATAATAGTCCTCTCTTCCTTTATTGCCATTAAAGTCGCCTCGGACGATAAGAGTATCGTGCTTGGGTACCTTTTCACATGTGTTTTGTACCATCTCGTAAAATCATTCTATCGCTTCTTAAGTTTCTTCTAAGTAAAAAGTTAAAACATAAAATATAAAATAATAAAAATTAATCAACACATTATAAATTAAACAAATGACATATTATATATTTAATAAATGTGTTTAAGAAGTAGTTTTTAGGAATTAATATTGTTATATACTCGCATTGGCCACCGTTTCGCTTCTTCTCATCAACCTCCCAACTACGTGTCTCAAACGATACAGTCTCAAGTGTCCTCTTCAGCACTCTAGTTTGGATGTAAGCTTCGATCTTTGTGGTGTTATTCCAATCTGCTGGTTATATCTGCTGTGGCTTTTTGTAACTACCCCATCCCAAGTCACCACATACGGGATAATCTTGATTTTAAACTTGTGAAGCATTGGTATTTCACTCGCTAACATGTCGTACTTATGCAGTTTCGTAGTCTCAACAGTTGGCAACTGATCCTGGCTTGTTATTCCAATTTCAATGATAATAGCATCATTTCGTTTCTTATCCATCACTACAATATCTGGCCGGTCATGTGTCATTCTTATTACATATATAGCATATTATATAAGATAAAACATTATATATTACATACAATAGATTATAGCTAATAGTTATTTGATTCTAGTTCAAATTTTATATCAAGCAAATTGTTTTTTTGTAAAGAGCTATCAAATGGATGGATGAAACAACCTTTTTATGTACACGTAAACCTTTTTTGGGTAAATTGATTTTAGGTTTCAATCGATTATTGTAAGGAAAAATCATAGTTTGTACGAAAAAACCAATTATTGGATGATTACACTTTATTTTGCATGAAATAACCTTTTTTTTGATGAAGTAATTTATTTTGTACGAAGTAACCGAATTTTGGATTGATTAATTTATTTTGTATTTATCCAGCTATTTATTGTAGAACTTCATTCATTTATTGTATGTTGAGTTTTGTATACTTATAATTGAATATTGGATGAATAAATTTTAAGCGGTTACAAATTAAAATCACTTTCCTGATTAAGCTGAACAGCACATTTCCATGTATAAAAAAACTGGACATGTTATTCACAGTAAAAGTGCTTGGTGCCTCAACGGAACTTGTCCATTAATCAATGCGACTCAGAAATACACAGCCGGCATCAAGTTTTATAATAAAACACATTACAAATATTTCTTACAATAAAAATATAGAAAAAAATTTACTGTAAATTTTCATATTATAAGGAAACTAACTACTTCGTTAGAAGTGAAATGCAGGAGCCACGCCTTACTAATAATTATATTTTATTTATGTTATTAGTCAATTCGTGCTTTTTTTTCAAAACTTCATTAGGAGTTCTTACAAAATATTGTATTCTTACAACTCAGTTATAGCTTCTATTAAACCGTATTTTATATTGATTTCCTACAAATCACAGTCTACTTTCCTCACAAACTTTATTATGGTTTCTTGCAAGCCAGCGACAACATTTCTTAGATTTTAACATAAATAGGATTTTTTTAAATCTCGAGGCTTTTTTTATTAATCCTTGTTAAGGTTTATTTGTCATTACTTGCGCACGTTTACGTGAAAATGTTTGAAAAACTTGCATGCATATAAATCGGTCCACTATAAACTTTGACTTTAACTAGCATAAGTTCCTTTGCTAGACTAAGTTGAACTATATTAGTACAACAAATAATAATTAGAAACATCCCTTGTGTATTGTTTGTCTTATACACAAGGGCATATTACGTCTTATGTGGCAATCGTGATCAATCGGTTTCCTATCATGCGTGAGTAAAATCCTATCATGGTAAGTGGCCCCGTCCTGTTGAAAACAAATGTCATACATGTCATGGTTTTTGAATTGAATTCATCTCTCATCTTATCCACACCCCCTTTAGTTTTATTGTAAAACGTGATAATATGGTTTCGTCACCTCCTGTAAACTTCTCGATACTGTCCGAATTCTTAAGAATATGGATGCTTGATTGTAGTGTTACAAAATTACCATTCTTTGGTACATATAAAACAGCATCAATTGAAAACTCAAATAATGTCGTATTGTCCAGTCCTTTTTTGTATTTACAAATTCAAGGGGTCTTTTTATTTTCTTCAAATACCAATAATCGTAATCTTATGCTACAGTAACGATTTCTCCAATGGAATAAATGTGAACCAATTAACTATGATCACGTTATGACCAGAATTCCGAATCGGCATTACAAGACGCTCCACAACGCTCTAGGCAATATTGTTAAAAATAAGTCTAGTAGGTCTATAATAAAATAGGTATAATAAAATAGGTCTATTTGGATGTTTTCTTCAATATTTCCATATTAAAGGTATAATAATTTGGTGTATTTATGTGTATATATATATATATATATATATATATATATATATATAATAAATAAAATAATATAATAAATAAAAAATATATATATATAATAAATATAATAATATATATATATATAATAAATAAAATATATGCGTAACATATATATATATATATATATATATATAAATATTAATATATATATACATATATATATATATATATATATATATATATATATATATATATATATATATATATATATATATGTTATATTTGAGGTTTTCGCGGATAGATACCTGTGTTGTATTGTTTTCTCGGGGATTCCGCGTTGATGTTGAGGGTGACAAAATCTCCAGAATTCTTAAAAGACACAACATTGACACCATTTTCAAACCTAACCAGAAAATATCCTCCATGCTACGCAGCGTTAAAGACACCATCCCGTTAGAATCCCATGGAATTTACGAAATACCTTGCGGAACATGTGAACAAACCTACATTGGACGTACCAATAGAAAAATATCTGCTAGGATTCAAGAACATGTAGTTTCAGTCAGACACAGAGACAAAGTATCATCGGCACTTGTCCAACACACAAACACCGGTCACTGGATGGAATTTAGAAATTCAAGGACTCTTGCACAGATTAGCGACGAAATGTCACGAATAACGATAAGAAGTAACGAGACGAATAGAGAAGCCATAGAGATAGAAAAACGAGACTACTGCATGAACACGAGAGACGATTCCTTGAGACTGCCCCCAGCATGGCGACCGATCATATCCACCCTCAAAATGCAACCCCAGACACCCCAGACTCATGTACGACCAACAAGACAAACAAACAACCGAACCGAAGCACCGCACACAACGCGCATGACCCGAAGCCAGACAGCTATAAGTAGTCGCACCGCACGAACGAGCTCTCAGTATGCGTCTAACCGTTGACCCGCACGGACGCATATATCTCTTGAGAATGGCGAATGTTAGTTCGCCGAAACGTCGAGAATACGGTTCTTTTCAGAACCAACCCTCAACATCAACGCCGAATCCCCGAGAAAACAATACAACACACACACATATATATATATATATATATATATATATATATATATATATATATATATATTTAATTTTCAACGGCATTGGAATCAGGAAAGCAACGGGAAACTACCTGATTACATATCCCTAGTTAATCAACATGGCTAATTTTCAAGGCGAAAATACCGGAGTCTCTAGTCCCCTATTCGGATCTCCGTGCGGGGACAGTTTTGAATGTAGCTAAGATGAAATTAAGATGTAGAAGACGCATTTCCTGGTTAAATAATCTGAGAAAATGGTACAACTATAGTTCCGTTGAGTTGTTTAGAGCAACCACATCAAAAGTGAAATAGATGATGAATAAATTATGATGATAGCCAACCTTCTAAGAGGAGATCACTTGAAGAAGAAGACGTGTGGAAATCGTGAATACACAAATTTAATTAATTAATTGTAATGGTAAAACGAATATTATATATATATATATATATATATATATATATATATATATATATACATATATATATATATATATATATATATGTATTATATAAATAAACACATGTTTATTTTAAATTCTTTTCAATGGTACAAGTATTAAAAATATTTATAGTAACATTGGATTCTTGAGCAGTAACACTCACACCAGGGACATTATATACAGTGCTACTACTACTATTGCTATCAAATTGCAAATGTGGGGCACTAGAAGGACATCTAAATGTGGGGCCAGGAAAGTTGATATTTGCTTGCTCAGACCCAAGAATTTTAGATATTTCAATCTTCTTTTTTAACAAAGCGTCAACATACCTCTCCGCAACAGTAGTAGACTTCCATCCATCATGATTTTTTACAGTCAACAAATCACCATCATGGTTGGCCAAATGTGTCGCCCTACTTCTTCGGAAACAATGTCCAGTGTAAAGAGCGGAGTTTGGTAATTTGAGAAATGTCGCAATGTCTTTTGATATTCTCCCCATAATATTAATACCAATTGGACTATTAATACAATTACTGTTGCGAAAAGTTAAGAAAAATCTCTTATGCGTAACATTATTATGACGTAAGTTAGCATATTTTTGAATTAAGTCAATCCAATAAGGATCTGAAATGGCAAACATTTTTGGAATGTAATTTTTTGTTTTAGATACAGACACTGATGGAACCGGATCTGTATTTTATGTCATTGACAGACATATCCGTTACTTCCTGACGCCTAAGCACACCATTATAACCCATTATCAAGACGATCTATAATGAATACCAGATAAGACAGATAAGACTTATCATCCGTGTTCGTTATAAATTTATGAATATCTTCTTCTAAAATCTTCGACTTTTTAGGTGCATAGCCCTGAGATATCCGCTTCAATAAGGCCTGCAATTTATAATATTTTGATATATCTTCATCCTTATGTATAGATAAACAGGACCTCAACATAGAATATATCGTCCATAAACTTGATATATATATATATATATATATATATATATATATATATATATAGTAATTCGAAGTGATCATGTAAAACATTTTTTGGCCTCCTGAATTGTAAAGCTAGCTTTGACATCGTGTATACGTCCAGCGAAACTAGATTTTTACGTACAATGTTGCTAAGTACGGTAAAGATGCGGTAAATTGACCAGTAAATTTTAACCTTTCAGGGACACTTACAAAATTAATGAAGTATTAGACAAGAAAATCTAATTTAAAAAACGCCACTTTACACAACATTTGTCACGATAATGTAGAAAATAAGAGTTATTTTTTAAATTTTACTGTGCGTCTGACATTTGGAAAAATGACATAACCAAACTAATAAATTTATATATTTATATATATATATATATATATATATATATATATATATATATATATATATATATATATTATATACAAAAATATATATATATATATATATATATATATATATATATATATATATATATATATATATATATATATTATATACGAAACACATGTTTATTTTAAATTCTTTTCAATGGTACAAGTATTAAAAATATTTATAGTAATATTGGATTCTTGAGCAGAAACACTCACACAACTGTCAATTATCAGTGTAACCAACCACCATAAAATTTTATGCACTTGTATGGGCGATTTTTTTTTATTTAGAAATGGCATAAAAGGTCGCAAAATAGAAAAAATACTATAAAACTCGTTCTTAAGGCGTTTCTCATCACTTGTCCATTAGAAAACTCCTCGCTACGCTCGTCGTTTTCAAAACTTGGACGCGTTCTGTAAAATCGCGCTGATTGATCTCGTCCTTTAATATACTATTGTCGGTTAAAATATCTTTCAATTTTCTTCTAAAAGCTTACTTCTAAGCTAAGAAAACACCATCTTGCTTTAAGTTACATGGGATACAATTATATAAATATATATATATATATATATATATATATATATATATATATATATATATATATATATATATATATATATATATATATATATATATGTATATAAATTTTCCTATTCTGATTGGGGCTTTGCTACACATTGTGAGGTTTGATATATGCGTGATCAAATTTCTTCCGAACCTTGTGTTGTGGCTTTGTATGTCATGCCCAGTCGGAAACTCACTGTTTGTATGAATATAATAAGATAATTCACGGCAGCATTGACAATTTTCTTGAGCATACGAAGGATATAGATCTTACGGTTCACTTGTTTTACAGTTGAGTGTGTAGTATTATTCCATGTGAGGAATTCTTCGAAGGAAATTCCTAGAATTTCTGTATTGTTTGCTTTGGATAACTCGTCTTTGCCAATTGCCAATGATAGGTTTTCTGCTGACCTCTTTCCAGGTGGATTGGAAAATTATATATTTAGCCTTTGTTGTAATTAGGAACAAATTATTTGCAGAGAACCAATTGATGACTTTTACCATCAGTGCATTCGCTTCGATTGATCATTGTCGATTAATGAGTTCTGGGAAATTAAAAAACTTGCATCATCCGCATATAGGATGAATTGTTTACCACTTAAGGGGTAAGGCCACTGTAACGGCCCAAAAAAAAAGGTTTTTTCACTAATTTTTTGCTCCCGAAATTGAAGGTATTTGAAAAAAAAATTTAATGGTGTTATCAGGCATACATTAACCTTTATTATAAAATTTTTTAACAGTAAAAAAAAAACAAAATGGCGGTTCCATAGCTATCTTCCCGGGACATGTTTTGCTTCCAGGGCTCCGCGGCATGCAGCACCACTGGTGCACTTTTGAATCTAGAACAAAAAAAAAAAAAACATTAATCTAGAGGGCTATAGCTAGAGAATGTCGATCGGATTTTAAAAAGTATCAATTTTTGTGGATTTGGCGTGCGTTTGAAAAAAAAAATTGATTTTTGACGAAAAAAACGGCAAGTTTTTTGTTAATAAAAAATCAATAAATAAATTTCTTAAAAATTCCGATCCACATTCTCAAGATAATGTAAATGTTCACATCTGGTTAAAATTTCAAGTAAAAAAAATGAAAATTGTTCGAGTTATGCTGCGTGCCATTTTGAAAAACCATGTTTCGAGAAAAACGCGTTTAAAGTTTTGCGAATAGTTTTTTATTGAAAAAAATTAAAAAAAAGAAGTTAAAAAATTTTTTTACCGTTAGTCTGCAATCCCAGCACCATACATTTGTCCTTCGATAGCCAAATTTTCGTCTTCTTCGTCTTTCCTGGTTGATTTTTGGAGCGCGCGCGCACTTTTAGCCGCGTCGCTCAGAGATGTCTCCGCGTGCGTGATGCGTTTGGCGTCGCTTTCGATGCAGAAATTATATAACTGTACACCAATTTCCACCTCCAACATCTTGAATATTTGCAAGACGTTGGTAAGGCCGCCATTGAATATGCAAACAGCGATATCCGTCGCGATATCTAGTACAGTTTTTCCGCTTGAGTATGCTTTGGGGGCCAAACTCCAAACGGTAGCGTTGAAACTTTCGTTATTGTTTTGAGTATAGGCCCCCAAGCAACGCTCCAGCAACTCGTCCCGGCTCAATTCCATGTAGATGGGTTTGATGGCTTGATAAACCTCCTCACTCATTGGCTGATTGTGATGATACGCATCCAAGGCATTTTCTGCATTCGCTTTCTTCCAACTGCACCAATTCTCCGAACATTTTTCGTGCTGAGGCTTTTCATCCGTTGACATTTTGTGAAAAAGGGTTGCCCAGATCTCATTTTTCATATTTTTGATGGAATAGGGATTTCGACGGATTGCTAAGCCGTAATAAATGCTTAGTTCGTCAATCAATTTGGCAGTGAGTTTTCCTCTTCCCCCGAGACCTTTTGTTCCTTTTTTTAAGTTTCTCAATCGAGTTCCCATTCTTTTTTGCACGTGATCTATGCACTCTTTTTTTTAACATCAACATTTTCATAAGGCTTCGAATCCACGATGCCTTTGAAAGTTTTGGAATCGCCATCTCCGATATAATTGCAGTATTTTATTCCGTATAAATCTTCTGAGCGTTGGAACATTTCGACGACAGCATCGACTTCCATTTTTCCCGATGATCCTTCGTGATTGGCTTGGCATTCATCGGCGTGACTTATTTGCCATTCCTCGAATTCCGTTGTTCCGTTTTTGGACTTCCAGTGCTCGCATGATTTGCAATACTTTGATTTCACTTCGACGTCGATTATTTTTCCAGATGACCAGCCGATCAATGACGTGACTCCAAAAAGCGATGAAAATCCGCGTTTTCGCCATGAGCCATCACCGGAAACCGTTACTCCGTCAGTTTGTCCATTTTTCTGGCTTTCCTCCTTCTCTTCTTGCGCTGCTTTCTTCATGCTTGCATCTCTCACTGCTTTCGTTGCGATTGCTATCGTTTTGACCAATTTATCATAAAATGAATGAAAAATTGGGCGTGGCAAATCCATGAACGCGCAAAATTTTTTGATTCCATGTAATCCTATTCCAATCAGTCGCATTGCAAGCACGATTCTACGATTTATTTCATATGCATTGTGAATGAATTTGGAACTCGGAATATCTACATCGGGACATTTTGGGCAAACGATTACAATTTTGAATCCTAAACCACGAGGACTTCTTTCTCGAAACGCAATGTCAGATCCTCACGTTTTGCACTTCACGTGCTGGGCAATAACGGCAAAAACGGCGCAGAAATTGATGATTCTATAGCCGAATTGACTATTAACATCGAATTCCTCGTTGCAGTCCTTCAGTTTTTTCGCCGAAGCACTGACGCCCGGCTCATCACTCTCACGTTCGTATTGATTCAAGGGTCGTTTCTTCCCGCCTGACCGACGCCGCGTTGGATACGAGGTTTTCGTACCTTTTTTTCCAAGATACACTCGAGCACTCATTTCAACTACACGTTCGTAAATTTTACAGTGAAATTGTAAAGAAACCACGAAAAACACGCAAAAATCGTCGCTTATGAAGAATCAATCGCTCTTTACTGTGCGCTTGCTGTCTCTAAACTAACGGAATTTTTCTTGATAATGCTCAAAAGGATCGAAAGGACACGTGGAACATTAATACCGGCGGTTAGGAGCAATGGGGGGGGGGGGACCTATTGTGTCGTCCCTTTTCGTCATTACCGCAGGTAGTCGTTTCGGAGCAAGTTTTGACACGCTTGGCGGCGACCTTCATTTCCTAAGGACAACAAATTTTTTTTCGCACAGGACCTTATTTTTCTTATTCTAGAGGGTTTAAACTATTTTTTAAGCCAATAAAAAAAAATCGATTTTTCAAAAAATTTACAGTGGCCTTACCCCTTAAATAATTGTTGTATTTGGTAAATATTATACTCTTGATCATTCACATGAAAGTAAGTTACTTTCTGCACTTAACATAACCTATAACTCTTTGTAATATCAAGTACCGCTTGTCATGTTGAACTATGTTAATGTTACACATTATTAAATGAGGCATTGAGCGCAAAAGCGGACTAACCCCAACACATATAAAACTGAGTTATTTGGCATGTAAAATAATTGAATTATAAAGCATTTCTTTTCTTCGAACGTTTTTGCATTTGTTCATGTTATGTAGCTTCTGATTCTATGCAAGCTGTCTATTATTGGAAACAGAACTAGTTACCCCCATATATATTGAAAAACATGATTTTGATGTGGGTTAGTTCACTTTTGAATTGGCTTGTTTTAAATTTTTATGGGATAGTCCGTATGGGACTTATTAAAACTAAAACTTATTACAATATTGTATTACACATCTTCTTCACTACAAAAATCAAGTACAGGTACCTCATTTACATCATTGTTGGTGGTTGCGTGATAAATAGGTGGAATATATTCCAACAAACTAAGGTCTTTTTAACAGATTTATGCAGCGCCCATTGGGATAAAGTACATCTATTTTTGAGATCAGTTTGGAGTGTCTTTTGCCGATGCCAACTTTATTAAACAACACGTCAATATTGATTGAATATTTGAAACCGAACATTTTAAACGGCTCTTCTCTCACATAAAGCAGCCATTGAATTTTCAACCACTACCATTTGATTGATCCTCGGCAGATTTTCGATTTGTCATATTCCTATCAAGCAAATCTTGTGTTTAGCCTTTTGTAATACTGATTTTACGAATATGTTCGAGATTTATTAACAACTTTGATCATTGTAAATAAAAATGATGACTGTAAGTCATAATTTCCTAGCTTATAAAACTCGTTAAATATTTGAATTTGCCGCTCTTCATTTATCCTCGAATAACAATTGTTACTGCAACGGTAGGCACCTGTTTTTTGTTGTTTTTAGGTTCAAAATTACCCTTCGAATTAAAATATTCTTCACCATCTGCATGCTTTTGTTTTCTCTGATTCTGCATCCAAACCTGTTCGTTCCTAAAACGTTTTTTTTTTCATTTGCTTCGTATACCACTACTTTCATCTACTTCCAATGAATCAGGATCCGGTATTTTTGCAGAAGACCGGCTATTCTCATCAGATGGCATGTATTCTGAGTTTGATTCTCGAAAATTATCTGACTCCTCACCAGATTGAATTATAATAACAAAATATTACTCAGCATTTCCTCTCCAACGGTTTTTGATTGTGTTGTTATAACTTATGCACAATATTTGTGTATAATACAAAAATAGTGACTTAATAAACTTACAAAACTTCTCTTTATTTTCACAATGGCAAACACATTAACCTATCTTTTTAACTAAACATTCCATCACATATTTGTATCTGGACTGAGCAAAAACGAACCAACCAACTTTAGTCCACTATTGCACACAGACAATATAAAAACCATTCAATGCAACAACTCTTTTTATTGTGCCATCTAATTTTGATTAGGAAAATGTTGGTTAATTCACTTTTGCTCGATTCAGAAAGTAAAATAAAGTACATTAATGCCACAAACACAAAATCAGAAAAATTGTGGCTTAGTCCGCTTTTGCGCTCAATGCCTCAAATATATCTACTTATAACAACTACTAGTCTATTTTACGTTGTTTAATTAAAACCCACAACCTCAACATGGTAGAAGATAAAGTTAATAAGAAAGTTAATAAGAAAAATACAGTGAGAAAACTAAAATAAAAAAAGGAAACTTGAAAAGCTTTTTAGTTTACGCCTCGTGTAAATTGAAGTGAAGAAATGGAGTGAATTAATGTCAAGAATATTATTGAAAAGACACTGTTATCACCAACATGGCTAAAAAAAGAAAGGATAGAAGACATAATGATGCCTAATTTTGATGGTGTAAATTATTCTAGCTAGAAATTTAGGTTAGTAACTTTACTAGAATACAAAGAATGTAATGAGCCCGCCATTTGCACGATCCTGCTAAATAAGATGAGAGGCAGATTGGAAGAAAATGGATCTAAAAGCAAGGACTATAACAATGAGCACAATTTCAAATAAACAATTTGAATAAGTTGGTGATTGTACAAAAGCTTATGCAATGATAAAAAAGTTTGACAAGCTGTATTTAACACAGTCTACTGCTATGCAAATAATATGCAGAGGCAAAATAGAAGAGATTAAATTAAACAATTGTAACACAATAAAAGATTTTTTTGTTGATTTTGAGAAAACAACGAATGATTTCAAAGCAAGGAAATGTAGATGAAGCCGAGAAGATGAGATACTTGCTCAGAGCTATACCTCCAAGTTATAGTTGTATTGGAGATTTTATTGATGTAATTCCAGGAGAATAAAAAACAGTAGATTATGTAAAGTCTAAAATAAAAGAGATAAAAACACAGATAAGAAAAGCGATATGAATACATTTGCAACAAAAACTAAAGCACAATGTTTTATCTGTGGAAAAACCGGCCATCTCAGGAAGGACTGTTGGTAAGGTCAGAAAAATGGCGAAGGACAACAAAGGTACCAAGGAAGATATATAAACAGCCAGCAAGGACTACAGAGAGGTTACAACAGAAGTGGTGTCTACCTAGGTCGTGGCCGTGCCAGAAGTACATACAGGTCATCCCAGAGGTAGGGATGTGAAAAAATAATAGATTTTCATATTAATCGATTATTTTTTTTATATAATCGATTTTGAAAAGTCAATTTTTTTAATAACAATAATCGATTTTTAGTAAATCGATTATGAAAATTACACGCTTTAATCGATTTTTGCGACGGATATGAAAATACGCAATTATGTTCGGGGCGGCATTTGTATGAATGTACAAGAGTTTCGTTTCTTTCCAACAGTTATCTTTCTTTGGAGAGTGCCAATAATTATTTAACAATAAAAATGTCTTGGAAAACACCTAAAAGTGGCTGGCGTAATTATTTTATAATGAAGAAGGATAATACCACAGCATGCAAAACCTGCCCGAAAGAATTAAAAACATGTAGTAATACTACAAAAAAACATATGAAACGAAAACTCCCATTGTCCTACATGCTAACGAGGTATCACAAATTAATATATTATAGAATTAGCATGATCTTTGACAGCAAAATTGTGAAATCTCTAAAGTTTGGATTTCTTGCTTGAGCCAAACGTTTTATAGCCTCAACATTTAAATTAGAAGCAAACGTGTCATGGTAGAATTGACATGAATACATTTTTTTAAATTAATACAATAAAATTAATAGAATAGGAATAAGTATTGCGTTCATTTGACTAGCCTAAACATCTTTTAATTCTGATAAGATAGAATTGGTGAAACCATCCTACGTTATAGATAATCATACAAACTTAAAAAAACACTACATGGATTTTCAACGGAGTGGTTTACAAATTATTGTTTATGGAAGCAAAGCTGTGCTGATGAGAGACACATCTCGAAACGCGTCCCCAGATGGCTATCCACCTAAGGTATCGGAAAGACATGATCTTAAAAACAATATTATTTTTATGGTTTTTGTTGAGTGCAACGAAGGTGGACGAGAAGTGGACCAAGAAGATGGAAGCTGTAAAATAACTTACAAATTTCGTGTGAGATTTGTTTTGGTAGTCCTAAAATGACTCAATAATTGTTATAGAGCTCCGGAAAGGCTGAATATATTTATATATTCAGGCTGTGTTCCGTTTGTTTTAAGTTTGTATCTTTTAATGCAGTGAGCAATTTGCCGGCCTGAAACTCCGCTAAATATCTTATGAATCCTTTGTCTTCGTAGGTCACACTACGAAATTCTCTTTTCATGGCTTATAAATTTCTAAAATAATTACGAGAAAAACTTTGTCAGATTTTGAACAAAACGTAACAAAGGCGAACAATGTTTTTGTATATGAGGGCTAAAGCGTGTCCGAGAAGCATTGGAGCTTATTTTTCGAAAATTTTAGCATACGCCTCAGAGATGGAGATAAAAATTAGGAAATAACTCAGAACATAGCAGAAATGATATTCCAGGACAGTCTACATTACAGTATGGTAGAAGGAGTAGGTTTCAGAAAAATAATGAAGAAACAAAAAAACTGTGTACAAGGTTTCGTGCTGTAAAACTATCACAGATCTCATAGATAAAAGAAATATGAAGAAAAATAAAGAAAATATGAAGAAAAAAAAACCATGTCATACAAAAATTACGATTAGTGAAAAACGTCTGTATCACAATAGATGAATGGAAAGATTTGCAGTTTTTTATGCGCGACAGTGTACTTTATAGAAAACTTTGAAGTGAAGTCAAGCAACATTGCATATGAACCACTTCACTATCACCATACAGGAGAGTATTTGTCAGAAACGATTAATATAGTTTGTTAAGATTGGGGTTTGTCTCACGAAAAAAATTTAACTATGAATGTTACTACTGACATTCGCAGCAACATAGTTAAAGCTATTGAAATTTATTTTGGTCGAGCAAAACATGTTTAGAATATACACTGAACTTCGTCGAAAATTCTATAAATACAATTGATACAAAACAAACTTTTTCTGGACAGAGTCCGCAAAATCGTGATTTGGTTACACCAAGGTGGTTCAACGAATCGTAAACCAAACGCACGTGTGTGTTATGAATCATAACATATCATTAATCGCGGTTCATTAATCATTAAGTAATGTTTCTGAAGGAACTTTCCCTAATCAAACCGAATTGGCTCTAAAACCTCTCTGTGATGGCCAGTTTTGCGCCAGCCGAAAGATTATTTTCCAAAGCGGGGAATATTGTCAAGAAAAATTCGTCGATGTGGTTATTTTTTATACTTCATTTTCTTTGATTTTTATTCTGATAAATTGTTAATACTATACAAATCTCTTAGTTATAGGAAAGTAGGCATTTTTTTCGAAAAATAAAAAAAAATAATTTTTTCATAAAAATCGATTATTTCTTCTAATTAAAATCGATATTTCCTAAATCTATTAATTGTGAAAAGCAAAAAATCGATTTTTAGGACATCGATTTTTTTCACTCAATGTCAAATCCCTACCCAGAAGCGAGTCGTCAACCACTCAGCAAAACGGCTCTGCAGCAGAGTCATGGACAACTGAAGCACGTAATCCGGAAGTAAATCAGGCAATCGGGTGTAGCGAAGGTGAATATAATAATAATAATAATAGTGAAATTAATTGGTTGTTAGATAGTGGGTCTACAGATCATATTATACAGAATGATACATTTTTCTAAAATTATGTAGAGTTAAAAATTCCCATTGATGTGAAACGTAAGATGGTAAAATGTTTAATGCAACCAAAGTAGGTACTGTCAAAATCTATTTCAAAAATTATTATAATGAAAAACAGAACAACAACAAACAAAGCAGAATTTGTGAAAAATAACCAAAAATTGCACAATAATAGCAAGAAATGAAAACCCAAAAATGTATGATCAATCAAGAGAATTTATAGTTGATTCTAACAAAAATCGACAATCTGTATTGTATAAAAAGTTTAGTTTCAGAAAACAAAAAAAATTATTTAAATACAATAAAATTAACTGATAAAGAGAAATGGCATAGGGCACTTGGACCTGTAAATTTTCAATATTTGATAAATAATAACTTACTAGTAGGTTTACCACATAACATTGAAAGCACGGACATTAAATGTTCAAATTGTATTGAAAGCAAAATGGCTATTGAACCTTTTGAAAATAATAGAACTAAGACTACTGAAATTTTAGAATTGATTCATACTGACTTAAATAGTCCACATAACACAACTGGTTATGGCGGAGAAAAGAATTTTTTGTTTAAAATTATTTAAATTTTTTTTATAGAATTTGTTAATTTAATAGAAAATAAATTTAAAAAGAGAGTAAAGAAATTACTGTGCGATAATGGCAAAGAGTATTTAAATCGAAATATTTATAATGTCATTAGACAAAAGGAAAAAGCGTTATTACCATGTCCACCTTACTTCCATGAATTAAATTGAGTAGCGGAAAAATGTAATAAATCTTCTATATGGACATAGGCAGATGCTTAATGAGAGAAGCTAAAATTCACAGAAGGTATTGGCCCGAAGTTATGAAACCAACAGCATATTAAAAAAACACTAAATTGCTAATAAATACAGTAGAGCATAAAACTCCTTACGACATATTTTTCGGTATTAAACCAAATGTTGAGCATTTAAAGATTTAGGGAAGTAGAGTTTATGTCAGGGTTCCAGAAGTTTTAAGAAAAAGTAAATGGGACGATAAAGCCCAATTAGGAGTGTTAGTAGTTTATAATGAAAATGGTTATAGAGTCCTATTAAATAATAGAATAATTAATGCTAAACATATACAGATAGTTGAAGAAAATATTAAATTAATTTATTTAGAAAAACTTGATGGTGAAAAAGATAGGGATATGGAAAATAACAAAACTTCAAGTATAAAAAATGACATTTTTGAAACCGACAGTGATGAAGACCATGTATTTGTAAATGAAACTTGTTCTTATAATGCGGTGGAAGATTTTGTTAATGATGATAATTTAAGTAACAATGGAGACAAGCTTGAAATAAAAAGAAGGCTAAAAAGAAAGATAAGTCTGGTAATCCAGCATCACATTTTAATTATGTAAATTACATTGATGCAAATATATTAAATAGATTTAAGGAGGCGATGAACTCCCGCGATTATAATCAATGGCAAATAGCAACGGACTCGTCTATCTCATTTAGGACTGTCTGTCTAAGGATTTGTCTATCTCATTAAGGACCTTATTATTGAACGAAAGGTTGGCCGTCGTTGTGGATTTGCTATTTCTAAATCCATTTTGTTCTTGTGGGATTATGTTGTGTTTAGTGATAAATTGTATTAGTATTCGCTCCATGCTGTATTCAAGGATTTTGGCTACTACGGATACTAAGGATATTTGTCGATAGTTGATCAGATTTGTTTTGTCTCTTTTTTTTGTATGCAGGCACAATCCCAGATCTTTTGAGAATAGCTGGATATATCTCAAAATCAAATGAACAATTTACTATCTCTGTAATAGGGAAAATTAGAAGATCACTAAATTCTTTCATAATATAGCATGGGAGTTAAATCTGGTCCGCGACTGAATTTATTCTTCAGTTTATGAACTGCAGACATTTCCCTGACTTTGTAGTTTTCAAGGAAAATAGATTTTTCGTTGAATCAGCTATGATCATTATTTATATCTGCCGGTGGAATATCTCTTGATGCAAGCAGGGGTGCATTTTGAAGCAATCATTGAAAGCGTCCGCTATTTGCTTCAGATTTTCTATATCACACTCATTGACCCTAATTTTCCAGTAAACTATAGAATAGGTTTTATTATTTAATGCATTAATTGTTTGCCATCCCGCATTCTGGAGGATAGGCCCTTGTTTATCCGAGTTATTAATTTATAAGACAAAATAATTAAAAGTACTTTTTGTGCCTCAACCAGACCTGTCTTTCATCCAAAGCGACTCAAAAAATACTAATAGTGTAACTTCTTCTCCCTAATATCATAACATACGATTATTTATTAAACTTTTTGATATTTACAAGAGAGAGAAAAACCTGATTTTTTGTAGTTGTTATTTGTTGAGTAAATAAATTTGTTATTTCATGCAGTTGGTCAAGTACATTAAAACTAATGCACTATGTTGAGAATAATTGGAACGTGAACGGGATGGTTCTATCCACACCATTTACGATCATAACAATAACAAACCTCAGAATAGGAGGTAATAAACTTGATTATTGAAACGATTAGCACACAATTGTTCGACACTTCTAGTAAAACATGTTTTACAAAATAAAACGAGGTATATTAAAAAATTCAACACAGAGATGTTTCAATTGTTTTGGCCTTAACTACATTTTTACTAATCTGAAAATGGCTAATACCAAATAGAGACAAACTATGTAAAAAATGCTAATGTAGATTAAGCAATATGATTTTAAGCAATATGAAATTTGGCCAATTTATTCTAGAAAAGTGTTATATCTAATTCTTTAATTATAGTCATTGTTAAAGTATTAAACTAATTGTGATATCTGCTGTTTGAGGTATCTTAAATATTTTCTTTAAATTGATTTATTGCTATTGTTTCTATTCGGTAGCAAAGAATGTCGGCTGTTTAGGAAATTGTTAACATAAACTAATCAGAAATGAAAGATTAATTGTGGCTTGTGGTTGAAGCCACGGCGTCTCTGTGGGCTAAGGGTTAGCTTAACCCGCCCATAAATTTAGCGGGATTATATTTCACCGTTTGATGAATATTCGGCTGTAAACAGGAATTTTCTTCGTTTGGGGAGATAAACGAGAGATAAACGAAAATTTGTATTAAAAAAATATATTTACTTTTACATTTTGGATTTTTGTTTCTCTTATCTAATTTAATAGTGATACCAAAGTTTGGGAGTTTTTGTTGTTAATTTAAGGCTATGATGAAATTGGTTTTGTGTGGTTGGTCCTGAAAGAAAAGACGACAATCTTATCATTCATTATAGTAGATAAAATCAAATTGCGATTATTTGGCCTTCTTTACAAACATCTTCCAAGACAAAACTAGAATACAATTGAATTCACTATTAATAATGTATGTTTTCTATTTCCGCTCAGCTCCGTCTTTTATTTATAAACAGTTCCCATTTCCTTCTTCCTACGGTTAATAAAAAGTGATGCGGGGAAAGTTTTGGCACGGCACAGGATTCCGTTTCCTTTAATAATAAAGCGACCGAGCCGTGAATGTTTCATCTGTGGTCGACGTATTGTGTCTGCATATCCAATAACCTCACGTAGAGCCATCGTCGCGCCAAAAGCCGCTTTTATTTAAAATTTTCTACAACATTTTTCCGACATAAAAATAAAGAACGCGTGAGGAGGAGACAGGACTTAGCTCCCGAGGAAATTTGTCAAATGCACGACGGCAGCGGAAAATATGCTAAAATGTCAACGCGAAGAATTGTCGCGGCACAAAAAGTAATTAAAATAATTAATATTCTTCCATCTGTGTTTGTCTATGCTGGTGTTATCTCCGTAGATTTAGTTCTCTGTAAATTCAGTCTCACCAAAGATATGGTCTCGTGTAGTGCAAATTTGAAAACGGTAGTCTCGGAAAAATGTTCAAAACCAAACGAGAAGAGGACAGAATCAACGAAGATCAAACAAGATCAAATATGATCAGGCAAACCAGGACCAAGCAAAACCAGACATGAACAGATAAGACCAGCCAATACCATGCAATAACAGATAAAAAAAGACAAGACAGAACAAGGCCAAGCCTGGTCAGATAACACAAAACAAGAAAAAAGTAAGACCAAAGAATCCAGAGAAGTGCTAACTAGACAAGAGTCAACACCACAGAATATCACACTAGCTCTAATCTTACCAGATCTTAACTGGTTTTGTCAGGTTTTGTCCGGTCTTGTCTGATCTTGTCTGGTTTTGTCAGGTCTTGTCTGGTCTTGGCTGGTCCTACCTGCTCATGCATGCTCATGCCTGGTCTTGTATGGTCTTATCTGGTCTGGTCTAGTCTCGTCTAATCCTGTCTGCTTTTGTGTGCTTTTTTCTGATCTTGTCTGATCTTTTCTGGTCTTACCTGATCTTGTCAGGTCTTGTCTGGTGTTGTCTGGTCTTGTCTGCCCTTGTCTGCCTTTATCTGGTTTTGTCTGGTCTTACCTGGTCTTGTCTGTTCTTTTCTGCTCTTGTCTGCTCTTGTCTGGTCTTGTCTGTTGTTGTCTGGTCTTGTCTGGTCTTGTCTGGTCTTGTCTGGTCTTGTCTAGTCTTGTCTGGTCTTGTCTGGTCTTGTATGCTCTTGTCGGATCTGGTCTGGTCTTGTCTGGTCTTGTCTGGTCTTGTCTGGTCCTGTCTGGTATTGTCTGGTCTTTTATGCTCTTGTCGGGCCTTGTCTGGTCTTGTCTGCTCTTGCCTGGTCTTGTTTGGTCTTGTCTGGTCTTGTCTTGTCCGGTCTTGTCTGGTCTTCTCTGGTCTTGTCTGGTCTTGTCTGGTCTAGCCTGGTCTTGTCTAGTCTTGTCTGGTCTTGCCTGGTCTTGTCTGATTTTGTCTGGTCTAGTCTGGTAAAGTCTGCTCTTGCCTGGTATTGTATGGACTTGTCTGGTCTTGTATGCTATTGTCTGGTTTTGTCTGGTCTTGTCCCGTCTTGTCTGGTCGTGTCTGGTCTTGTATGGTCTTGTCTGGTCTTGTATAGTCTTGTCTCGTCTTGTCTGGCCTTGTCGCGTCTGGTCTGGTTTTGTATGGTCTTATCTGGTCTGTCTGATCTTGTTTGATCTTGTCTGGTCTTTTCTGGTCTTGTCTGGTCTTGCACAGTCTAGTTTGGTCGTGTTCGTCCTTCTCTGGTCTTTTCTGGTATTGTCTGGTTTTCTCAAGTTTTGTTCGATATTTTCCGATCTTCTCCAGTATGTCTGATATAGGCTCTTGTGTGGAATTAGCGTCGAATTCTGTATTAGTATTGGTCTTGTGTGGAATTAGCGTTTAAGTTTATTACAATTGCAGTTGTTAAGTATGGAACAGAATAGCGATGTAATATTCCAGTCTAGTATATAAACTATTAATTATCGACACCCAGCTGGGAGAAATCCTGCAACCGCAGTTAATATTAGTCCTTTCTGCGGACACCATCAATAATAAACCGTTAAGTTTTAACCACCCGGCCAATTTAATTAAACAACCTGGCTCAGCGGTGTGAATACTGAATAACGTCGAGGATCAGACAATTTCTCCTACTCGTTTCTAGGCACGCCGATTTGAATAGGAACGTTTCCACTATTTTCTTAATTCAAATAGGGGACAGCCTCCGGTCCGAACTAACAAGGGTGCATTCGATTAGACGCTTCCCGGTAATTAGAAACGACAATCTAACATAAAAAACGAGCATAAAAAGCGACGGATACATGAAACGGGGTTTAATTGACGATTTTGAGGTTTTATGAGAAACTGTAAGGTTTTGTACCAATCTATTTTGCAAGTAATGTGATGGAAAGGATTTTGGTTTTAGTATTGAATATCACCTTTTTGCTGCATCATATATTAATCTTACTATCGACATGGATAAATATCAAATTTTGCATAGTAATTAGGTAGATTCATAATACAGGAAAGCACAAAACTAGAGGAGCATTAAGACTAGACAAAAATAGATGACACAAAAGGACTTAATACAGAAAACCGCATGGGAGGCTTCATAGAAATTTAAGTGAGGCTTTCAAAAAATATTGATTTCTGAAACGCGAGAAGACTAAATTAGATATGTACAGAATACGCTTTTTTGTTATTTGTAGGTGTTGGTTTAATTGAGTTTGAAGCGTAATTTAATATTAATTAAAAAACTGGTGATGCATTAAATAATTCTCGGCCGCAATTAGAGCAAAACATATTACACCGCATTAGGGTAAAACGTTTCTTCTTCTCTGGCAATCCAACTCCAATTATGCAATCCTTTGTGTGCTCAGCCAGACTAGCTAGTAACTTAAATTACAGTTTAACTTCAACTCGTTTAGCAGTAACGTAAATAAATATATTCGAAATATAAGTACTATATATATATATATATATATATATATATATATATATATATATATATATATATATATATATATATGTAATATCTGCTAATAGGCATGAAATATGGTTTATGGTTTTAAATTTAATTTGAACAACATTATCGATGCAAGATCTGGCTCAAAATATTGCTTGAAGAGCAGTAATTTACTAATTTATTGATTCCGATAAACATGAAAAAAAATCATTAGGAAAACATACTTAACTAAACAAGATAATACAAGTCACAGCTGGACGAAGATAGTAAAAGATTGTAACAGGACAAGCACATAGCAAAACTGGACAAAACTGGACTAAACAAGATTGGGCGATGGGGGAATTGCTATATTGGATGTAGGATATTGAAAAAGTATTGATAAGATTTGATCAGATCGGACAAAACTTGATTAGGTTTTATCTCATTGATGTTGACGTGGGTTTGCGTAAATTATCTTAACGCATGTTTTTATTCTGAATGTTAGCAGAATGTTCAACTGTGTAGCAATAAAACATTTCTCACATTTCTAATACATATTGATTTACCTAGTATGAATTTACAGTAATTACGTTTGAACATTTCAGTATTTCATTGCAATAACATTTAAGTTTTACCAAAAATGCAAATTGGCAGTTCTATCAAATAATTACCAATTTATTAAATGTTATGAAATTTGCAAAGTTCATTATTCTTGTTATCAATATAATAATATTCCGGAGTTTAAAAATACTTTTATAAACCTTAACCTTATCCGCTTGTATAATAAATAACTACAGTAAAATCTTGATAATACGGCAGTTGGTTAATCCTACACGTACAGTAATCCGGCGCTCTGTGGAAACACGTGTCTTTTCATTCCGCTGCCCCGCGCAGAAGTCAAAACACCATCTAAGTGTCTTGGAAAAATGTCTGACCAACACAGCTTCTGACCAAGCCAACTCCAGTTTAAAATTGTCTTACTATCTGTTCTAAGTTTGTACCTAGTTTTTGGTATGTACTCATTTACCTATATAGATACATATTTACTCATTCTGAAATACAATTGTACAAAAAATATGTAAAATTGTTGTTTTGTTGTAATCCGGATTATCCGGCTTTTTTTTGATAATCCGGCGGTTGTCTGGTCCATATTTGTAGGATTATCAAGATATACTGTATTTTAAATTATTTTATTTTTTTATAAATTCCATTATTTATGATATTTTAAAACTTCGACACAGTCGGTGGTTTAATAACTTTTTCCAACACGACGACACGAACTTCAACGAAATAACCAGAGACGAATACCAAGCCGCACTACACCATGGGAAAAATTCATCACCCAGTTCTGACCTTGTGGAAAAACTCTTACTGAGAAATATCCCAGACAATGTCCACTCCCACATCTCTAAACTATATAACCACAACCTCCAAAAAAAAAAACACTTCACAAATTGCTGAAAAAAAAGGCGTAATCATAACTATTCTAAAACCTTATCAAGATCATTACCTCCGAAGTAGCTACCGCCCTATCACCCTTGTTCTTGTTATCACCCTGTTCTTGGTAAAATCCTGAAACAAATCCTAAAGTCCAGACTATGGAATTTCGTCATGCACCACATTCCCAAATACCAAATTGGTTTTATGCCCTTTCACTCTACTATCAACCCATTAGTCATTCTCACCAGCAATTTAAAAACTGCCTACGTACAAAAAAAAATCCTCTGCTGCCCTTTTCCTTGACATCAATAAAGCGTTCGACAGTGATTGTTATATAAAATTCACCTCCTTAACGTCCCCCCTACTTTTTACCTACCTACTTCTTACCTACTTTACACAATCAAGAATTTCCGCCAAAACAGATCCCTCCTAATTAGATTCAAAAGCTCCCTCAAGGTTAACCCATGTCTCCTCTACTTTATAATATATTTTTCCACGACATTTACATCTCTCATTTTAGCGACAAATCCCAAAAAAACCTAAACTCTTACATCCTTGATTGCGCCCATGGTACAGCACTTATATACCATAACAACAACATTAAACGGACGATAGACGAACTACAAATCTTGACAGATGACATCGGAATGGTTCAACCGTAGGAGACTCTCCGCAAAACTCTCCAAATGTCTATTCCTTATTCCCAACCATAGAGTTTCCCCAAACTCTCCCCACCTCCATCTATGCACCATGGACATAACACATAAAATACCTAGGGCTGACTTTCGATCACAAACTCAACTTCGGGACTCGCAACGTTGCATAATAAAAATACAGTGCAAAGAGGCAAATATTTCCGATGTCTGACCTCGGCAAACAAGGGAATTTTAACAAAGTGTGCCTCTAAAATCTACAAAGCCATATGTCAACCTATCTTAGACTATGGACACATAATCCGGACTAACGCACATAACTCGTAAAGATATTGAAAGTAGCCGAAACTACTACATTACGCGTTATAACGAAATTAAGGCACGCAAGCAACCCCATCCACAATCCCCGCTACGACCTCTTATACAGACTGACTAAAATTCCATATGTATCAGACAGACACAAACAACTACTAGGTAAATTTAAAGACAGCGACATTAATATCGGACTATAATCGACACACTTTGTTTTAAACGGGACTTGAGACATTCTACACGCAAAATATCAATGCAAAATATATAAGGACATTATACGAAATATTATACGACGACTAATCACTGCATATCATCCCATTTCGCCTCATGTATATATGTGTGTTCTTTTATGTGTAATAATTGTCAAATAATCTAGCAAACTGTATTATCCCTGGCAGATGGACCTCGAGGTCGGTAATCAATTAATTAATTATTGATATTTTAAAATTAAAAATATATAAACAAATAAATTTTCAGTTTGGAATATTTCGAATTTGACAGACTGATTTTTTTTTAAATGTAGGAAATTCTATAAAAATTATAACAATTATTAATTTCATTCTAAATTAGAAATTTCACAATTTTCAACGTATTTGAAGCCAAAGTTAGAAATCTCGATTTTTTAATTTTGACAAGAAAATTAGGCAGGTCTGCAAAACGGTTGAAAATTCACAAAATGCTATAAAAAAATATTCTTTCAATATTAGTAATATTTTGCAAGATTTCAACTTAAACAAATAATAATTTTAGAAATAAATTGAAATTTTAGAATTTTTACTGTGAATAATTCGTTGTAAATTCTTTGACTAGAAATGCAGAAAATTCTATCAAATCTTAATTCATAATTTTATTCTAAAGTACGAATTTGTAAAGTTTCAACTGTAATAACAAGATACTAAAATTTGACAGCTCTATAAAATGTTTCAAATGCAAATTTCTTTAAATATTATGATATTTGAAATATTTCTTAATTTTTTTTTTAATAAAATGTTTTGCAAAAAAATTCAAATTTTTTAAATTTGCATTTTGAAAAATTTGAGAGATCTACGGATGTTTTTTCAAATGTGAATAATTTTATGAAATTTGTACCAATTATTAATTTTATTCTAAACAATATTCTCCCAAGATTGATATCATACATTTTGTGAGTAGGTCTGTTTAAAGTCTGCAAATTTGTCAAATGTTGTACTGAAATTTACATTGTTTCTTAATTTCATTTTAATTAATATTTTTGCAAATATTCAACTGTTAAAAGATTACGAATTCTAGAAATTTTGAATTTCTATATCAAAATATTACAAAATTGGAGAGATCTTGAATTTTTGGCAAATGGAGAAAATTTTAGTAGTTGCTAATTTATCTCTATGTTACAAATTTGCAACGTTTTATTTCTATACGTTGACGATTTTCCATTTTACGATTTTTACAGTAAACCGAAAATTGAAATGTTTGAAAATTCCGAAAAGTTAATTTTTGCAACAATTCTTTAAGTTCTGATTTTTAATTTCGTTTAAAAAATTTTTATAAATCGTAAAAGTTTTTTTTTCAATCTTGTAAAAAGAACTTTGCAATTATTTATGTTATTTTCAGATTACATTGTTAAAATGAAAAACATTTAAAATAGACATTTGACTTCTATAAATTTCATTTGTCCTTTGGGTACAATTTGTGGCAATAAAGATTATTATTATTACCCTTCCAACTTTGTCTAAAATTATATAAAAAATTGTTGTGAATCAAGTTTATGAATTTGTTGATTCTGAGAAGATAATTCCGGATCAGCAATCGCTTTCCGAAAAGGATACAGTTCTACCTCGGCCCTAACTGCTATTATAGATGATTGTATTAGAGCAGTGGTTTCCAACCTTTCTGTACCTAGCCCCCCCTTTTTTATAAAGAAATTCTTGCATAGCCCTCAATTTCCAATACAATCTAATTTCATAAATCGCCCATTGTTTATCTTAATATATTTAATGGGCCACAAAAAAATATAAAATCATATGTATAAATATACACAAAAAAAATATTATTTTTTATAAACAAATTTTACAAAAATACAAGAAACTGAATACAATTACCATAAATAATACGCATTACTATTATATTTATCATTATCACAAAATTTAATGTGGTGATTGGGCTTTTTTTTAACACAAATTTTCTCAAACTTTTTTTCTTATTACTTAGTTGTCTTTACCTTTAATATATATGTTCGCTACATATATGCCATCGTATCTCAAAAAAAAAATATCTCGCTAAAATTATGTATTAAGTTAACTTTCGACAAATACAAAAATTATCAATGCCTTGATTCCGCACAGGAATTTTTCCTCTTCCAAAGGTCTTTCACGTTCAATGTCGTGCAAATTTATAATACCTTCGAATATTTTTATAAATGCCGGGGCATAAACAGAACACCGAAAAAGTTTCTATTAAATAGACAAAGCAAGCAAAATGATCTTCCTATATTCATTTCCCCTTTCACATTTATCCTATGGTTTGAAAATGTCTTTGTGATTATTATTACTTAGCTATTATTATCAAGTTATTATTATTCAAATATAATTATTATTTAGTTATTATTATTATTTAGTTATTATTATTTAGTCATTATTATCATTCACTTATTCATCACTATCTGTTGTTCTATATCTGTTTATTTTGAAGTCAGTTGTCCAGGTAGCTCTGTCTATCATACTATTATTGAGGTTAAGTAGAATAGCATATGCTAGACTTCGCCTCAATCCTTTAAATAATTGCATTTCTTAAATTATGGTCATTATCTAAACTTCTACAACTTTTGTATTGATACCTGTATCAGAGGAAAAGGCAAAGTAGCACAGTGGCACTGCCGAAAGAAGTATTCTTTAGGATACGTACCTATTACATATTATTTGGCGCTAGAATTAAAAAATACATATAGTAAACTGTAAGAAGAGTAAAGGTAAACGCATTTGCAAAAAAACTACATACCATTGCACATTTTTCTCAAATCAGCATAAAATTTGCAAAAATATTGCTAATATGAAAGTTAATAGCCATTGCAAATGTTATAACTTTTACATTTTTATATTTTACAACTTTATCTGCCAAAATTTGCATTCTCCTAAAAAAATGTAAAATCAAAATATCTAACTTTTGCAATTATTAGTCTATAGATATAAAGGTCTCGGAATTTGTAGTTTTGCATATAACTAATAGCACAAATTATAATAAAACACAGTTATATATACGTTTCAAAATTTATTTGTAGGAAACTACATATGTTTCACCACACTGTGGCTTAATCAGGTGATGAAATATTTAGATATATTATATATTTCTATTTATTTTCGATTCGATTAAATTGAGGTCTTTGTCAAATTTTGAGCAGGTAACCGTGACTAAAAATGATAAATTTTTGAAAAAATAAAAATATTCAAACTTGACTTTTCTTTTTGTCTGGTAAAACAAATGAACTTTGGTCTGCTATAGTCGGCCGCGATGTTTAACCAATGATTTAGGAATAATTCTTTATTTTGTGGGTTATTGTGTAAAAAATACAACTCAGTTATCATTACGTTTTACCTTTTATTATGAAATTAAACAATTCAGTCATAAATATATTGGCATTACTGTTGATTAGAGTCTTCTATCTTATAATAACATTTAGAATGACGTTTTTTAAATTCAACAATCATTAATTTAAATTCCAACAACTCTGTTACTTATTGAATATTGACTGATATTAAATTCTACCGAAGTCCTCCAAATATTTTTATATTACCTGATAACTATTATTTATATATTAACTACAAATTTACGTATTTAATATTACCATATTATATTTCCTAGCTGTTCACAAAAATCTTTAGTTTCTTCTTTAATCATTGGGACAGAAAAGTAACACATTAACAAAGTTTTTTTTGTATCTTACATGACTAAATTGCTCTCAATTGAGCTTGAGGTCAAAATAGCATATACAATATATTTCAAAATTTATAACAATTAACCATATGACTGATATTTACCAATCTAGATTAAACGATATAAAAATAAAAAGAGAAATTTTTGAACTAGTAACTGAAGACTGAAAGTTGCTCATTGCTCAAATATATCTAAAACAGAATCAAATTGGTAGTATATTCTTCTACCTTTACAGACTTTTTAAGTTCTGGATGAACAATAGCAAGTAAATTATCAAAAGACTGATAAAGTAAATCAGACTTAACCAATTTAAATTTACTTGCAATACCACCGATTAACTTAAAAAACACATTTTTAACCTCGCCTTCTTCACCTACTTCAGACAAAACCCTACCCAGGTATACGTAATCCAATTTTGAACTGCAAATTTTAGCCAAGACATAAACACCTTGTTTTATTTTATTATCATGAATATCTTTCCTGCGTTGTTCTGCCAAATATGTATTAGAAGGTTTTTCTTTTAACGATATTAGAGGGGCAACATCGTCGGAGTCCGAGCTATAGGCAATGCAGTAAAACCGTTTTGTTCACTTTTGACAAAGGTTGCAAATATTGGACCGACAATTATTTCCGGAAGTGGAAGCAAGTGATTGTTCCACTACAGTTTTTAATGGAACGGAAAGCTAGTGGGATCCATGCAAGAGCAAAAGTCACGTTAACAGAAACAACTCAAATTTCTATACCTTTGGACTCCAGCCTCATAAGTGAGTGATGGCCTTTCATGGTACCTAATAATGGCATGATATGCTCAGGGATATGTGTTGAACTTTGTCAATATCCTCATTGGTTATCAGATATAGTCTCACCTTACTAAAATGTAAGTCCAAAGTTAAAGAACATAGGCATATGCAACTCTGTTACCATCTTAATAACTCTGTTACTACGCCCTAGTAACAGAGTTGTGTAGTAACAGAGTAGTAAATTTTACATTCCGTAAGACATAAGACACAAAGTAAAGCTTAAAATACACTTTTTCTTGCATATGTATAAAATTTACCTCCTTGACAACATACTGAACGTAAAATAATGAAAAACACGTTCATTTACTACGTAAATAGGTAGGTAACAGAGTGGATGCACAATTAAAACACGCACCCTGTTCAACGCTTCGAGGACGATTGACACCTCTTGTATCCCACTCCCCGATCTAGCGATCAACCAGGATCCACGCAGACCTCCCAAGCAAGCTAGTACAAAGTCAAAGCAGCGATATCTCTATTTTAAGTTGCAATTGATTCAGTAACAATTCATGTGTAACAAGTAAATTCAATTTATTCATTTAGTGTTAAGACATTTTTACACTATACGCCGGACCAAGTTTTAAAATATAGTTACTTATTTCATATTGATACTTACCGGTTTTAGGACATATTTTATAAATAGTAACAATACTCTGATTATGGTAATAATTTATTTAAGGTAGTTTGATATAGTAGAAAACCAAATTATTTGATCTTTATTATAACGGAGTGATACCAGGGACACATAAATTGTGTATGGAAAACCACTCTGTTACCAGAAATGACCACAATGTTACTTTAAAAAAGAACTAAAAACATCTAAAATAAGTCTTTATTTTACCAATATTTATTAGTTTATATTTATTAGTCCGATGTATTTTGTATTGGCTTACATTGAGTTGATCAGTAAGATATTCCAATTGACAAGTAAGAAAATAAACATATTTTAAGTAGAAAATTTAATTTGATCAGCATGATTTTCCCAGATAAAAATTAATCTTTGACTGGTAAAAAAAATATTATATGATTTGTAGAAATACTATTTGATCAGTTATTTTGTTCAGGAAAAAGTTCCATAACAATTCTTAAAAAGCTTAAACTTTAGCTTTTTAAGAATTTATAATAAATATTTTTATGAAATTTATACAACCTTATGATATGTATTTTTTTTAATATGATCAGGTATAATAGTGAAATTAGAATACCATAATATACCAAAAGAAGGTGCACGGCATAGACCATGTGGCCGGTTCTTTAATTTCCTGCACTAATCTAAACGAAGGAATTTAAAATAAATAACATTGGGACAAGTCACATATTTGTGGTGAGCCAAATTTGGATTCTTGCGACTGATGCAAGTAGTTATCTAATTATTTTTTTGGTGGAAGCTTCCTGATATTACTATTATTGGACAATTCTATTAAAATGGTCTTTGGCTTTAATTTTAAGTCAAAAAGTTTTTATATTTTCAACTTGGGTCAATCCCAAGAACGTAGTCTTTAACCCAGAACGTTTCAATAGCCATGATCGTTTTCTGATTTTGTCTTAAGTAAATGTACTTCATGCGTTGTTGAGTCACAATATGTTCACGTCTAGACCCCACCTGTCATACTCTTCAATTAGTTTGCGTGTCATATATTCAATGTCATCAATGTCTTGTGCAATCACCAATTGGTCATCCGAAAATGCCAAAGTATAGATTGTTGATGTATCATCCACAGGTATGCCCATTGCTTCGCATTTTCTCTTCCAACTTGTTAATGCGCTTTCTAGATAGACCTTGAACAGTGTTGTCGATATACAACAAACCTGTCTGAGTCCATTTGTTACTGTGAACCCGGTTGTTAAGTTATTTCCTATTTTTATTTGTGTTCTTGCACCATTATACAGTGATTGCTTTTATTATTTCAGCATTTATGTTAGTATGTTGTAGAACTTCCCATAATTTTACTAGAGGAATGCTGTCATAGGCTTTTTTAAGGTCCACAAATAGCAAATAAACTTCCTGGTTATATGCGATTTTCTTTTCTACGATATGAGTTAACACAAATAGGTGGTCAATGGTGGATCTTCCTGCTTTGAATCCGGCTTGCTCTTCTGCCTCCATTGCACTGTATTCATCTTGTATCTTGTTTTTGAGTATTCTTCCATATATCCTGCTTATGGTGTTGGTTACGGATATTACTCTATAGTTGTCACATTTATTTTTATCCCCTATCTTATGGATTACTGATATGTATGACAATTTCCAACATCTTTGGTATAAATTTGTGAGCATCTGGGTTAGTTTTTCTGTCCCATGTTAAATAAGTTCTCCAGGAATATTTCCTGGTCCTGCCGCTCATCCATTTTTTAGTGCCTTAACTGATTTTTTTACTTCTGATACAGATATTCTTACTCCTTGAGTGGTTATATTTGTGTTATTATCAGTAATTTGGAACTCATTTCAATCTTCTCTCAGTAATTTTTCGAAATACTGATTTAATGATTGCTCTGTTATTGGGGAAATTAAGTCATTGTTCCTTTCCCGTCTCATGTTCTTAAGTATTTTCCAGCTTTCTGTTTCTAATAGTTGTAGCAAATTTCATAAAATTTTCAATATTTGCAAAGACCACAAAATTTGATTGAATTTTAAAAACTCAAAATTCAAAACAAAAATTTCCAAAATAGGCAAAACTTTGATAGTTAGAACTATTGCAAACAAAATATTAATAATTTTGGCAAATTGTAAAATTCAGCACATTTCGCAAATTTACAAACTTTTTACAAATAAGCAACGTTTTCATGCTTGAATAGGATTCTTGCAACCGTTACTACGTAGTAATTCATACTTAAGTCAAATTGTATTTCCGGGCAGAAGAATTTCGAAATATATTCTATCTCCCTCTATAAAATGTCCAGTAAATTAACAAAACGTTTTTCATTCTTTCAAATATGTCTTAAAAAAATAAATAAAGATGTTGGAAATCTTGATTTTATATTTTTTTCAAGAATGAAGACACTGAGTTGCAAAATTCGCTATGTTTTAATCACACTTAATATGTAAAAATATTATATAACTTCTTATTCACAGTTATATAAATATTTACATTTAGCGCGACTCGAGTTTCTGCGGTTGAAAGTCATTTTCAAGCGACATAGATGGATGAGTTTGAATATATAAAAATATTAATAAATAAATTCAATGAAAATGACCTTCAACCGCCGAAACTCGAGTCGTGTTATAGTCGTGTTATATGTATAAATATATAGACCTGTGAATAACAAGTTATATAATAAAAGTAGATAAATTAATGAATTACTACGTTTCAATTCATACATGACTTGAATATATAAATATTATAGGGAATACGCATCCATTTTTTTTTTTTGCTTAATTTACTTTTTACTTCGTTTTAACATAGTAAAAAATATAAATACTGTTGAAAGTGTTTTAATTAATTTTTAAAAAAGTATATAAATTACCGATTAAACTTGACCTGTTTCCCATTTATCCATTTATCGCGCGCTTTGGATGACGTCGCAGACCACATTGTCATTCCGTATTGTTTACTATTTGCATGTACAGTTAAGGATTTTCAGTTTCAATCGCAATTTCGATAAACAACATAACGATAAAAACATTTTATAGATATTGCCTAGTACCGGAATGCGAAAACACTATTATAAGTACACCAGATAGTCGTAGTAGTTTGATAAAGTCCCAATCGAGATGTATTACATCTTTTGCATATGCGCATGCGATGCAAAATATGCATCTATTTCTGGTAGAATGTCCGATCGTGCTTTAAAAAAACACTTTCAGTCATTGTTCTTGATAATTTATAATGTCACTATATACCAAAATCGCACTAGGTATTGGAAAACACTACAGAAATATGGCACAGCAAAACTGCACAGTGAATATCGACGCCGATAAATGGCATAACGTCCATGTTTCACAGTCCATGTTTCGATTCGACCAATGGTGATGCGTTTCGCAAATTTGAATTTCGCTCGCATATTTTGGAGTTTATGTTTTAAATTTTTGGAATTAAATACAAACTAAATGAAAAAATAATGGTATAGGTGTAATGTCAAGATCATAAAGTGTCGGGGGTAAAAAAATAAAGTGAATCTAAATCTCTAAATCTGCATATTCCCTATTACAAGTACAATTTGGTTTTCTGCACTTCAGAGAGAGAGAGAGGGAGAATATATTTATTTTATACTTCATACAAAAGAATATCTACCACGAAGTTCTTCTGCCCGTAAATACAATTTGACATAAAAAAAAAACAAAAAAAAAACGTATGTAAATATCAATATATAGATAGCAATAGAGTGATGCGAATAAAATAAGATGACATGATGAGTTTGGTCGTCGTAGATTTTTTCGTAAAGTGTCTTAGTTGGGTGTCGGCGTGAAATGGTTTTTATGTCTCGTATATATATATATATATATATATATATATATATATACATATATATATATATATATATATATATATATATATATATATATATGTATATATATATATATATATATGTATATATATATATATATATATATATATATATATATATATATATATGTATATATATATATATATTATTATATATTATTACTGTTTTCTGTCATTAGTATGTTAGACGCATACTGCGTCACAGTATGCGTCTAACGGTTGACCCGCACGGACGCATATATCTCTTGAGAATGGCGAATGTTAGTTCGCCGAAACGTCGAGAATCCGGTTCTTTTCAGAGCCAAGCCTCAGCATCAACGCGGAATCCCCGAGAAAACAATACAACACATATATATATATATATATATATATATATATATATATATATATATATGTATATGTATATATATATATATATATATATATATATATATATATATATATATATATATCTATATCTATATCTATATATATATATATATATATATATATATATATATATATATATATATATATATATATATATATATGGTTTTTATGTCTCGTATATATATATATATATATATATATATATATATATATATATATATATATATATATATATATATATATATATATATATATATATATATATATATATATATATATATATATATATATATATATATATATATATATATATATATATATATATATATATATATATATATATATATATATATATATATATATATATATATATATATATATATATATATATATATATATATATATATATATATATATATATATATATATATATATATATATATGCACGTGATATCGGGTCTACAATAGACCTTTTTACGGTTAGTTAAGCGCATCTGTCAAGTTTGAAAGGCGGGAATATGAAAGTTTCGGGCAAATATTATGGTTATACGTCAAAAAGTTCGGGCAATTTTGACGTATAACAGGCGGAAATTTACGCATGCGCACAAAAAAAAATAACTATGAACAGGTCTATAGTCCAGTGGTTGTTGCTGTTTGAATTTTGTCCGTAGTAGTTGATGCCTGTCTAGGAGTTTTGGAACTTGAGAGAGTCTATATATAGAAGATCGTAGGGCGGATTATGAAGGAAGTTGTTTGGGTGTCTTAACTTTGAAATCAGTCTTAATGAAGTTCATTCAGCCACTTTTAATATATTTAGTTCTGTCGTTAGGGTTTGAAAGTAATATGTATCCGTAGTCAATGCGGGGGCGGCGGATGGCTTTATAAATTCTAGCGGTAGTTTTGATGGAAATGCTTTATGTCCATGGGTTAGGCCACATAAATATTTACTTCTGGCTATTGAATGAAGTAATGAATTTCAACTTGTTGTCGAAGATCACGCCTAAGTACTTGATTTAAGGACTGGGTGTTACGTCGATGGTGCCTAAGTATATGTGGGGAGACCTAGGAGATGTTTTGTGGTTTGGAATGAGGTTGGGTATTTTGGAGTTGGTATTTAGATGGATTAGAGGAAAGTCTCCAACTATTAAGCCATGATATAGTTTAGTCGGTAAGGGCTTGGAAATCGTAAATGGTTTTTTTTGAGGTTTTTGTTGTGGGAGATGTGGGTGTCGTCGGAATATTGTAGGATGCAGGAGAAGAGGTTGATTTAAAGTTTGTTTTCCGAGTGATAATGACATATGTCGTTTCAGTGTAGAGTAGAGGGGAGGGAGAAGAACTTTGGGGAAGACCTTAATGATGGGGTAAATTGAGGGGAAATTGGTCGTTGTTTATTTTGATTTGGAGGGATCTCTTTTCAAGGAAATATTTAATTAGGTAGAAGTGTTATTGAGTTTAATTTTGTAAAGGAGACCGGCGCCACACACTGTCGACGGCTTTGTTAATATCAAGGAATAGTGCAGCTGTGGTGTAGCTGTTGGTAGGGATGAATAAAGGATGGGTTTGGGATGATATTTTGGGATGGTGCTTACTAGGATGCTCTAGACTCTAGAGACTCTGGTTTTAATGACATGTTCGAAGCTTTGGCCAATTAGTGGTTGGAGAGTAACAGATCGGTAGCCATTTGGAAGGGAATTCTTGCGTCCAGATTTGGGGATGGTTAGAATTATTCCTATTTTCCAGCACTTGCGGAACGATCTCTTGTGGAGGCAGACGTTGAACAATTTAACAATATGTAAGTGGATTTTATCAGGCAGGTTTTGGAGTAGGATTATTTTTAACGAATTAAGAGTTAGGGGAAATATTTTTTCTATAGAGAAGGGCGGTTAGGTATTCGTCGAATATTATTTCGTCAAAGTCCGTACTGTCGCAGTTGAAAAAGTTGTAAAGCCAGGAATTTACTATGTTATGGTTATTATTGTCAAAGTGGAGTTAAATGATGCATAATTGTTTTCAAAATGTTTGGAGAATAAGAGAGCTTTAAGGAGTCAGTGGAGTAGAGTCGGTTATTGGAGGAGATATCAGGGATGTGGAAAGATTGGCGGAATTTGGAAAGTTTTTAATTTGAAAAGTTTTAATAACATCCACTTTGGGACAGCTTTACTAATTAAATCAAGGGAGGGACACGGAAAACTTACACAAATTACAACTATCGTATGTTACTTTACTAGTACATAAACCTATGGCCTTCAGCCCCTGACATATTAGGTCTTGACCTTTCTCCTTACTTGCTTTGACGTAGCGAAAGGCTCACAAAATGCATCTTGAGCGCTGTGTGCTAAAGATTAACAGCAGCTTTCCGTGTCCCTCCCTTGATTTAATTAATAAAGCTGTCCCAAAGTGGATGTTATTAAAACTTTTCAATTTTGAGTAGGCATTGTCTATGTGACTGTTATAAATAGTTGTCAGTTTTTAATTTGATATCAGAATGTTCTATCTTCGCCGTTTTCAATTTCTTGACGAACGGAAAGCCATTAATTTATCTGAAAGATTAATGTAGATATGTCTCACTTGAGTATGTAGATTTTCGTTTTCGTTGCTCAGTCTTATGTTTACTTGCAGGTCTTGTAAAATTTGCTTTTTTTAATTAGGGTTAGTAAGTAGGAGGTTAACTTTGGCTTCTAGAAGTTGCATCTAGCTATGAGGGAGTGTTTGAAATTAAGTCTGTCACGTTGGTCTGAAATTCGTCTATGCCATTGAAGGTGAGGTTAGGCGAGGCCGGTAGTTCTTAAATAGGTTAGGATAGGATTCTAGTGCTGACTTTAGGAACATTGGTGAGACTGAGGTTGATTTTGGTGGTATATAGGACAGGGTGAGGGGAACAGTTAAGAAGGATAGAAAATGAGATTGCTAGGTGATTGCCAGGGAGTCAACTCCGGGGAAACGGAACATTAGAAATGGAATTGGTTAGGTTTGAGGTCTGGAACAAAATGTCGGGAGTAGTAACCTTGTTATGGCACATTATGAATATTGTGCTGGTACGTTGGCGGATAAAGGAGGAATAATTAATAAAGGACTGGATCTGACGGGTTTCGGTTTTATTAAGATGGAAATCATCAACAAAATTACCTTAAAAGAGAGTATTCATACAATGATGCCATGGTCAGTATATTAGTTTCGATTCCAGAGTGGGGATGGATGTAGACAAGGAAAATGGAGAGAAGGATTTTGTTTTTGTGAAATGGAATAGTGAAATGGAGAAAGTAATTGGGAGGGTTGTTTAGGGAAGGAGGGTTAGCTTTGCAGAGTTGGTACCTGGGATTGAGGTGGACTAACCTCTAGGTTTCCGTGTTTTACCAGTGGCGTCTTGTCTCTGTAAGGAACGTTAGTGTCCGGTTTTGTCTATGTTCCAATAAACATATGCCCGTTAATGTGATATTTGTCATTGAAATTATCAATTAGCAGTCCTTTGCTGTTGTAGCTATTACTATTGCTGTAGACGAATCTCATTTCAGTCATTTATCAATACAGTGCCGAAACTTTAACTGGAATAAAATTCATAACTTCGACATTATGAATTTGCTATTCGCTTCGCTATTTTTGAAAAAAACAAATTCTTTGCTCTTCTATGTATATGCTGTTTGTTTATCTGTTCCCGGAAATGCCCAGGCACCTCCGACCTTTTTTTCAAATGGAAAGGTATGTCATGTGACACCTCGTTTGAAAGATCTCTTCCCAAGGAATACAACACAGTATTTATTTCTTGAATATTTTCAAAGCCCACGTGATAAAAAAATAAAACCAATTTTATTTTTATTTTATAATTTGAATTTATTTTATAACTTGAATACTATTTGATGCAACAAATGTTTCAAATGGGCACCGTTTCTTTCTTGGCAAATCGAAGATAACGTGCATCTATAATGTTTGTGACTTGCCGTATTTCATGTCTAATACGTTGCTTAAGGTTCTCAATGTCGTTCGTTTATGTTACAAAGATCTTACTCTTGAGATATCCTCACAAAAAAACAAGAGGACTAAGATCCGGAAATCTCGCCAGCCATTCAATGTGTAGCCTCTTCTTCCAATCCACCTATTGGGCAAAATTTCGTCTAAATATCTACGAACGATCACAGCATAATGGGCTAGGCTGCGTCCTGTTGATAGCATATTCTTTTATGAGGTAAATCCGGATCTAACGTATTTGGATGTTGATCCATCAAGATTACCATCGAAGAATACTGGTCCTACAATCTGATCACCTATTATTCCATACATTGACTTTTGTGGGAAGTGAGTATTAGTTTCTCCCATCCACTGAGGGTTATGGTCAGTCCAATAACCACATTTTTGACGATTAACGTCACCATGTAAGGTAAAAGTACTTTCGCCGTAAAAAAAGAATTGATGCCAATGAAATCTGTTTATTGGTGATCAGGTTCATCATTTGCCTGCAAAATTCACTTCGGCGGTCCGGATCTTCCTCCGTTACTTCTTGGAGTGCCTGCATCTTGCAAGGATGCAGCTTGGCTGATCTAAGAACTTCCAGGGCAATAGTATGACTAATCTCGTTCTCATAGGCCAGTTGCCAGGCTGGAGTCACCGGATTTTCTTGAAAAGTTAATAATACGTTTAGTCTGCTTTAATCTACTTTAGTGGTATCTGCTTATTAGTAGTATCTGCTTTAACAGTGGGATTTCGCAGTCTTGGCACAACCCGGACATGACCTAAATTGTTGTATGGTGTCTCAATTTTGGTTATGGTACCTTGGCTAATGGGTTGTATATCCTGATGCTCTTCTCGAAATAACTGAGCAACCTCAAGCTGACTTGTGCTACCACAACCGATCATCATCAGAATCTCGATACGAAGATTTTCGGTTAAATACAGCATTTTAGAAACTACTATTATCACTAGTAACTAAGTAAGGTGATTCCATCAAAAGACATGTCAAAAACATACAACTTTACGCCGAAACTTTTTTTTTTCTTTCTTTTTCTTTTCTCACGTGGGCTTTGAAAATATTAAATAAATAAAAAGTATGTTGTATTTCTTGCAAAGGGATCTTTCAAACGAGGTGTCACCTAACATACCTGCTCGTTTGAAAAAAAAAATCGTTGGTGGCTGGGCACTCCAGGGAACAGATAGACAAACAGCATATACATAGAAATGAGGGCAAGAAAAAACAATAAGTAACGTGTTTCGGGATTTCTTGCAAGAATCGCCTATATTGAAGTTATGTATTTTATTTATTTAAGTTTCCACATTGTATAATGGATAGAAAGTTCACTCTATAGATATACCAAATTTTGTATAATTTAAAAAATTTATATTTTAAGTTTAATAACAAATGTATATTTTCTAAATAATTCACAAACATTTTTACTAAGAACTCGCTGATTTAATCTTCTATATACCCATTAAACTAGATGGGCCAAATTCGTCTAAATCGCAAACTATTCAATTTTCTTCTTCCTAATATTTTTCTGAATGAGCAATTAAATGATGGTAAGTGAAATGGGCATATAATATTTTCGAATCTTGTCCATAGATATACCATATATGTTATATGAGATGTGTTACCTACCTACTACGTAGTCCATGAACAAAATTGATACACCGGTTTCGGAGGCTTTGTAGTCATCCTCTCTCAGCAGAGTTGAGCACTCTCAGCACTACGGAAGTTATGTTGTGATAAGTTTTTCCTTTAAACTTTTTAAGGGCGAAATGTAGTATGACTATGTAAATATATTCAACCTGTTCCTAGATCTATAATATTAAGTCTTCTTAATATTATAGATCTACTTCCCTGGCTAATGCCACGTAGGATATTGAATTATACAACAGGCATTTGCATATTATTACCAGCCCCAGTTTCTTCTTTAGTTTGTCTCTCAAGAAATTCCTGAAGGAGTAAATTTAATTTAATTTCGTGTAGGCAGTCTTCAATAGCTTACGTATATGTGTTTTGAAAGTTTATTTTTCATCTATTTTTTGTTTTCTGGGATATTTTTTGCAGTTCAGAAATAGTTTTAATTTATGTTTTAATTCTGCCTGGTACTTTATTGAATCAAAACTAAAAACTCGAGTTTTATTAGCGATTATATTTAGGGAATGTCTAGTAGAGTATTTCAAGATGCTGTTGAGATCGAGATTGATATTAATCGCGGCTTTTTCCAATTATTAGGAAGGAAAGTGTGGAATATCTTTTATACCAATTAAGACTGTAAAACTATAACTTCTATAACTTCCTCTGTATATATTAAAAACTTGACGAGACGACGAAAGTATTAAATTTAGTTAATATTAAAATGCATTTTTTTAAATAATTTCAATTATGAAATCTGATGGGTATTATTTAGACTAATGCTTTGCCATGTTAGTTAAACTAAATTACATTTACTATGCTTTACAGAAAATGCAATTTCAATTAATTTGAAATGAAAAATAAGCTGGGAAATATCCAGGGGACATTGCTCAAATTCATGTATATAGATTCCATACAAATACAATTGCAACTTAGAACACGACTATTTATTTTTGTTTATGAATTATTACAATTTCACACAACCACACTTGCATAATTGTAGCTACTTAGAATTATATGCATATTATTACTTATTGGATCAAATATTATTACTCCTTGGTTGTATTCTGTATATATGTACTACTCTAATGTATTTTGTCTTGTACGATAAATAGGAAATATTTAGGAAAATTTAGTTGGGGCATTACAAGATTGATAAAAGCAATATAATCTTGAAAAGTTCTCATGAAGACGCCGACGTCGAGTGAGTGACATCCTGATATTAATCTTAATAAAAGATAAAAGCCGCGAAACTTACAGCTTTGGTGGAAACAAATATGTTTTTGGGGGATTTTTGTTGTTGTTTGTGTTAAAGTTTAACTTACAAATTGAATAAATTTAATTTTCTAATGGATTTATATTGAAAGCTATAATTTTTAATTAAATTTGTAATAGCAATATTAAAAGTCACAAAACAGATACAGATCTCAAAAATTACTTACTGTGTTGTACATTTTGTACATGTTGTACGATTTTCTTAATCTCCAAACTAAAAATGGCCAAATAAAGTTCATTGTATAATCCATTGGTGTCCATTTTCATATCTCTAAAATGATCAAACATAGTATGGTGGAAAACATCAATTGAAGTTATCAATAAAAGTTTGGAAAAAAATAATAGAAATAAATGGAGTGATTTTTGTATCATAAACGAATTAATAATACTAAACACATTCTTCGAACATAAAGAAATTCACAAATACACCAGAGAAGAAAGAAGCAGAGCGGAAAATTTAATATCAGGTTACTACCTAAGCGCAAAGATCAAAAGTGACGGATCGAAAAGTGAAAAGGGGTAGGCCAAATAGGAAGCGATCACTACCTGGTAATCGTGGAACTAGAAGTAAAAGAATATAGTAATAATAAATAATGAAATTTTTGTAAAGCCAGCCATATTCCACGGCTGGACAAATCGATATTAACGGACCTACACCAAACGTGTGAGCTTCCTTATTTAAATTGTTTCTAATTCTGCATTTTAAAAGTTTGGGGTGAGGTACATATTTTTGTACTGCAGGCCCGAAAAACCTCTTTTATACCTCTTGATCCCTTATATAGTGTTTCATTTGTAATCATATTCTTATATAATGAAATATAATAATATATCTTATAATATTCCTATATAATGAAATAAATAAATTTTATTTGATTTGAATTAAAAACATTGTTTATAAAAAAAACAGGACCGTTGATTTGTATGCTTTACCGAGCATAACGGCCGTAATAGCCCCTCATTTGATTGCGCTTATGTGCAGTTTGTTGGCTTCTCTGTGGTTCCTGTTGTCTGCATGCTGGAACCGGAGCCTTCCAGTTTAAATATCTGGACATTAAGGGTTTTTAATCTGGACATAAGGATAGGCTTCTTAACTGCCTTAGGGTTTGTGAATATTATCGTTAAAAGAACACTGTTATGTATTTATCACTTGTACTTTTATTTTCAACTCTATACATTCGGTTATTGATTTTTATTGATTGTATTTTGTTTTTACACTGCTTATACGATATATGAATTTAAACTCTTCGTGCATTTGCGCGATCGTAGAATGTTGGCGTAAGCCCATTGGCTCGCACAGGGCCTGCGCTTTAGACCGACAGGGACGTATTCGCCCTATTTGCAACAGGGTTAGGGTTAGAATTAGGGTAGACCTTCAATTTGTTGCTAGACTGATACTGCCTTAGCTGCCTTCAAAATTTCGAGTAAATCATCTCCGAATAGGTATGTACTAGTACATATGGATCGATTTTTTTGGAATGTATTAATTATTGTGGATGGAAGATTTGAAAAGAATGGAATAGTTGCTAAAGGTGGAATAATTGATGAGGGTGTAATTGTATAATGAATTCTGACACTTTTGGCGCTTTCAGCACTACATGATATATGTGGAAGGTGAAGTTGTATATGAAAGAGTAAGCAGAATTGCGAGCTGCGCGATTCTTGTAGAAAGCGCATCAGCTTAGGTTGTATGAGTTACAAGATGTACAACTCCTACTGCACAAAATATTAACTAATAATTCATTCGTCTCCAATGATTTTAATGCTGTCAGGTTTGTAAAATAATATAGTCAACACTTTTCAGATGTACTTAACCCTCTAGTTTGCGCGTTACTGAGAAGTACATTGGTGCGCGCGTAATGGCGTTTGGACCGCACTTATATATCTTATACAATACCTTGGTTTAGTTCATTTTATATTTATTAAAGTTATAGGTTGTTAATTTTAGGATACTTATAGAAGTACATGAAGCCAACTGGGTGTACATAGAGGTTAAATTGGGCTCTTTGTGTCAACCCTGTCTAATTTTTTTCATGCGGGTTAATTCAATTTATAAGCATTGTGATTTTTAGCTATTTTATTATTAAAATGTCTTTTTTTTACATGAAAACCTTTAGATACGATAGATAAGAAAATACTATTAAAAAATCAAAATCAAATGAAAAATCCAAATTTTAGTCATCGTCACTCTCTGGTGCAACACACGAACTGCAAGTAACGGTTCGTTGGCTGTGATTTTTGCATACATTTCTTGAGCAATTCCCACAAGTTACACCAGTCTTGTTGTTTTTATGAGTTCCGCAAAGAAAACATATTTTTCTCTGAGATACGTTTCCAACTGAAACATTAGGATTATTCCGGAAAGTGCATAAAAAGACCCTATATCTTTAGGTAACCTCCAATTTTTAGCTCTTTCTCGTAGATGTTCGTCCATTAAACTTTTCGCTAGTGACATCAGATATAACCTTCTGGTCTTTTTTGGTGTATCTTCTTTGGCTGCTGCGTTGTTAGCTGAATATATTTTGAAAGAATTTACACCAGCTATGTCCAGCAAACGGAAAAATATAGTGAGTGGCCATCTTCTTGATTTTCTCGCAGTAGAAGAGGTGGAACACAGCTGATCTACTGTGTCCACCCCTCCTTTTGTTTTATTATAGTCCATAATTTGAACAGGCTTATTGGTGTATGGATTAATTTCGTCTGTGTCGTGCATTGATTACAATAAAAGCACGACCTTCAACTTTTTTGTCACATAAGACACCAGAGACAAGTTTTTTTGGAAGAAAAACAAGCTTGATCCTACCTTTAGAGGATTTTTTTGTCAAATAAAAGTTTGGCGGTACTTCTGTTTGTTCCTTTTTAGAGTACCCAAAAAGGTTATTCCGTTTTCTAATAGCCATTCGGCAAGTGGAATACTACTGTAATAGTTATCAGTTGTAAGATTTTTATTCAACTTTTTTATTGGAGTTGCCATTCTTTGTACTATATCCATAGGTGAGTTAGAAAGTTTGAATGGACCTGGAATTTGTTTGCCGCAATATATTTCTAAGGAATATGTATAAAATGTCTTACTATCGCACATTGCATACATCTTGATTCCATATTTTGCTGGTTTCAGTGGCATATATTGTATGGAACTCCAACGCCCACGGAACGCTACTAACATTTCGTCTATCGTTACATACTCTCCTAAAGAGTAGGAGCTCTGGAAGCTGGAAATAAAAGTAGTGTAAAATTCACCGACAGCTGCCAACTTGTCTACTTTTTGTCTTTGGGGCATTGTCCTGACATCATCAAGTCGCAAGCTTCGTAACAGAAAGTAAAAACGCCGGGTGGAAAAATTTGCACGCAGGAGAAGTAGCCCATCAGTTCCATCAGCAGCCCAGCGTTCTAAGGCATTCGCATGATTTCCCTTCTTTATTGCAATTAAAAACAATGCTCCAAGAAGAGCCTTCATTTCAGCACGTGATATGTTTTTATAATCTCTATCTCGAAATGGCTTTTGACTTAGGGTCCACCTTGCCTTTGGTTTTTTTTTGTCATGTCAATAAAAATGTTAGTATTTTTTACTAAATTATCTATCATCTCTAAATATATGATATTGTGAAATGCGTCAATTGGGGAAGGTGTGTTTCGAGCATGGCCTTTAGGGCCTGGAAGAATTCTGATAATATTTTTACTCCGAGTTTTATAGACTAGAGCTTCAGGTTTACTTATCCATAACGTTTCTTTGTCCTTACCGACATAAAACTGAAAGTCATCATTATACTCCATGGGCTCTTCGTCATCAATTATTGGATCTTGATCCATCAGATAAGCAATACTCTGATCGGAATCGCTGTTGTGGTCATCCTCCTCAATCTGGGGATTTTCAAAATCGATATCGTCCTCATCATCGAAATCTTCACCCTCAGCAAGTTCTTCCAGGCACCTTCGTATGTCATTTTCAGTGACCAGTCTTGGTTCCCTAAAACAAAACTGTAAATAAAATAAAAAATATCTCCTAAGGCAGTAGTAAATAAAACGGCTAAGTGCGTGTCGGGCCACGCGCAATGTAGGGTTCCGCAGATTCCATTCTTACTCTTCATTTAAGACTCATCACTTAAGACTCAAATGTCTAAAAAATTTCATAACCAACTTAATCAGCTGACATTGATGTTGTCGAGTTTGACGTTCAACATAACCAATAATATATTGTTTAAATGGCGCGGCTGCCGCTCCATTTGCTACATTTTATAAGTTGGTTGACTATTACTCGTAAACTAATTAAGCGTACTTATCCGTAATACTTTTCCTTTTAAATTCGTTATATATGCTACTATTGTGATTTTTTTCACATATCCAGAAACAGCCATTTAGCTGGGAGTGGGGGGAAGGGGGGGGGGACACTTGACTCTAACAAAAATTAGCACTTTAAAGCTAACAGCCCACAGCTTTTTATATTTCACAAACGGATCTCTTAATCGAAATATTATTTTCACAAACCTATAATATTTTGAAAGACCCATCCAACGATACCCTACTCCATGGCGTAGACGAGAAAAAAAAAACGTAACCACTCCTTTAGGTTAAAGGAGGTACCCTAAAAATATTTTTTTCATGATTTTATTTTACCACTTTGTCGGCGTGACTAATCTGTATATCCATGCCAAATTACAGCTTTATATTTCTAATAGTCTCTGAGCTAAACTGCGGACGGACGGACGGACGGACGGACATACTATAAGGGTTCGTTGTTGATAACAACGGAACCCTAAAAGATGTAAAAATTATACAGCATCAGAAAAGTGAAAAACAAAGAAAATTATAGAAACATCAATAAAAACCATATTATATACAAATAAATTACATTATTTGTTTTTATGTGCTATTTGTTAAAGTAAAATCAATAATTTACTTTACTTTTCTCCAAAACGGCAATAAAATCCACTTGTCACATTGCACATTGTCAAGTTTGTGACTGAGCCCTTATCAAATACACAATCAGATTAACGACAACTCCTGCAAATCTAGTGTATAATATTGTAACTTAAGAATACATGAGTGCTATAACGTCAGGTGGTGCCCCAATCGATAGCAAATTTAACAAATGAGAAAAGTGCGGTCTAAACACCGCGCACGCGCCCGCTAGAGGGTTAATCATAGTGTTGCCAATTGTCTGAAATCAAAGTGACTTTAATTTAAGGAGTGATATTAGAAACAAAAAGCTCCCAACGTTCATAAAAAAAGTTACTATATCTAACGATGTGATATTAGTTACTAAGGTGTACAACATGGACGATAAAAAATCAGGTGTGGAGTAAAAGTTACTGAAAATCTCACTAAAACTTTCATAACCTTTAAATTAATTATTTAACATTGATATTGTCAACTTTGACGTTAAACATAACCAACATATGTTTTAATCAAGTTGGTATCTTGTGTTGTTGAGTTACCAACCTACTCAAACATAAACTTACCAACTATTTGTGGAAGTGACGTTTTATTATCAAGTTTGACAGATAACATAAATTAAGTCAGAAAAAGTCAGCTGTTAAGACTTTTTTTCGTCAAAGTTGTAAGCCTTTGTTACTAACGTCACTTTATCATATATAGTAACCTCCTTTTATGATGGTTGGCAACTCTTGATTACCAATATCGCTCCTCCAATTATAGTAAGTTTGCTTTTAGACAATTAGCAACACTTAGCAAAATTATGTTACTAAAAGTTTTACCAAAAAAAATAATAACCAATAAATAACTCAACTTACGTTGTCAATGTCAACTTTGGATTGATTTTCATGTATTTCTTAATTTAAAAAATTCAGTGGCAAGGTTATCGACTATGAAAATTCCAAAATGGTCAAATTGCTCCAATATAAATATATATGATCTTAATAGATCTGAAAGAGTTTTTATTATATCTATTACAGTTTTCAAGTTGTTGCTACTTGAATCTATTAGTATCAGTTCCGGTTTGACTTCGAGGGATGCGTATGTGGTCTGGATTTATATGGCGACTTATACTTTGCGACGTGTAAACTAATAGCCTAACCTAGGTTAAGCCAACATATATCTTTACAGCTTTATCTTATTTTGAATCTCTTGGGTCGTGCTACCGCTTGTAGTTTGTCTTAATTTTTCTGCCGCTTTGCGGTATAGAACCCAACCAAAGTTAGGCTAACAGACTTTGCCACTTTAGCTTATTTTAGATCGAGGTGTTCAACCTAACCTAGGTTTAACAACTCCTCTTGCTACTTTATTTTATTATGGATTGAGAGGTCACGCGACTACAAGGTTTGATCTGGAAGGATAAAAATTGTACACTTTAGAAAAAAAATCTGCTTTATCGAGAAGTGTTATGCGCAAGTTTGGTAGGAATCAGAAAAAGCTTTGAAGAATTTCAATATATAGTTTTTAATTAAATCCTGGGGAAAAGCTTCAAAGATACCAAAACGAAAATAAAAAATGTATAATCTATATATAAATATATAGAACTGAAAATATTTTTTTTATGTACTACTTAAACTTTTCAAGTCATTTGATTGCATTGAAAAAGTATTTTATGTCTGTTACTATATAGTATCTATACTTACTCTGAATAAAAATAATAACTACGTTTTTAGCACTAGTTGCGTGTAATTAGTTGTAAAAACATGGTAAATTTTACAACTTAAAGTATCGCTAATAGAATTTATTACTCTCTGTAATGGTATGAATTTGAGGTCAGAAGCCTGAGGCCAGAATCGCGAAGATGTCAAGATATCAATTCCAATAGAAAATTGTATGGTCTATGTAGAACTAAAAGAATTTTGTAAAAATCTGTTACAGTTATCAACTTATATATATTTGAATTTATTGTTTTCTCTTCCGGTTTGGCTTTAAGAGGGGACGGCCGCCGCCAGATAAAATATTTTGCAAAATTGACAAAGTGATTTCATAGAACGATGCCTTGTGTACAAATGTGTACAATTTTATTTTTCTACGTGGGGTGGAACTCATAAAGGCTATTTTTTAAGGAAATCAAACCTGTCAATCACGAATTTTATCCAAAACCGAATGCGGAAATTTCAAAATACTCAAAAATGGCGAAAAAATGCATTAAACCTCAAAGGATCCCAACGAAATTTTTACTGTACATGGATACCTATAAAAAATGCACTCAACGAAAATTCAACGTTCCGCTGCCATCGGGGACGACGCGGGGAATTATTTTAATTTTGGGGTATTTTGTCAAATATCTCTGCAGAGTCTCGAAACAGAAAATAGGGATTTGGTTCACTGTATGTGGAATTCTGGTATCTACAAATAAGTATTCTATACAAATTTTACAATGTCTTTTAAAAAGAAAATCTGGATAATTTTCGAGATGGCTGTTCCTTCAGCCGTCAAGTGGTAGAACTGATCGTTTTTCAACAATAACTCTTTTGTTATACACGGTAGGAAGACGCGGAATGCACCTTTAGATTCCAAATTAAATGTGTAATTTTTAACTATTCTTGTAGAAAACTCATAATTTTTACTGTTTGGAAAATGGATTTTAAATTACCAGATGACCCAAAAATTTACATCGTCCCCCATGTAAAATTAGCCGAGTTTCAAGAATCTCCAATCAGAAATTAGTAAAACAATACTTTTCTTTTATAAAATCGGTAAAAACTCTAATCAAACCTAAGTAAGCTGACCTTACTTTTGCTCACGTAAAAGTGTGAATTTGGAAGAATATTCAATTGTTTCTAATGTAGAATTTTACAACTTTAACATATCTGAGAAATAAAAATTTTCCCGGACACCGACCACCACGTAAAATGGAAGGAAACTTCTGTGGGCCGGAGTGGATTATGCAACCGTTGCAAAAATCCTGGTAAAACGATTTGCAATGGAATGATAAAGTTTGCTCCGCTGGTAGAGGAAAGTTTACTCTATAGATTCATGGTAGAAGAATTTTTTAGAAATGTAGGGTTAGCCGCAGAAAATTCATGCAACATATTTTATTAGAACTTTATTCGAGTTGTATTCGAATTTGAATCGAAAATCCCGATAAATATTGAAATGGCTGTTCCCTCCGCAGTAAAATAGTAAAACTGACAGTTTTCCGCCTATAACTCTGTTGCTATACATCCTAGGAAGACGCGTGTTGTACCGTTGGAATCTAAATTCAATTTAAAAGCACCAATTGTTCTTAAAAAAAACTCGTAAATATTGCGGTTTATGAAATAAATTTTAGAATTCAAATGTGAACGGAAGCAACTGTTTCCGATGTAAAATGGTCTTAATTTTAAGAATCTTCTAAAAGGAAAGTGTAAAATCTTTTCTAGCAGAAATTTGTGAAAAATTACGAATTTTGACGTTGCTATGTGTTGCTAATCAAGAGCCAGAGTCGTCGAAATCTGTAATTTAGAGATTTTATGTGGGGGGCCCGGTCAAACACTGTTTGAAAAAAAAATGACATTCTTTTTTGAATTATTTTACCATTATTTAATTTGAAAAAAAAGTACTCAATCGCTATTTTTGAGTACTTTACGTCTTTGTAGGGGGGGGGGGGGGGGGGGGTAGTATTTGAGCAGGCTGAGAAAAAAACAACCTTGTAAGGTTGTGAGTAAGTCTTAAGTAATAATAACAGTTAATTACGTGACGATTTTCGCAATTTAATTGACAAAAAACCTAATTTTTATATTTGCAGCGCCATCTCTCGACCAATAAAAAAAATGTTTCGGATAAAACTTACATACTTTTTAACCCTCTATCAGAATCTGCAATAAAAAATAGGGGTTTCCATTTAAGATTTTAAAGTTGCCCCCTGTTCCCGCCCCCCTTGGGGGGCTGGGGGGGCAAAGTCTACGGCATCAGATGTCCCCCTCAGAAGCATTAACTTTTCATTTGGAACACTTTTTGATTCAATGCAATGTTTCAGAATTATCGCTACTGGCCGATTAAAATGGGACACCCAGTATATATATATATATATATATATATATATATATATATATATATATATATATATATATATATATATATATATATATATATGTATATATATATGTATATATATATATATATATATGTGATCGTGCTTACAAAAAATGCTCGATGCAGTCCCAGAAACTACATAGAGTATCCATATATCTATAGGGGCAGTACCACAACTTCTCTGTATATAATTTGTCTTCCCCTAAAGAAGGGATTTGTTTTTCCCCTAAAGAAGGGATTTGTTTTCCCCTAAAGAAGGTATATGTAATATTACTATGCGTCCATCCTTGGCCCATTTCCTTATATTATATTTTGAGACAGTCCAACAAACTGCTCCTGCATATAATGATAATAAAAAATGCTTGAAGCAGTTCCAGTAACTGCCCTGTGCATTTATATGTATCGAGACACTCCCACAAACTGCTCTGCATATAATTTGTTTTTCCCCTAAACAAGGGATATGTGGTGTTGCTTGTACAAATAAATAATATTAATGTGTCCCTCCTTAGCCTATTTGCTTATATCATATATTGAAACAGTCCCGAAAACTGCTCTGTGTATAATAATTAAATGCTCGAAACAGTTCCAGAAACTGCTCAGTGCATTCTTATTAGTTACTAGAATATAATATTAGTATGCACTGCTGAGTGCACTCGGTTAGTTACGTTAGTTTTTACGTACGGTTACTAATTAAGCGTAATGGGTACCTTTGTTTATCTACTTTGACCTTGATCGGCGTCACTGCGGGAGTGACGCCGAAGAGTGACGCAAAGAGCTGGTCTTTGTCCCTTATTTTCTTTTCCAGATTTTTTTATTCTTTGTTTTAATTTGCGGATCTTTTTGGATAAATCATGATATGTTTGTTCTCTCTGTGTCTTGAACTCGCGGAATAACTTGATCTTAAAAGACATATTCTTTTTCCTTTCCTTGTGATTAGTCATTAAACGTGTTAAGTGGTTAAGTACTAAAACGTGAATGAAGACGCATGGGCGGAAATAGAGGGCGTCAGGGAGTACACAGAGTTATTTTATTTTTTACTCTTAAATATAGTGAATAAGTGACGACACTACGTGTAACTACAAGTAGTTTAAACATTTCATCACGCATAGGTTATTATTATTTCTATTCAGTTTGAATTAATACAAAATTATTTTTTGCATTTATTTGATTCATCTCATGAAAATTTTGTTATGTGGTTCCATATTTTTGAGACTCTCCTATTCACAAAAAATGTGATACCGAAAACGATCCATGATGGCATTTAAAAAAATATATGTGGACCCACCACCCGGAAACAAATGTTACTAACGTTATATGCAACCTTGAAATTTCATTTCCTAAATCGCACGCGCATTACTTTTAGCGGACCCTGCGCATTACTTTATTCGGACCATAACTTCCGAACTTCTGTAACTCCAATTTTTCTATGACTAGAATATTTTTAGAAATTCATACGTTTAGATAGAAATTTACGTATAAATTAACTTCCCTAACTTTTTCCTTAACTCGAATTTTTCCATAACTCGTAGTAAAAATTTGTACAATGGTAAAATTTTACATACAAAATAATCTCTATAACTCCAATTTTTAACCGTTGCATATTTTACAAAATTTATGATGCCGGATATTGCCTACCATAAACCGTCGATAGTGTAATCCTAGGGCATATTAGCAAACATTTTATTTTTCATATTTTATGATCACCAAAACCTGGAATAAAGCAAAACTAAGAATTTACCAGCGGGTTTGCTGTAGGAAGATTACGACAGGATATTATTCTCCCGAGAATCGGTAATCCAAAAAGAGATGATATAACCGAAGGTCACTCACAAAGTGCTATATATTAATGAAATTTTTTTAAAGGTAATTTAATAATTAAATTAATGAAGTTTAAACTCGTTGCTTCTTACCTCTGCCGTCACAATTGCAAATATGAGTGGCCACTAAAGAAAACTGAATACGATGTCGTTATCTGATAAAGTGAGGTTGATAAGTGAAGTTTGCAAATGTATTAAAAAGAAATAAGTGATAAGTGAATTTAAGTATTAAATTTTAGCATCTTGTCACGAAAAAGTCATTTTTAAAGCGGACGAGACAGGCTTATTTTTTTAACGTAACGTTAAGATTTAAAGATGCTTCGGTGGAAAACACAGCACAGAAAGAATCACCGCCAGACGGGAGCCAATATGTATAGTTTTTCTGAAAAACTGAAACCGTTGGTGATTGGAAAATCAAAGAATCATGATGCTTTCAAGGTAAACATTTTTTACCAGTGACTTACAGAAGCAACAGAAAAGTTTGGATGACAAGCTCAATTTATGAAGAATGGCTTTCTAGTTTAGATAAGAAATTCAATGCCGAAAAACGTAATAAAACGTAAATTCGATTTGTGTTGTTTTTCTCCATAAGTTACAACCTATGGACCAAGGAATTATTAACAATATAAAATTGCACTACATAAGAAGAATTCTGAGAAAAACTATAGTTGCCCTAGTAGACAATCAACCCGAACATATTACTTTATAAAATGCCGTTACAAACTTGACAAAAGCGTGGGCCATCGATATTCAGCAAACAACCATAAAAAAATGTTTCAGAGAGACTGGCTTTAATAATGAAGGCGAAACAAACTGGAGTGAAGAAGATGATACCTTTTCTCTCCGCGTCCGCGTATGACACATATAATCAGAATAACGTGGATAATAGTGTCTCTTAATGATTATTTATCTATGGATGGAGATGTGGTTATAGCGAACTATCCAACAGATGCCGATATTTTGAACAAGATAAAAAACGCGAAGATGAAGATAGAGATAAAGATGTCTTATTTAGCAACGAAACAGTGCTAATTCTATCCACGAACAAGGGAATGCGTCGTCTATAGATAATCTTAAATTACTGCCTTTTTCAAAAAATAATATATTAATTAAAATTATTTTTAATTAATTATAATTATATAACATTATATTAATAACACTGGTCAAAAAAAAAAAAAAAATGTTTGTGTTCCTGTGATTTTATTTATGTTTCTATCTCAAATTGACGCGTATTTTTTAAATATGGCAACAATTTTTCTCCAACAGCTTTTGTTTTTGAGTTATAGATACCATTTTTACTTAGATTTTCGTTTTTTATTGGACACTAAAATATATTTTATTATGTTTTACGAAATGGCTTCGTCAAGAAGATGTTGTGTGTTTAATCCCGATTGTTTTTGCTACATTTATGGCTAATATATATATATATATATATATATATATATATATATATATATATATATATATATATTTGCAAAATATGGAAAACCTATATCGGACTTTGTAAAAACTGTGTATCATCACAACTTTACTTACAACAATACTACATCAGCTGGGTATCAACATGAAAATAAAAATCCAGTTCCTGTACACGCATATAGATCGATTTCCACAAAATCTGGGTGATTTTTGTGAGGAGCAGGGTGAAAGATTTCATCAGGATCTTCGGGCAATGGAAGATCGTTATCAGGGGCGGTGGGGCTTACATATGATGGTCGTTCATTCAAGGAAATCTTATAAAAGATCATTTGCTAGTGTTCAATAGAAATTTTGTTAAATAATGCATTATTTTTCTTGTTTTGTTATTTTACTTGTCTTTTTTTTCAAAATACAAAACTGTATATTTCAAAAAGTAAAGCTGTTAGCAATCTCGCAGTATTTTTTTCATAGTCAGGGCCATAGATATATCTATGCTATAGGGCCATTTTCAACAGTAATCATCTGAAATTTTCAGCAATACGTAATAGTTTTATCTGAGAAAGTTTTTTCAAATCGTGAGGTAAAACACATTATAGTATTTTATGGCTACATATCAAGAGAAGAGAGAACTTGCATGCATAGAAATCGGCCCACTGTAAACATGATTTTAACATTTTTTTTACAAACTATGTATGAGATGAGAAAAAAATTCGGCGTCTGAAAGACAATTTAAGATGTGTAATAATAATTAGTATGAGTTTAAATTAATTAAAAACAAATCCATTTTTTGTGTTTAACAAAGTGAATAATTAATGAAACAAATTAACTTTTTTTATTATTAAAAGAAATATGTTTATTGCCAATTATCTAAATGACCACTCAATTTTTAAAAACCCTTCTTGCTCTAATAACATATATATTTTAGGAGTAACTGCGGTCTACTGCTCAATTTACTTACCATTGTTACTCTAAATAATTTGTGTTAAATTTAGTTAAAAATAAATGTTTCTAAAACTAATTGCGGTCTAAAAACATATGACATGCTGGATAAAGGTCCGGCGGGGCAAAATGAGTAGAATTTGCATTTTAAAACACAATCGCGATTTTGTTTTCCTGAAAAAAGAATATTGAAAGAATTTATGTGTGTGTGGGATGTTAACCCACCACATCCTAAGTTCAACTACATCCACTCGTTTCATATATTTATCGCGTGCTTAATTACCCAAGCTTCCTTTACTTGCCACTAATTACATCAAACACGTTAACTTTATATTTCAATTAATTTCTACTGATACCGTTTAAATAAGAGAAAACACATTCAAAATTCAGAAAACTTTGAATACTTATCCGACTATAAATATCATATTGGTCCGAATCTTAGACGATCCCTACACAAACGCTAATTTAGAATGCTAAATTGACAAAATTAAACTTGGCAAACTTGAATAGACAGAAATTAAGTTGTGTAAATTTTGACAGACCAAACTAAATGAACAAAGTCGAGTTTCGCAAACTTGATGGTCAAAAAACTAAATGAACAAAGTTGCCGCAAAACTTGATAGACAAACAAAAACACTTGATAAACTAAATTGAGTTACGGAAACCTGGAGAGTTATAATTCACAAAACTTTCGTAAAACTTGGCAGGCAAAGCTAAAAGGAGAAAATTAAGTTATTCAAGTCTTAATAAACTAAGGATAGAGACTAAACTAAGATAGATAGAACTCTAAGATAGACTAATCAAAACAGACAAAAAATTTAGAAATTAAGTTACGAGACCTTAATAAAAAACACTAAATGGACAAAGTTTAGTTGCGTAAACCTTGAGACAAAAATAAATTAACAAAACGAAGTTGGAAGAACCTACATAGACAATGATAAAAGTACAAAGTTTAGTTTAATAAATTTTTATAGACAGACATAAATAGACAAAATTGACTACAGCAAACCTTCGCAGGCAAAATTAAATGGACAAAACTTATTTTTGCAAACCTTAATAGACAAAACTGTGGATGTGTGTAACGGTAGCAAACGGAAACAGGCGAAGGGCGAGTTTCCAACTCTCTAAAACAGGGATAATTCGGCTATGGGAATGATAATGATAACTCAAGTAGGAAAGCTGAAACGACTAACAATGGAACTACATCGACTAAATATCTAATTCTCGCAGTCCAGGAAACAAGATTCCTCGATTAGGATGCTTTTGTCTCGGCTAATGATTTTTAAAATTAAATGTGGGCAAAATGATAATGAAAAACATGCCACCTGGGAGCAGCATTCCTAGTTAAGAGGAAGTATTTGGATTCCAAGTATCCAATTCCAAGTATTCCAGTATCCAACTATTTGGATTCAATAACTAGCTTTAATAGTATTAACTCTAGGTTATCACTGCTGACCATTAAATTAAATAAATAAATACTATACACAAGTTAATGTACTGCATGCGTGACAATGACAATAAAACTAAACTAGAAAGTGTTTTTGACGAATTCTGGGGAAAACTAATAGAGGAAATACTTAAAATTCCACCGAGTAATGTGATGATTTTGCTAGGTGATTTCAATACACAACTAGGAATGGAAAAGGAAATGACAAGAAATATAATAGGTAAATATCCGGAACAAACAGAAATGGAGAAAGACATCTAACATCTAACAATAAACCTAAATATTATGTCAACGCATTTTCAAACTAAAGTAAGTAAGAAGAACACCTGGGTTTCTTCCAACAAATTGCTAGGTAAATACCAGATTGACCATGTAGCTGTATCTAGAAAATGTAGCAGGGAGATTGAAAATGTCATAGTGAAGAAAACATTTAATGTATCTTCAGATCACTACCTCTCACAAATTAAAATGAATTTCATACCTGACAGAAAGGTAAAACCTAGAACGAGTAAGCCCCAGAAAATTAACAGAAATGTGCTCATTAATTAAAAGAGGGAGGAGTTTAAATCTAAAATAACTGCACCGACAACTTGGAATGGTGTTACACAAAACCTAGTTAAAACTGCCGAAGAGATTGCACCCCGCTCAACTTCCAAAGCATGCGTGGTGGAATGAGAAGTGTGAACATGCAATTATAGACAGGCTGTCAAAATGGAAAATGTGGAAATTTTGACGAAAATTTCGACGCACTCAAAATATCAAGAAAGAAAGCCATCCAAACCTAGTTGGAGATACATCAACGAGCAGATTTCAGTAACGGAAAACTATTTCCGGTAAAAAAACACACAACTCTTTTACAAAGCATTCAATTTCCACGTAAAGGGGTACACAGCACCCAGTCTCAACTTTAAACAATACAATGGTACACTGGCTGTGGGTAACAGGGAAATTTGTGAAATACAAGCAGAATACTTTCAACAGCTATTACATTGTGGTAGCCAACTGGGAAACTATTCCACACTAGGGCATCACAAAATTCAGAATCTCTACCGCCGGATGAAGAAGAAATTAGGAAAGCTATCCGCGAGCACAAAAACAATAAAGCATGCGGAGTAGATGGCGTTATAGCAGAACTATGGAAGTTTGTAGGCGAAGAATTTATTTCACCAACAACCAAACTATTTCAAAAGGTTTGGATAGACGAATGGCTAGTGGCTATAATTCATCCGTTACACAAGATAGGTGAGAGAGCAGCGGTCAGTAACTATAGGGGAATTCCCCTTCTATCTGTCACTTTATACACAAAATATTTACCAAATAACTGCTAAGTAGATTGTAACCACAAATTGATTCCAAACTCGGCCAGTAGCAAGGGGGTTTTAGGAGAAAGAGGTCATGTATAGAGCAAATTATGAGCTTAAAAATGGTATTGAAATAATACAGCTCCAGAAAAACTCGACATTCATTCATCGACTTTCAGAAGGCATATGACTCAGTAGACCGAGAAACATTTACACACTATAAGAATATCAAGTAAACCAAAAGACCATTAACTTAATTAAGCGAACGTTAAGCAACACCGTATCAAAATCAAATTCCAAGGGGAAGTTAGCGAACCTTTCCAGATAAGGAAAAGAAGATGGCCTGTCACCAATTCTATTTAACGTGGTCTTAGATAAGGTGATGAAAACATTATAGGAACATAATAAGGTGCGTGCAAAAATTGGAACTGAAGAAACAAACGTCAAAATCCATTGCCTAGCGTTTGCGGACGATCTGGCCTTCTTTGCGAAATCGGAGAAAGCGGCTATTGGTCAGATTAACCAGTTTAACACGTTGACTGCCACGGCAATTTTCAGAATTCCGGTTTAGACCTGTCGCTTCGCTAAAGCTGAATCAGATATATGCGTCCATATTCGTCAGTAGTATATCAGATATTGTCGAGTGCTTCACATTTACGTCTTTCTTGAGTGTGTTGTTTTATAATTATTGTTATAATTAAATTATCAAGAAACCAATATGGATAAGAAGAGACAACTGACTGAAAATGAACTTGAGTACTACGCTAATCTGTGATTCAGAATTTGACGAGATTTTCGGCGAGGATGGTAACGACAGTAGCGATTATGAACCTTCTGAGAATTCAAGTGATAGTGACGATGAAGTCGTCTCCGAACCTGAAGATGAAGTTGTTCCCGATCCTGAAGATGAAGTTGTTCCCGATCCCGATGATAATGATGATGAACCCCAAGCAACATGATCAAATCCGAATGATAATTTGTGGACAGACATTCAACAAAATCCTGAACTATTTATTTTCCAAGAAAATGTAGGTTTGAAATTGGATACGTCAAATTTTACAGTGCAAACGCTGGTGGACTTATTTTTTTCGGAAGAGTTTCTTGCATTACTGGTCGAACAAACTAATTTATATGCTGCGCAAGAAATTGCAAAACGCACAGCAATAAAAAAATATCAAAGTGGACAGACGTCAGTGCTGCAGAGATGAAAGTGTTTATTGGACTTTTGTTACAAATGGGGCCTTGTTATTTCCCATCAATTGAACATTACTGGAGCACAAGCAAGCTATATAATGTAATGTTTTGGGGCTCAAATATGAGTCGAAATCGATTCCAGTTGTTACTTCGTTATTTTCATTTGGTTGATAACACAATACCATCTGCCGACAGGTTATACAAGGTGAGACCAATTCTAACTCATTTCAACAATATTATGCGTGAAAACTATGTACCAGATAAAAATATTTATATTTACGAATCCATGATGCTGTGGCGTGGAAGATTGCATTTCCGCCAGTACATAAAAAATAAAAAACACAAATACGGTTTCAAACTATACGAACTATGTGAGTCCGACGGTCTTGTAATGAAAATCAAAATTTACAGCGGAAAATCAGAGGAAACTGACCATAATTTAGGTCACACTACTGGTGTTGTGTTACATTTACTCGAGGACTATCTCGATAAGGGATACACGCTTTATATGGACAATTTTTATAATTCTGTTACTCTAAATAAATTACTAAATACAAGAAAAACTTACTTGTGTGGAACTCTAGGAAATAACAGAAAGGGAAACCCCAGAGATGTGGTAGATCGTAAACTCAAAAAAGGAGAGTGTATTTGGCAGCAAAATGGACCTGTTACTGTGTGCAAATGGAAGGACAAACGAGATGTCCTTACCATTTCAAACATGCATGTTGTTGAAATGGTAGAGGTGTCCAATCGCAATGGAAAACTTTCTATGAAACCGAATATAATTCGAGATAACAATAAAGGAATGTCTGGAATCGACCGATCAGATCAAATGCTGTCGTACTACACATCTCTAAGAAAGACTATTAGATGGCCTAAAAAGGTTTCACTACATATTATAGATATATATATACACAATGCGCACAAAAATTTTCAAAAAGTAATTTCTTCTAAAATAAAACTGATAAAGTTTAGAGAAGAATTCGTCGTCGCGTTGATTGGAGAAGAGATTCAACCAGTTTCGAAAAAGATGAGATTGCAAGAGCTTCATTATTTAGAGAGTCTGCCACCTACCGAAAAAAAAACAACGTCCGACAAAGCCATGTCGTATATGTACCCAAGCAAAAAAACGCCGAGAAACGCGTTATTTTTTGTCCGGCCTGTGAAGAGAAGTGGAAGTTCCCTTTGTGTGGAAGATTGTTTCAAAAAGTTTCACAAACAATAAAAAAATTCTTTTACTTCTTGATTTTGAATAAAGTTTTTATAATTATATTTTCTGTTTATTTATTAATAAAATTTCTGTTCATATGGCCAGCATTGATTTTTTGTTCTCTTCCCAGAAGCCATCTATCCATATTAGCACTGATATGTTACGAGTTTAATCGTAGCTGCGCGAAAATGGTAAGTAAACACAGTACGAGATAACTCGTAGTCGGCGTCCTAGCAAAGAACGCAATCTACGAGTTATCTCGTAGTTGGCAGTCAACATGTTAAAGAGTCAGCGGAGAAAGCATGCCTTTAGATCTGCTTTGTTTAAACAGAAATTATGACCAATGAAAAGAACTACAGAAAAAGTCTATTAAAACGAAGTCCGCAATGTTAAAGTGACAAGTAAGTTTAAATGTCTTGGAGAAATAATCAACCAGAGAGGAACAGATAAGCAAACAATAGAACTATAGAAGCAAAAATTTGAACAACTACGTTTCTTCACCAGAAACAAATATAATAAGCGAAATCTGCCAATCAATGCAAAACTAAGACACTATTGTGCTGTTGTGAGACCGGTACTTCTATATGGTACAATGACTAATAGTCTAAGTGGTGTGGAAGGCTTGCTCAAAATACAGAGAAAATTACTTGGAGCAATATAAGAACCACGAATAATTGACGAGTATAGGCTAAAAGCATATAGGCAAATATATGAAAGGATAGTAGATCTAGAAATCACGACCAGGAAACGTAGACTTCAGCTATATGGCCACATGGTACGAATGACTCTTGATAATAAACAAATATTTGATAAAATTAATAAATAACGTACCCAAACCGTCTGCATGAAGCTGATCAAAGAAGACCTACATTCTCTCTTTATTTTTGTTGAAGTGGTGATTTCTGGGGGCATTCAGTTTTGGAGGGTTTTCCCGCAGAGTGAGATGGTACCTCGTAAAGACAGAGATCGCCGAGCTCTCATTATTGTTTGTTTTTAAGCCGCTAAAAAGACACCGCTCGTCTAACTCTCCATTTTGACTGTGCTTTCACGCCGTGAATTTGTATTTATTCAATTTGTTGCATTATTTTTGTATTTTTTTTGTGGTTTAGTAAAATCACTAAATTACTGTTATTTTTTTAAATTAAAATTAACAAACTTTATTTTCAATTTGTCAAGAAAAAACACCTACAAACATTTAAACTGACAGGGGAAGACTGCTCGAACCGAAAAAAAGTACAGAAGTATGATATATGAATTTAAACGTACTGTGGGTGTAAAGCAAACCACCAAGCTAGGGGATTGACTGCAGAAAGGAGTGCTAAAGAATGAAGAACTACTCGCAAGGAAGACAAGGACAAAACACCGTATGATGTGATATTTGCGTAGTCCAAGAAGGCCTATTAGCGAGAAAAAAAATATTGACAAAACTAAATGGACAGAATGTAGTTATGAAGACTTTGATATACAAAACTAAATGAACAACTATTGAGTTGCGCAAACATTGAATGATAAATCTGAATGAAAAAATTGAGTTACGCAAACCTTGGTAGACAAAACTAAATGTATTAAATTGAGTTGCGCGGCAAAATTTAATTTCGGAATGTTTGATAGGCAAAAGTAAATGGACAAAATTTAGTTACGCAAACTATGATAGACAATCCTAGATCCATAAAAGGGAGTTGTAGAAACTATAACAACTTGTGAAAACTATGACAGATACATCCTTGTTGGGCATCCCAGCACCAACTTTGATCTCATCTCGAAAACTTCTTACAACCTTAAAAACCACCTATTATCTTTCGGGCTTGTGGATCGGGTTTAGGAACATACCTGCCTTTTCTATATGTGACTCGGCACATCTAAAACGTTAACTGACAACGTATTTACTCATCTCTCTGAAACATCGTCGATAGAGGTAGACGACACCAGTGTTTCAGACCATAAACCTATATTACTCGATCGATGTTGGTTGAAACATGGGAGGAGATTTACAGAGAAGCAGACTTCGAAAACCAAAACAAATACTTTCTTCAGACAATACAACATCTCTTCTTAACATCGTTCCCACCAAGAAAAATAAAACAATATTCAAAGACATGGGTCTCAAATGAAATTATTCAAATTCAAATTAATTTATTAACCAAAAATATGTATATATATACAGATACATATTGGTAAGTCCATACAATGATTAAAATAGTTTCACATACTCATCAATTCTATATAAACATTATGAAATAAGAATCTCTCTCATTTTTTTCCTGAACTTGTTATATAAGTAGATTCCAGCAACAGCGGGCGCTTTACAGCAGACAGTAAATCTTGAGTAGGGGGTGCATAGACCTCAATCTACAATAAGGGGTGCATGATTATCCTTATGTTTAGGAATTAATTGCTTATTTGTAAGTATATAACAATTGCTTTCAAGAATGAAGAGACTTAATACAGTTAAGTAAAATTTTTTTAATAATTAAAAATTTTAAGTTAGTAAAGTGAGGCCTGCACGATGTATAAGCCGGTAAACCAAGAAGGGCTCTTAGTATCCGTTTCTGTGCTTTCAAAACTTTCGACCACTCTGGTGAAGTCCCCCAAGCTATTATACCATATGAAAGAATTGACTGAATTTCAGCAAAGTAAAAGTGCAATAGTTCTGGCACACTCAAACATCTCTTCAGGTAGCGGAGACAGTAGGCTTTCTTACTGAGCGTCTTACACACGCTGTCGATGGTCATGTGCCAAGCTAACTTTTCTTCAAAACATATACCAAGAAATTTTGTAAAACACGTTTTATTGCACATTGATCAGTTTGTATAGAAATATCCTTGGCGTATTCACTACGTTGAGTTTTGAATAAAATGAATTTAGTTTTACTAATATTTTGTTCGCTGAAAATTAACTGGATAAGTCCCGAACCAAGAGATTTGCATTTCGCTGTGTATCTAATAAAGTTTCATTAGAAATGAGAAAGCTGGCATCGTCTGCGTATAAAGTGTTTTATAATCTTCCTTGGATAAACGGAATTAGATCAGCTAAATATAGGATGACAAAGTTGGGGCAAGAACACTCCCTTGGGGTACCCCCCCCCCCCCCACCTGAATTAAAATCCTTATCTGACGTCACACTTTTCCTTGAATGGGACTGTATCAATACATATTGTGTACGGTTTTTTATGAATGAGTGGATCCAGTTTCTCGCTATTCCACTTATTCCATACGAAAATAATTTGTTCATTAACTGGGCGTTATCTACGCAGTCAAAAGATTTGCTTAGATCACAGAAGATACCCATAGGGAATCTGCCCTTATCCACTTCTGACAGAATTTTATTATATAGGCCTACAATCGCTGAAGTTGTGGACTTGCCTCTTTGAAAGCTATGCTGTTCCATCGGAATTAAATTATGTTCGGAAATAAACGGTATAATTCTGTACAGAAAACAGTATTCTGGGATTTTCGAGAGTACAGATAGCAAAGCAATAGGCCTATAGTTATTCAGAAAATGTTACCTTTCTTAATATCTTTCTTGAGTATAGTTAGTATAGTGTCTATTTTAAGAATATCGGGAAACTTCGCTGATTTAAATGAGCAGTTGACTAGACTTTTCCCGATATTCAGTGCAGATGCAGAACGTTGTCTTTCAGTAAACGGCAAGGAATACCATCGGGACCGTGCAAATTTTTGTTTTTTAATTTCTCAGTTAGTATATTTAAATGTTCCGGTTCACTAATGTCGTCGACATACATCGTTTCTTCTATGAAGGGAATATGGTAATTCGTTATTTCCGTAGGTGTGATGTCCTGCATTATTTGCCCCGGCGCTTTTATAAAAAAAGTCATTAAAAAGCTTCATGATTTTATTACTATCCTGGATCCGGGCGTCATCAATATTAATAATCAAAATTTCCTGCTTGGGCGATTTGTTTCTTTGCTGATTAATAAGTTTCCATAGATCTTTCTGCTTATTATCGGAATTAGCAAGAAGCTTTCGAAAATAATTTCGTTTGCATTCGCTTATTAATATCTATTAGGTCTATATATATATATATATATATATATATATATATATATATATATATATATATATATATATATATAACTGTAGATTGCTCTTTTTTTCTCTCCATACCATAACAGAGTTCTATTTTCTTCTCGATAGCACAGATGTCTAGAGGCAGTTGTTGAGCACTCATGGCTAGTAGATCGAGGGAATCTCTTGCCCAGAATGCAACAAGTATATGCCCATAATGCAACAATATTACATCAAGTAAGAACCTAAAAGATTTATTTGTTACGCAAAAAAAATCCCACTTTAAGAATTCTCATATATCGTTTCAATAAAAGTACACCATAAGTTAATCTTACAAAGGAGGATGAAACGAGGGCCCAACCTCCAGAAGGCGGTATGGAAAACAATTAATGAATTAAAATCATTAAACCAATTCTAAAGTTAGGAACTGGAAAATTAGGATCAATGAGTGCGATATAAAAAAACCGAAGCAAATAGCGCACGCTTTCAATGATTTCTTCAAAATTGCACCCCTACTTGCATCAACAGATATTTCACCGGCGGTTATTAATATTGATTATAGCTGGTTCAACGACAAATCTATGTCCCTTGAATACCACACAGTCACAGGAATGCCTGAAATTATTCGTAAACTGAAGAATAAATCCAGTTGCGGACCAGATTTACTCTGATGCCATATTATAAAAGAATTTAGTGATCTAATTTTCGCTATTACAGAGATAGTAAATTGTTCATTTGATAGTGAGTTATATCCAGCTATTCTCAAAAGATCTGTGATCGTGCCAGTATACAAAAAAGGAGACAAAACAAATCTGTTCAACTATCGACCAATATCCTTAGTAGCCGTAGTAACCAAAATCCTTGAATACAGCATGGCGCGAGGACTAATACAATTCATCACTAAACATAACACAATCCCACAAGAAAAACATGGATTTAGAAAAAACAAATCCACAATGACGGCCATCCTTTCGTTCTATAATAAGGTAAATTCAATTGAAATAGTTTATTTCATTAACTAAGCAAACATTTGAACAGCTTTTATAAGTACGAATAACATGTAATCGCAGGTAATTGATGTTCACTAAATAAAATATGTCACTTCCTGCTTCATTCTTGGTAGATTTTTATTCGTTAGTATGAAGTTCCGTCTTAAGGTGTTTTGTCGTTGGGAGTAATTTAATATACTTAGGTAACATATTGTACAGCTCCATGATACTGTAGGGTGGTAACTTTTCCGTCATAGTTATCCTGTGATTTGGTTTCCTGAAATTGATATTATAACTTCGTGTTTCCTTGGGATTTTTTAAATTAAATTCTTCGAAAAGATTTTTATTTTTTGCTAAAAATACTATCGATTCGTAGACGTAAGTGTCCATCGCAGTTAGCATCCTGGCTGTTCTAAACTTTCCTCTGCAGGATTGTCGATAGTTTAGGGAAAATATATATCCTTATAGTCCTTAGGGCATCTTTCTGTCTCTTGAACACATCAATTGCTTGTACCACCCTCCCCCAGAACATAATGCCCATCCTAAAGTAGCTATGAAAGTTCGCGTAATACACTGCTTTCAGTGTCAATTCTCAAGTTTCAATATTCAGGAACTGCTTTAATATTCTCAGGGCATATTCCCCTTTATTTATACAAAGCAGTTTTACACTCTTCTGAAGCTCAAAATTAATATTTAGAATTGGATCATCGATGTTGTATGTTCTTTTATCACGGCTGGTTTAAAATATTATGGTCATTGTCTTTTCACTATTTAGGATCAATCTGTTCTCATCACACCAGGTTTTCATTGTCTCTATTGAGGTGTGGACGTTTGTCGCTATTGTTTCTTCTGACCAATTTCCAATAATTATACTTGTATCACCTGCATAATTCAATGTCAAATTTGGTGTGTGTTGTAGATTTAATTCAGGAATTTTGTTAATATACATTGGGAAAAGCAAGGGGCCCAAGGTGCTATCCTGTGGTTTTCCCATATTTATAGTCCTTGGTGTCGATCTCTTTTTTCCATGTGATATCTCTATTTCTGTTATTTGGATTCTGGTCCTTAATGAGATTTTGGTCCTTAATGAGATCGACAAAGGAAGATGTCTGGTTGGAATCTTTTGCGACCGTCGAAGGCATTTGACTGTGTGTCTCATGAGATATTGTTGGACAAGTTACACAATTATGGTATCAGAGGGAAGGTGGGAAGATGTTTCCAAGCATTGCTCTATAACAGAGAATGCTATGTCAAAATACACCTTCTGAATGAGTGCGCCGCATCGGAACCTGCGCATATTAACATAAGTGTTCCACAGGGCAGCGTACTTGCCCCGACTCTCTATACACAGCTGACCTCATTCATTTGTTAAGTGGTAAACAGTGAATGCTATATGCGGATGATGCAAGTATTTTTAATTTCTAAGAACTCATTAATCAACACAGAAATCGAAGCGAATGCGCTGATGGTAAAAGTGTTCAATAGGTTCTCCGCAAATACTTTATTTCTAAATACAAAAAAGTCTAAATATATAATTAGAAATATATAACTAGATGGCATTTTCCCGGCAATGCTGCAAAAAGGGATCGACACCATAGCCTCCTGCATGGCTGAGATATTTAAGGCCAGCTTTCGACTGGCGTACATACCGCTGGAATGGAATGAGGCCAAGGTAATATTCATCCCTAAGGCAGGGCGCAGGCCTCAAGTCCTACCGACCAATTAGCCTCACTTCCTTCCTCCTGAAAACAATGAAAAAAATTGTGGACAATCATATACGATGCGGACCTCTTAAAACAAGTCCTCTCCATAAGCACCAATACGCTTATCAGGCAGGCAAATCCACAGTGGACGCTCTACACGAGATAACGAACACATTGGAGGCAGCACTGGACTGCAAAGGAATTGCAATAGGTATCTTTATAGATATAGAGGGAGCGTTTGACAACACAATCCGTTATCAATAAAGAATGCAGCCACCAATAAAGAGATCGAAGACCCCTATCATTGAGTGAATTCAAGACATGCTGACCAATCGTAAAATTACCGCCGCACTGGGGGATCAACGAGAACGGTAACCACAGAGAGAGGCTACCCATGAGGGGGCTGTTACGCCTCTGCTGTGGTGCCTGGTCGTTGATGATCTCCTAGATGTGCTAACAAAGAACGGGTATAAGGCGGTTGTTTATGCAGACGATGCTGCCACCATAATAAGGGGTAAGTTTGGTAATACAATCATGAACCTTGCACAGAGTGCACTTAACACTATCAACTATTGGAGCAAGAAGGAGGGCCTTAGTGTCAACTCGAGCAAAATAGTAAAGTTCCCTTTACCACAAAGAGGAAGCTAAACTTGAAAGCTCCGAGCATTGAAGGTCAGACGTTAGAGTTTTCAGAGGAGGTGAAATATCTAGGGGTAACCTTGGATAAGAAACTCACTTGGAACTCGCATCTGAACAAAACGCTCTCAAAAGGCACAGCGGCCTTTTGGAACTGCCGTAAGCTTTTTGGGAAAACATGGAGACTAAAACCCAAAATGGTCCTATGGTCTTACACAGAAGTGGTAAGAGCGATTATCACCCACGGTTCACTCGTATAGTGGTACTAAACAAACAAAATAAAGAACCAAAACATGCTTCAAAAGCTTCAACGGCTTGCGTGCTTTGGTATAACAGGAGCGATGCAATCTACTCCAACCACAGCAATTTCTGTTCTTCCTACAAGGCCGAGTTCTGTTGGACCTACTTCCATTGCACAAATGGGTAGAAAAGGAAGGTCTTCTCAGTGCTCTGAGACTAAGGTGTATATCGCCTATTCAGAGACATATGAAAATAAGGGAACAAATCGGAGAGAAATTTCTGAAGCATCCTTGGGACACAATGTCTACAGAATACGACTTTGACACAGCCGTTGAAGTAGTCATCAATGACCGCCAAAGCAATGTTCAAAGAATCGAAAACCTGAAAGACAAAGCGTCCATGTGGTACACCGACGCATCAAAAACTGCTAAGGGTACAGGAATTGGCATGTACAGCCGGAGTCACAGGAAGTCCACGGAATTGGGCCAGGCTCCCACGGTACTACAGGCTGAAATTATGGCCATTGAAAGATGAGCACAAATCTGCCTAAAGTAACGTCTTAAAGAAGTGCAAATCTACATCCTAACGGACAGCCAGGTAGCTCTAAGGAATTTAAAAGCCCACAACTTTAATTCCAAGGTAACCTGGAACTGCCAACAAACCCTAAAGAAACTGGTGACAGGTAACAGACTCACGCTAATGTGGTCAACGGGTCACCAGGGCATATATGGGAATGAAATGGCCCACGCACTCGGCAAAAGCGGGGCCGAGGCTCCCTTCTTGGGCCCGGAGCCAACTTGTGGGCTTACAAGGGCCCACTTAAGGCAGGGGGCTAAGAAATGGGAAGAAGAGCAAAATCAACCCCACTGGAAGAACACGCCAGGACAGAGGCAAGCTAAAATGCTCATAAACTATTCTGCCGCAATAACGCAGCATATGGTAAGCTTCTCTAGAAGAGAAATCAGAACTTCGGTAGGCATACTCACAGGACATTGTCCGGTAAGATATCACCTACACAAAATGGGAAAGGCAGATAAAGTTGCCTGTAGATTATGTGAATCAGATGAAGAAACCGCTGAACACATAATGTGCACATGTGTTGCGCTAGCACACATAAGGCTTGACCACTTTGGGGTCGCAAGATTGACCAACATGGAGCTGAGTAGCAAGCCTCTCAGGAATATCTTAGACTTCGTTCACGAAGATGAATTCCTGGGAGAGTATTTGTAGTAGGGTCAAGCACAATATATCAAGTTGGTCGCAGTGCAAAAAGGCTTTGCAGCCAAACGACCCCCACACAAAAAAAATATGTATAATTATCCAAACTCCTAGAAAGAGGTCAGCAGAAAACCTATCCTTGGCAATTTTGAAAGACAAGTTATCCAGAGCAAAATATACACCATTTATTTATACGGAATCATGATATGGGGCGCTTCCCCCTACATGGAAAGGGTATTAATGGCTCAAAAAAGGCTATCGATGCCTAGTGGTAATTAGTAGGAGAACCTCCTGCAAATCGTACTTCGCCAAGCTAAAGATATTAACAGCCCGTTGTTTAAAGAAATATGGGGATTAGCTTGTTATATTCATAAAAACAAAAGGGAGTTTTCGACTGGGCATGACATGCACAACCACAACACAAGGTACTGAAGAAATTTGATCACGCATATATCAAACCTCACAATATGTAGCAAAGCCCCAATCAGAATAGGAAAATTTATATATAATTGTATCCCATCTAACTTAAAGCAAAACACCAAAGCTTTTAGAAGAAAATTGAAAGATATTTTAACAGACAAATCCTTTTACAGTTTTGAAGAATTCACCTCAAGCAAAATACGCTTGTGATATGTGTGTTTATATGTCATAATTACTTATACTCTATTGTTCAGTAGAACTTCTCTTAATTTAGTATTTTAATTTTTGTAATTTTGACATGTTTTAATATGTACTTTGGTATATCATAGTTAAAATGAAATTCATTGGATTTGATTAGAGCAAAACTAAATGGAAAATTTAATTGGGCAAATAGTCGCATCAAAACTAAATTTACGTCTAGACCATATTTTAATGATTATACAGTGGGGATTGGAGCCGACACTTCTTATGCTTGCTCGACTAAATTTTTTGTAGGTTTAGTAATAAACTGCATAGAATAACTTTAGTGAAGAGACTAAGTTGATGCCAACAGAATAATCCTTCTTTTGTGTCTAAAACACGGCAACAGTTCTCGTTTTATATTCAGGTTAAAGCAGTTATACACAAAATTTAAATATAGTTAATAATTTTGTTGCGATGAGGGAGGACGTTCTTAAACTAATAACCACATCTAGCTGCAAAATAGCTAAGAGTTGTAAGAAGTTTACTGCCGGTTTATAGTTCGGTTTTACAAAATATAAATACGTTATTTTAATTAAACCAAATCCAGTGTTGGGGATAACACTAATAATAACATACGCAATATTTTTCACGAAACAAAGGGAGTAAGAAGATTAAGTGACAAGCGTGGGCTAAAAATAATGTGTTGACAGGCATTTTCAAACAGAACTACATATAAACGGTTCCACTAGAAGACTAAACAAATCAGTAGTTGATATTTAACATTTTAAATGGTAAATTTTAATAATTAATAGATATTTCGTTGTAAAAATAAATGAGGCAAAAGTTAGGTAAAAACTGCTGCGTGAACTAAATTTAAAGCTGCGGGTGCATTTTGTGTTCATTTTATCTCATTGTTGTTTTTTTTGCTTCATTTTATGTGTTAAATCCGGAAAATTTTAATTAAATTTCCTTTCGCACTCGATTTCCAACCTGTTTCTTAATCAAACCAAAATTAAATTAAATTTACTCGGTGCACACACAAAATTTATCCCACCATATTAGATTACAAAACAAATATCCTTGTACAAAAGGTAAACGTACACCGCACAGACTAGATATACAGAGAAAATGTACAAATCGAGATATCAAGCATATAATTTCATCTATTTATGCTAAATGATTAATACAATAGAAATTTATATTGAACTAGAGATCCTAGAAAGAGAAAAGTGTTTGTGTGTGTCTGTGTTGTCCACTCATGTCTGCCCAGTTTTGACTGTCCAATCTAAACGGTCCAGTATTGTCTGTTCAGTCTTGTCTGCCCAGTCTTGTCTATCCACTCTTTTCTGTCTAGTCTCTTCTTTTTTTGTCTAGGGGCGTAGCTGTAGGTTGTAGAGAAAAGTGGTCACCCTGGAAACCAACTAGGCACTTCGGAAACGCTTGTGGCATGGATTCAGAGTGTTAGTTTTTGTTTATGTCTATATTACGTTTACCGTCTGCTTCTTTGGTCGATAGTATTGTTTGTATACATTTTTGAAACCTCTTCCAATTTTGTTTATCCTCTAGCATATATCCAATGTTCGTACATCAAAAGGCATTAAAGGGAATATCTATGTATTTCGCAACTTCGACCGTTTCGTTCTCCCATCTAATCTGGTGTAAGAAGTCCCTGAAGCAACCGTGACCGGTTAGGAATTGTGTCAGGTGGTAACTGACTTCTCCGTGTTCTCGCTTAGCCCATGTATTTATGTCTGGGATTAATAGCCTAGTCCACAGTCCTTTCTCAGTATTTGTCATCTTGCCATTCTCATAGTAGGTTTGTTCTTGCTTTCTTTCTAGAAACAACATATGTTGTTTCCTATTTTTTTTTATATCTCTACTCTCTTTCGCCAGAAGATCAATAAGTACAATACCCGCATGCAATCCACACCCTGAATGCAATCTCCCGTTGGACGGATGCTAATTTATCCAGACTTCTACTAGTTTCCAATTTATTTGCCCACAATAGTGCACTTAGTTTCTGGCTCCTCCTACGTTTTTCAATATTTGCTCCATTGCTGCGAGGGTTTTTAGACTTTTGTTCAGCGAATGTTAGCGCTTTATCAATTATAATTCCCAGGTATTTAATATGTTCTTTTGGGTACTATTTCTGTGCTGCCTACTTTAAATTTTATTGGTAATAGTTTTCTTTGTCCAGACAGTAGCACATCTCCGTTTTCGCGAGCGCCAAATTTAGTTTCTTGGTCACAATCCATGTGTTACCGTGTCTATTACACGATTAGCTGTACTCATTAATGCTTGTTCGCTTTTGGCAGTTACAACCAGCGCCTAGTCCTCTGCGAATCCAATTAATGTAACGCGCTCTGGCAGTTTAGTTCTTAAGATGTCGTTGAATAACAGGTTCCACAGTGTAGGACCCAATATAGAGCCCAGTCACACAACTTAGTCTATTTCGACTGTCTCATTATGGGCTTGCAGCACTAATTTTCTATTTGTAAGGAAACTTTTTATGATCCGTAATAGATACGGAGCTATGCGTCTCTTTGTCAGTTCACCCATTATAATGGGCGTGATGATTTTGAAAAAGTGTTCTTCTTCTTCTTTCGAATAGGCCAACTTTGGACCACGCTTGTTCAACTGTTGGGCTTTGACCTTTGCCCAGTATTGTCGCATCTTCTGCCGGTGTAACTCCTTTCTCTCTTCTGTCCAGGGGGTACCTTTCCTTCGAGGTTTTTCCTTAAATCCACGGACTTTCTTCAGGGTGCGTCTCACAGACTGTCTGTTTTTGAGATCTGTTATTCCCAGTTCTTTAATATCCTTCTCGGTCTCTGTCAACCAGGTGGTACGAAGCCAGGTGAACAGACGGTTGGTTAGTCGGTTTGGAGGCAATCTTGCAACGTGGCCATAGAAAGCTACCCTTCTTTGTTCTTTCTACCCTTTCTAATAGAAAAAGTGTTCTATAATATCCTAAAGTACCTATTATTATAATATATATATATATATATATATATATATATATATATATATATATATATATATATATATATATATATATATATATATATATATATATATATATATATATATATACATATATATATACTATAAAAATATATAAATATAAAGTATATAAATATATTATGTTTGCAGGAAACGAAGTTTTATAAGCAAAAAAATCAATTGAAATTCTAATTTTAAAATGAGCTCGAAAAGGATCGCTGGAGTCATGGCGTCTGCTTGTAACGTCAGGTAAGTAAATAGACCGAAAACATTAGGAAGCCAAACAAAGAAATAAGCTGTTTTGCTTGTTAAATATAAATTCTAAAGTCTATAAGTGGTGTGCGGTCCCTCAGTGCGTTAATACGTCAATAAAAACTCCAAGCAAATTATTTGTTTGTAAGTTGCATCATTGACTGCCTAGAGATTGAGATACAATAGCCTTCGAAAGCCTTGAATCAATCTCAAAAGGCTTACTTTGTAAAGTATCTTATATCCTGTACACCGAACGGTTTAGTTAATTATGTATCACCAGGTTATGGAGGAAGAATTAAAGACACATGTTTGGTTGAATCCTGGGATTTTATTAAGGTTGGCAACCAGGTATGTGTGTGATGGCCGATAGGGGATTCACGCATGTACAATCACATTTTCTCAAACATGGAGTGAAACTAGTACGACCTCCAAGTGTAACAACTGGGCCTAAACTATCCAAAACTGAGGCAAGGGAAACTAGAGAAATTGCGAGTTTAAGAATACATGTTGAGAGACTCATTCGTCGCTTGAGAGAATTTTGTATGCTAAAGCCACATGCATGTGTAAGTCATAATCTAGTCAAAGTACTTAATGATGTTCTTACCATTGTATGTGGTTTAATAGATGTACAAGATCCTTTAACCCTTTCTCTACGGGAACCGGATAAAGCCGTAAAATATTTTTGTGTCCTGTGTACGGGAACCGGATTAAAAATACTCCGGGCGCGCGGGAAAAATCAAAATGAGATGTATTGATAAGAACCGCCGAGTCAACAGATTTTCGGTTTATCTTATCAGCTGAGCGCGAGTGTGGAAATAAACACTGTCAGTTTCTTGGAATTAATCTGTGTGTTTATCCTATTAAGAGTTTGACCTAGTTTTTTGGTCATTGAACCCGTGTAAAGAATCGTTGGGAAGTTAAAACCGTCGAGTCAGCATTTTCCTGTTCAACTTGTCTGGGTGAGTCATTGATCACGTGACACATACGGAGCATTTTGATTGGCTTATTGAATATCCGTTTTGGATATAAATGGGGGGCAAATATAATAGAATGAATTTGCAAAATCAACACAATATCATTAACAACTCCAACGATAACCATACCAGATTCAGGGATAAGTCCACCTACATTCTTGGATGATTTATTCCAACAGTTCGATGAAGAGATTAAAAGTGAATGTCGTCTCATAAATAAAGTTAGTTACTTACTCTGTGAGCAAGTCATTATCAGTTTCAACTGGATTCAGCGCAGTTCAAAGATATTATCAGTGTCTTGCAATATTCAATTAAAAAAACAGTCTAACTTTAATCCCAATTGAATGATCTACATTAAAAAAATCAATGGCAGAAAGTGAATAATTTCTATACAACTAAGCAACAAAGAGGTGTTAAAAGAAAGTGTTCCAACTGCAGTTGTTTGCTAGAAGCTGACAAGGAAAGAATACCATATACCGAATTAGTTCCCGTTCACGATGGCTGCACTATTACTCTTAATTCATTACCCAGGAGGAATAGATATATTACGTTACAAAGCAGAGAAGTTCAGTTCGATTTGGATTTTGAGACGGTATGCAAGTTATTTGGTTTATTTAAATGAATCGATTATCGCTTGTAACGTTTGAAAATGTTACACCTACTTTGATAATTATTACAACCAGTGTCTAAAACCTTTTATAAATTTACCGGAAGACTGCTACGAAAATCAGCTACGAACGAACTTCTTCATCCAGTTGTTACTTTGAAACTATAGAGAGTACGTATGAAATATTAGCATACAACAAATTTAAATTACTTAAAGACATAGAATCAACCCGACAGTGTAATGGTTAAGATCACCGACGATGCAGTAGAACGGTTAGTACAAAGAAAAGCACGATTGGAGCTACACATTAAAAAAATTCAGCGATTAAAATTATCAATTAAAAGATATCAGATATCAACTTTTTTCTAAACCGCGTATCATGGATAGGCATTGTGCTTGCCGTAATCAGTATACATTACATTTAATGACACATATAGCAACCAGGGAACTACTATCGATGTGGGATGCGCTTCCATCGCATTTTCAAGAAAATGAAGATATAGCCGCCTGTCTTCCATGTTACAAACATTACAATCTACCAACTGATGTGGTTCATATTGACGGACCCCCACCATCTCGATATAAATGCTATAAATGTATTGATGAAAAAAGAGGAAGATTTTGTAATCTATAATCATTTTTTACTAATTATAATTAAAAATAATAATTTAACAATGTATATCGTTTTTCTTATGCATTTTATTCAGTTTCAGGAGTACAGCTAAAAATAAATAAAGCGACGTTATTAGTAGAATAAAAATATATTTATTTACAATTACAATTAGGTACATTAGTTTCATCAATCCAGCTGTTCTGTGAATTATCGAACCCAAACCATTTCACATAAACCTTCGCTCCTTTACGACGCAGCACTTCAACACCATTACAACAACATCTTAACGACAAATGATGTTAATGAAGAACATCATCGCCAAATATTATTCGATTATGTCGGCTTCTCTTAAAACGTTTTCTATAGTTTGACTCTCTTAATCCTGGGATGTGTTTCCAAATTGTTGTGACTTTTTTAACTGCCATAATCGTTCAACCAACTCGTTAGTATCATACCATTAAATAGATGGATTAAACGACTTCCCGTTTGCAATTTTTTCATTGAGGTAAGGTATGCACCCTTCGAAATCATAGTCTGTGAAAACACTTTCTCCATCTTCTTCTCTCTTATTAAAGCAATTTCTTGGAAATCCTGTAGGAGTGCTCTGTTTAGATGTTTGAGAATTACTAATATCAAATTGATGTTCCCACAAATCCAGATAATTTAACAACTCTTTAAAGGAGTCAGCTAACATTGAGGTGTTTATTCTGTTTTCTTTTATTCCCACCATTAAGTCATAGTATATATCATGATATTTGGGTACACCTGCTTCAATATCTTTAGCTACACTTTTATCTAAACTGTTTTCTTTCATTAAGTCATTGTCTATAGCATGATTTTCAGGTACTTTCGTTTTACTTTCAATAAAACGGTCATCGTTCTTTGATTGTTTCAGTAGTTGTATTTTCCTTAATATTATGAATAAATCTCTATGAATTTATCTCTTATGAATTATGAATAAATCTCTCAATTCTTTCGATTTGTTATTTTCAATTACTAGATCATTATCATCAATAATTTTGATACGTTTTTCTTTATGGATTATTTCATCTGGAAAATTTCTAAATGTGACTTAATTAAGAGTGTCTTGCGATTATTCCTCGAGATCCACCAGTTTACTCATCTTAGTTGCATAATATTTAGTAGACAAATGGCGATTATATATACTCGCATGTAATTTTGTGTGCACAATACTCGCACGTAATTTTAAAGTTTTTGTTGTGATCTCTTTCATGTCTGCGTAAATTTTGAATCAATGAATATCGTTTGGTACACTCGCTACATTTAAACATGATGTATTCTCACCAAAGTCCAGTACTAACTGCTTAACAATCAAGTTTTGCTCCTATTCATACCGAATGTACAATTAAATTGATACAGAAGAATAAAAAGTGGGATGCAAAATGGATGCAAGTAGATGAAAAGTGGATGCAAAGTGGATGCAAGTAGATGTAAAGTGCATGCAAGCAGGTGCAAAGTGGATGCAAGTGGAAGCAAAGTGGATACAACTGGATGCGAGTGGATGCAAAGTGGATGCAAGTAGATGCAAAGTGGATACAAGTAGATGCAAAGTGGATGCAAGTGGATGCAATTAGATGTAAAGTGGATGCAAGTGGATACAAGTAGATGCAAAGTGGATGCAAGTGGATGCAAGTAGATGAAAAGTGGATGCAAAATGGATGCAAAGTGGATGCAAGTGGATGCAAGTAGATGAAAGTGGATGCAAGTGGATGCAAAGTGGTTGCAAGTAGATGAAAAGTGGGTGCAAGTAGATGAAAAGTGGATGCAAAGTGGATGCAAGTGTATACCAAGTGGATGCTAGTGGATGCAAAGTGGACGCAAAGTAAATTCAAAGTGGATGCAAGTGGATGCAAGTAGATGAAAAGTGGATGCAAAGTGTATGCCAGTAGATGAAAACTGGATGCAAGTAGATGAAAAGTAGATGCAAGTAGACAAAAGTGGATGTTATTAGATGAAAAGTGGATGCAAAGTGGATGAACGTGGATGCAAAGTGGATGCAAGTAGACGAAAAGTGGATTAATAATATGTTTAGAATATTATTGTCTAATAAATGTTGAAAATGTTTGAGACATGTTGGGTTATATCGCGCGCGACATAACCCAACCTAACCTAGCCCAATGAAATTGAAACCTGATTACAGCTGATTAAAAGATAGACCTCGCACCCTCGTCGATGCAAGGAACTCTGCACGATATTCGGACTAGATTATAGGTAAGACTGGATTAGAATTAAATTATTTTTATTTAAAAATAATTTTATTTAATTAAAAAATAAATTATTTTTAGAGTTCCGTACCGAAAACGGAACCCTTATAGGATCACTTTGTTGTCCGTCCATCTGTAAACCATTTTTCTCAGGAACGCGTAGAGGTAACAAGTTGAAATTTGTATCAAATACTCGGGTCTGCGGTCTCTTTCAGCTGTGAAAAAATCAAACTTGTAAGTCAACGCGATCAAAAGATATGACCGTTTATGTTGCATATTTTGCGATTTCACAAGGGAATCAAAACCTATAGGGTACTTCCCGTTGACCTAGAATCAGGAAATTTGGCAAGAAGCGGTGTCTTACAGCACATGTAAAGGGAAAAATCCGTTTGACTACTGAAATCCGTAAATATGTAGTTTAAATACAAGAAAAATGCAAATTTATTATTAGAAACTTATGAAAATACACTAATGTGTTGCGTAGTATTGTCAGGCACCAGAAGCATATGGGTTGCATGTAGTTAGGTCCTCCTTAAGATACCTTACTTACAAGTTTGTACGGAACCCTCGGTGCGCGAGTCACAACTCGCACTTTTTTTTTTAATTAATTTAATTTAAAAATAATTTATTTTAAAAATTGTTGTGTCGGGTAAATTTCCTTATCAATATTACTTCCTATTCAGGCCTAGACTGAAAATATATAAAGTGGTAACATAATAAAAGAGGAAATATATGCTAAATAGACATTTATTACAAAACAAAAAATATATTATGAGCAGTTCCAATACAAAAAATATGAACATTATTAGCATTTACAAGAAAAGAATATATAAACTTTGTTACAGTTTTGTAGAATTACTAACATAATAAAAGAAAAATGTATATACACCTTTGACACCTTTACGATTAATTATTATACTCTCTCTCTCTCTCCCTCATCAAATCATTAACCATATACAGATTTAAAATATCTTCCAAGGAATATACTGAACTTTTATCAGCACAGAAAGAAATCGGTTCACTTGTACCTTCTGTCATATAATAATTTGCTCAATAAGCTGTCTTATTTTTTTTTTAAATAATGTAGTACATCGTAATTCTCTCTACATATATAGCAAGCAATTTTAGTTAGGAATAGCAGATACATTAATGTATTTTCTTCCCACCCTCCAATATAACGAATTGGGTTGTCATCAGGCTCAAACAATAAATCTGTGTCGTCTGTAAATACTATAGATATATCTATATTTTGAAAAACTTCTGCGTTCACTATATATTTTAACGCCTCTTCTCCGTCTACTAATATTTTCATTAGCCTCAATTTTCTAGTACTTATAATTATGGAGTATTCGGACTTGTATTTTAATAATCTTAATGTAAACTATTTTCACAACTAACAATGAATTTTAGAGTTCTTATGTGTATGTGTTTTTCGAGAGACTGGATATTGAAATATTGCCTCTCCTATTTATATTAAAACCAATAGCTGATAAGTTAAACAAGTTGAAATAGGAAAATGCAGATTCGACAGTGACATACAATGAATCATTTATTAAAAAGTTACTATTTAGAGCTCTCTTATATACTACCCACGTGCCAGATGCAATAAAATTATATATTTTGAAACAAGAAAATGCTGACACGGTGGTACAACATTTATTAAACAATAATATTCTAAACATATTATTAAAGCTTTAATCCACTTTTTATCTACTTGCATCCACTTTTCGTCTACGTGCATCCACTTTGCATCTACTTGTATCCACTTTGCATCCACTTTTTATCTACTTGCATCCACTTTTCATCTACTTGCATCCAGTTTGCATCCACTTGCATCCACTTTTCATCTACTTCCATCCACTTGCATCCACTCAACTGATAAGATAAACCGAAAATATGTTGACTCGGCGGTTCTTATCAATACATCTCATTTTGAATTTTCCCGCCCTCGCCGAATTTTTAATTTTCCCGCGCGCCCGGAAGTTCCGAACCGGAAGTTGTCGCCGGAAATCGAAACCGGAAGTCGAAAGTGGAAACCAAAAGCCGAGACCGAAAGTCAAAACCGGAAGTCGAACCGGGAACCGGAAGTCCAAATCGGAAACCGGAAGTCGAAACCGGAAATAGAAACCAGATACCGGAAGTCGAAGCCGGAAACTGGAAGTTGAAACCGGAAGTCGAAACCGGGAATAGGAAGTCGAAACCGGAAACAGGAAGTCGAAACTTGAAACCGGAAGTCAAAACCTGAAACCGCAAGTCGAAACCGGAAGTCGAAACCGGAAGTCGAAAGCGGAAACCGAAAACCGAGTCGAAACCGGAAACCGAAAGTCGAAATCGGAAACCGGAAGTGGAAAAGTCAAGTCAATGTCGAGAGGGGTGGATTGGCCTAGAACGAACTATCTTTCCATAACCCCTATCTGCAAATATGTCCACCCCGCATTTTGAATCCCGCCACGCTTGCTAATTACCGCGCCATCTACACATACACGCTCGGCCACGTACTGTAGTATTTAGTACAGCATTTCTCCGTAAGGCGGGGGAGCTTAGATTTTACATGTAATTCCCCATAAGGCGGGGGAGGCTGGCCTAGAAGAAATCATCTTTCCCTTCTCTTGTATAATCTGGCTAAAGTTGCTTGTCTCGTTTGTTAAATTGCAGAACAATATTATTGCAAAAATAATTACATGATTATTTTTAATAAAAAAAAATTTAAAATGTATTGTTGCAAGGAATGCAAGCATGTGCTGAATGCGTTAGGCGACTTACGTACATTGCATCACTGTGTGTTATTGTGTTCGGGATAATTACTCACTTATGTTCGCGCGAGTAATTAAAATCTATGGAAATGCGCGTGCACCAAAACGGATGTTAGGTAACAGACTTAGCTAACCGACCGCACGCCGCCCGCCACATGTTCTCCAGAGAACCTATTCACTTATTATTACAATTATTGTAATTGTATTGGAAACGTCTTGGGACAATTTCATATTTAAATTGCAATTTTAATAACCATTGTTAAACATAAAATCATAATTGGTATTAAATTGAAAACTATTGGTTTTAAGACTGGGTTTATATACTTAAATAAAATAATAATATAATTGGAAGTTAGATTATACGAGTTAAGATCAAAATTTGAAGTTGTTTAATATTTTGTTTGTTTAGAATTCCTTATAAAAAACTTCAGATTGATTTGGCATTTGCTTTTTGATAGTAACGTCGCGATTTGATCATTACATATAGACAAATTCAGTTGTTGTGACATTGGTAATACTATATAGCTTTTAATAAACATTCTAAATACAGAATTAATGCTTTTGTAATTGTTTAGTTTTATAGAACTGGTAAAACCATCCTAGGTTATAGATAATCATACAAACTTAAAACAATCGGAACCCAGCCTGAATATATAATTATATTCAACCATTCCAAAGCTCTATAACAATTACTGAGTCTTTTTAGGACTACCAAAACGAATCTCATGTGAAATTTGTTAGTTATTTAATAGCTGATCTTAAAAACAATGTTATTTTTATGGTTTTCGTTGAGTGTCACGACGGTGGACTGAAAGTTATTTAATAACTGCTGTGTTTTTTGTGAAAACAAATTTCACATGATATTTGTTTTGATAGTCCTAAAAAGGCTCAGTAATTGTTATAGAGCTCCGGAAAGGTTGAACATATTTATATATTCAGGCTGTGTGCCGATTGTTTTAAGTTTGTTTAGTTTTAATTAAATCGTATAATTCATCTGGAGTTAAAATGGAATTTCGTTTCTTTACATTATTTAACTAACGCAGCGAGGATAAATAAATACGAATATAGATTGAATCAATTACGTTTTAAACTAACTACGTTGTTTACTTAAAATTGAAAATTACATTGCGGCCAAATTACAAATAACCGACAGGAATAATGAAACAAAAATGTAATTGCGAATTCGTTTGCAAATATTTTTATTTCAATTTGGGAATAGAAAAAAAAACGGATGGTTCCCAGTTTGCAGTTCCATTATTCGCACTAATTCTACCATTTAAAAGCAATTTTGTCCGTTTGACATGCTATTACCTTCGATTGCTGCAACAATTGATTTTGTTTCGCAAATTTGTTGCTCAATTCTCTCCAATTATTTTATATTTACAAAGGAATGCTTTATAAAAAATACGAATGATTTGCCTCGTTTGTCGTCTCTATAGTTGGGACTGACAAGACTAGAGACACAACTACATAAGACAAACGCAAGACAAGACAGTCAAAGTTGGATCGTCAAGAATAGATCGAAAAGACTAGACAATTCTAGACATTTAATACTATATAGAAAGATTTGACTGATATTACCAGATATACAAGTTTATATAATCAGATTTTTTTAAATAGTATATACTTTTTTGTTTAGTTTTTTATTGTCTGCGCAAATGCCCGAACTAGTTGTAATTATTTAATTCTGAGTGGAATTAGTAGTAAATGTTGTCCTATATTGGTCTTGAAGTTTGCTCGTGCCAAAAGCACAAGAAACCCTATTCGCGTTAGGGGTTGGTAATTAGAGAACCCAGATAGTGACAATTAAGGTCAGTTTGTCCGAACAGACTGTACACAAAGGGTAAAATGGTCTTAATATTTCCCCCATCAAAACTTCAATTTCGACAAGAAAATAAAAGTAGGTTTAGTTATTATATAGTAGTTTCATACACTTGGATTTAACAATTTATTATTATATCCAGCCAAACTTGTCTGAACTTTATTTATCTAGTTTTGTGAAACTGCTACCTTATTCGTAAGTTATTTAAGTGGAATAGAAGATTGTGTAGTGTAATTGAACAAGTTTCATCGTGTTCACATTGTAAGAGCACGCAATATCTCCTTTTGCTAATACCCTATAGAGTCTAAAATATTTCATAAAAACCTTACTTTTATAACCTTAGTTTTAACAAAACATATCTGGCGTAAATGTTATCACACATAAAATTAGACACACAAGTTTATACACACAAGACCAGACTATTGAATCTTGTTTCAAAGATTTTCCTCCTCTTTGTGAGAAGAGCTAAGAAAAACAGCAATTGAAATTTGACTAACTAAAAATTTAGTAATTAGTATTACGGAAAAAAAGTAAAACAGGAGACATAATTATGTTTTAAGTATATGAAATTTAAGTACATTTTTTAAAATAAAATTATAAATAAAATAATTGCGTTCGTGGAAGGGTTTCGAGTCAAAAGGAAATACACGATCGCGTCAGCGTCGGTTCGCTTTCATAATGATTCCGCAACACGATATCTTTAATGCGGCGGGAATTAATTGCTGCAAGCCGGGAGCCAGGCGGGAACATTTCCCGTGCGGGAGGCGAAGATCAAAGACTCGAGGATTAAGCTTTTCGTTTAAACTCTAACAATATTATTGGTAATACCTATAAAACTAGCATAGTGTAAATCTGAATGGATTGCTGAATACACAAATAAAATGTCTAATCTGTCTAGTCTTGTCCGTTGAGGCTATTCTGTTATATTAAGTCTATTTTCCGTAAAGTTGAATTATTTTTAAGAAAAATAACTAGACGTTTTGTATTATAATACAAGTTTATTATTTTTTTTCATTATCAAAAGTTAAAAGATCAGTGTCGGAAATTTCACAGAAATTAATATTAAAGAGAAAAATTTTATGAAAAATCTTATTATTCTGAAAAATACCGCTGCGAAGTTTCCTCCAGTATCTTTACTTTCCTTTGATCGAAACATATTTACCTTTGTGAGTCTAATTAAACACCACACCTGGTCTAAGTGAGTTAATTATGACTTTATTCCTACGAAAATTTTATTCAAATATACATAACATATGTTCACATAGTAGTATCTAATATATCCTGCTATATATATATATATATATATATATATATATATATATATATATATATATATATATATATATATATATATATATATATATATATATATATATATATATATATATATATCCTGTTCTAACTATAATTAGTATAGTATTACTAAATTTCTCTAGTAACGTAATATTTTGAAATGCTTACAAGTTTTTCTAATCCTCTAGATTTGTGTTTCAATAGATTCAGTAACTGTTTAGTTAACTTAGTAAGTTACTTACATCTCGGACAACTTCTTTAGATCAATTAATGTATTTAATACAATGTTTTTTAACAAAAAAAAAACTATTTTTGTTTTGCGAGAAGATACAATAATACCTAATTATGCTTTTGGGCTTGATCCAGAAACCATGGAAACTTTCACCCTTATTATAATAAAAACCTTTATTCGCGAAACTTCGTCGTATTTTTAGACACAATTAACCCCCGCTGCACAAACAGCAACGACCCCAAGCAAAATACCATTATCATAATAATAACTCGAGCAATTATCGCCGTGGAAACTTTCGGAAAATCCGAGTTTCCAATTTCCTGAAAATTCTCCTGTTTTCTCATCACATCGAAGTATCGCTGAGTAAATCTTGAACCCTGCTGTATACGTACAAAGCCTCATGAATGCCGGTGTGTATTTTAAAGTTTCCTGAAAGTTTCCGGAAGAGGATTTACCTTTAAAGTTGTACTTTATAAACGAGACGTTTTTTGCTTATAGATGTTGCACAATATTTTATTTATCTAAATGCTGTCAAGAATAACATTTAAATAATTTTACAAAAAGCATTAATATGCCTGGTCATTAGACAGTTGTACTTTGTATTATTATTGCATTAATATAGTTAGACAATCAAGGAAAAAACTACTGGAGGCCATGCTTAACAAAGGACACATATTAGCAAATTAATGATGATGATTAAACTAAATAATTATATTTTTTTACTACTATTACTAAAAGTTATCAGATAATATGAACTATTGTGGAGGAACTTATTTGATCCTTCGCATGAAATTATTGATTGTCTAGAGATCAAGAGAGATGTTGTTGGATAGGATATTGTAGCTTGGGCAATGAAGGGTGAAAAGGGAGCCAGCAAGGGTAAATAATACAATTAATATGGACAGTGCAACGTGAAATATAAATTACCTCACCATTAAATTTGTTCCTAAACTGTTTCTAAATCGGTACCTACAAGTTTAATTAAACAAACTGATTTTATTGTAAATTATGAATTCTTTTCAAAAAACGTTGACTTATAATGGTATACCTACTAGATTTCGGGTACCTACTAGATTTCGGGTTTGAATATTAGGTAATGTATATGCTTGAATGGTTAATTTTGAATAAAGATGTGATTGAATTATAATTGTAGACCTAATATAATATTATGATGCCCTGGTAGAAAAATTGTCGGGCTTGCCTGAGCACCGAACAGCAGCCGACAGGGGAGCTTTATATAGGCCCGATTACATGAACCTTGTTACGAACCCAACAGGAGAAAATTCCAGCTACCCGATTGTCGGGAGCCTGATCTGGTAACTGACCGGGGTAAAATACATTACTTCGGTGAGCCCTGTCAGCAGCCCGATCGGGAGCAAATATGGAAACCATGTTAACATGAGCCCGACCAGCGACCAACTGCTTGGGCTTAAATTTATTTGCCTGATCAAATATACCGGATCAGGGGCCTAACTGTTATTGAATATAAGGAACCCTGCATATTAGTAGCGGATTTCGTGCCAATAGGTCAACAATAGACAACATATACACCATAAGGCAAATGCAGGAGAAAGCATACGAGTTTGATATATCGCTGCACAACCTCTACATAGACTTTAAGCAGGCATTCGATACCGTCAAAAGAAACACGATCCTTGACGATCTACTGATACTAGGAATATCCCGCAAATACGTAAAACTAATAAAAGCTACATTGTCCGGTTCGAAAGCCTCGGTTAGAGTAGACAACCAACTTACATCCGCCTTTAAAATCGAAATCGGTGTGAGGCAGGGAGATGCCCTGAGCGCCATAATATTCAACTTAACATTAGAGGCATGCATGAGAAAGCTGAATATAACGGGATACATTGGCAACCGATCAACACAGGTTGCTGCATATGCAGATGATGTCAGTTTGACATGTAGAAGCAAAGACGCGCTAAAGGAAGCACTATTGATGTTGGACGATGAAACGCAAAAAAAGGGGATTGAAAATAAATGAGGTAAAAACTAAATACATGCAAGTTGGAAGAGAACATCACGATAACAATGATCTTAACTTGGGCGAGTATCGCTTTGAGCAGGTTGAAAGTTGTGTTTACTTGGGAACAGAAATCAACAGAACAAACGTAATAGCTAAAGAAACAAGCTCGCGAATACTTAGTGGAAACCGATGCTACTACGGATACCAAAAACGGATGAAGTCCAAGTTATTGAGTCACAAAATCAATCTTCAAATATACCGAACACTCATAACGTAACGTACGGATGCGAGGCCTGGACCCTAACCACCGCAGAGGAGGACGCGCAACACATCTTTGAAAAAAAGATCCTCCGAAAGATCTACGGGCCGATCCTAAATGAGCATGGAATTTAGAGGATACGAATGAACCATGAACTAAGCAGGTTAATAAACGAAGCGGACATAGTGAGATATGTAAAAGCTCAAAGAATGGCATGGCTGGGACACCTGTACAGAATGCATGACGACAGACCAGCCAAGAAAATGTACAACTGGCGGCCAGTAGGAAAAAGGAAAAGAGGCAGGCCAAGGAAAAGATGGATGGAAGACGTGGAGGAAAGTCTTAGAAAGATGGAAGTAAGGGATTGGAGACAGAAAGCCGGTGAAAGGACAGAATGGAAGAAGATTATTGTCGAGGCAAAAACCCACCGCGGGTTATAAAGCCAACAGAAGAAGAAGAAGAGCATATTAGTATCCTAAGCGTGTTTGTGTATAAGGAGCGCTGTTACCAATACCAAGGAAGTGATCGCGCTTAAATCTGTTTTCCCGTTTAAATATTCGATAACAGGGGCCTAATCGAGGATGGATATAAGGAATCATGTTATGATGGGCCCGATCAGGAAACTGTTCGGGCTTAAATTAATTTTCCCGATTTAAAATCCCAGATCAGAGGCCAACAGAGCCAGAGAGCTACAGTGGATAAATATACCCTGTATGCATGTGTCCAACTAGGGGACTGTTAAGGCTTAAATTTGTTTACCCCATAAAATATGCCGGATTAGATGCCTTACTACACTTAAAAATAATAACAGCTCAACAACTCAAATAAAAAAACAAAATAAACCTATTATTGGTTTTATATATTTATAAGACAAAAAAGTATTTTACACGATTAAAAAATAAAATTGAAATTATAATTGGTTTTAATAATAGTATTTTTTGTATCATAAAATTTAAAATCAAACGACAATTACCTAAAGTGAAGTTCGATTGTAATTATACGAGAGTCTCGTTCGAGATGATTACATTGTAGTACCGCTAATTTCTACTAGATTCAACCACAAGTTCAGAGTTCCAAAATTTTCGGGCTCCCTGCACACTTCATATAGTTTAAAACTTATTTTAATATTACGAAATTTAGCTCGTATATACAAGACTCCTTAATCGGGTTGGGAAAACTTTTACGAGAGGAAAAGGAGGGAGGGGTATAATCATCTCGCACGAGACTCATATAATTACAATCGGACTTCACTTGAGGTAAGTTGGTTTGATTTTAAATTATATTTCGAGTCTCGTTCCTCGAGATTACATTGTAGATGTTTAGAGCAAATTGTCTCTATAATTAAATCTATTATAATTTAACATTTAAATCTTTTTATAACAACGAGCTTAATTCCAACTATTTTTTTTAGCTCCATCAGGTTTTGAAACAAGGAAGTATGGTGATAAACATTGGCATACTACAAGTTCACATTCGACATTATTGCTTCCATAGCTTATAACTTTTCAAATTCAAACTCTAACAATCTTTCATCTACCTATGAAAATAGTATATCCTTAGTAAAGCTCAGAGATTGATGAGGATAGGTATGAAAAGGAATTTCATTCACTATTATGCGATTTAAAATAAATGCATCACATGCAAAGTGATCTTTTTTCAATCCTTGTAGTAAGTCTTTCGTAGGCTTAGGAAGAACTGAAGAAATAAATGCCCTTCTAGCTCAAAAGATCTAATAATGCAATTGTGATACAATTTTTCCTGTATCGGTCAACTTTTCTAAGAGATCTAAACGATCTAATGGCTGTTCTTCATCATTTAGAACCATTGTAATGCTCCGACTCAAGGCAGACTGAATCAGCTAGATTTTATTCAGCAACGAACTATTGATCTCTTTTATTCTCCCTTTCGTTTAGAGTTCATGAGATTTCTGCATTTGACACAGGTGCTTCGAAATGAATATTACCACCATGTGGATATTCGTCAATTAGACCCATTTTGTATCTCCCTGGATAGACCAATAGTCAACCAAGACCATCTGGACACGAGACTTGGTGTAAATTAACTGATTATTTATTTACTTTATCGAGCATCGGATTGTTTTGTTTGTCAATATCTATGTTTACTTTTTGGCAGTTTTGAACATCATCTACAAATAAAAAGTAGTAGTTATTGCGTCCTACGTGCAAAAGTCACTAGCCTTGTACGCCCATCAAGACTCAAATCACATCAACATCAAATTGAGTACTAGATATCCTGTAAATTTAAATTATATAAAATATCATTTAACCTATTAAATGAATAGGACATTTTTCCCCAATAATGCCAAATAAAGATTCAGAGCACTAGTAGTTTGTGCCTCCTAGGTCTAAAAGTCACTAGTCCTGTACGCCCATCAAGACTCACACAAATTGAGTACAAGATGTAGTGTAAATTTAAGTGTTATAAAATATCATTTAACCTTTTAAATGAAAAGGACTTTTTTCCCTGATAACGAAAATTAAAAATATTCACAGCACTAGTAGTTATTGCCTCCTACATGCAAAAGGCACTAGGCACTAGTCTGATATGCCCATAAAGACTCACACAAGCTGAGTACATGATGTCGTGTAATTTAAAATTATATGAGATATCATTCAACCTTTTAATCTTAAATACCTGTAATATTTGTTGATTTGTTTATTTTATCGGCTAAGCCTACAACCATTTTTTTTAATCTCCGCAGTCTCTTATTAGTTTCTTTTTCCTCTTCCTTTCTGTGTCTTCTTTTTTTACTCTTAGGGCCGATTTTCAATCGTCAGATAAACAACCAGATAAGCTTTATTCGATGAATATCAATATTCTTGGTTTTTCAATAGTCAGATAGTAGTTAATTGTCTAATAAACCCTCTATCTAAATTTGATAATGAATGACTTAATAGATACAGTCTTAAATAAACTAAAAGATAAAGTAAATTTCATAAAAATCTACGTAGATGACAAAATTTATAAAGATTACATTCTTGACTGTTTTAACAATTATGACACTAGGATTACTTTTACGAGAGAGGAAGAATACAAAACCTCTATCCCTATTAATATCTTTAATATTTTAATATTTTAATATCTATTCTAGATATTAAAATACACAGAAATATAAACAACGGGGAGATTAAAACATCATGGCATATGATGGAGACATCTTCTGGCAGAATTTTGAATTTTCAATCCAATCATAGCATGAACCAAAAAACAAACGTTGTGAGGAATCTAGCATGTAGAGCGATAAACCTAACAGACGATGAGTTCAAGGATGATATTATCAGTCAAGTAAAGATCATTCTACAAAGAAATAATTACCCTACTAAATTAGTGAATAAGATTTTTAGTGAAACACTACGAAATGTAATAGAAAAAGAGAAAAAGAAACATGACGTACTAGACATGAGTATTAAATTAGACGAAAGACATGACCAGAAACAAATTAAATACTTTAGAAAACCTTATGTTGACCAATTGTCCTTCACACTCACGCGTATATTATAGACAGAGACAAACAAATTCGCAATGTATAATTTGAGGACAAATAAACAAGTTTTTAACAACCTAAAAGACAAAGCAAACAAAGGTAATCTTAGTAGTGTAATATACAAAATTCAATGTAAAAGCTGTGAGAAACAATACGTTGGCCAAACTAGACAACTAGTAGGAAACAGGATCAAACAACATATAAGGGATTGCCAATCTCAACATGCCGGGAAAGAGAATAAAACGGCTCTAGCAGATCACAAATTTAGAGAAGGACATATTTTCAATTTTGAAGACTACAGTATTTTAGATTTAGAACCTAATAACTTCAAAAGAAGTATTGGAGAAATGTTTTACATTAAATATCAAAATTGTGTGAACTACAGAAGCGACACGAAAAATTTAAGTAGTCATTATGCCGGCATAATTGAGAAACATAAAACATTTAAATTTAAAAATACCCCATTTCAACAACAAAATTAGGTTGGCTACATTTTGCTGACAATTCCCCAACGTGACAGCGAAAATTTAAATTTATAATTAATTTTAATTTTAAATAGAATAAAATGTACAACATGTTAGTACAATTTTTGTTTAAGTTTAAAAAATAATAGTTGTTTAGGTAAGAAATGATGTCATAAAACCATGTGTAAACAAAATATGGCATTAAATGCCATATTTTGTTTGTAGCCTAAAGAAGACGAAAATAAAGTCGTCGAAACGTTGCATTAACGACATTTTTTAAATAACTTTTTCCCGATACCTCAAGAACCTTATAATTACAATATTGGGATATGAATAATATGATTAACTTGTATTCACAGTTCTGACAGTTCGTTTCGAATTGGATTTATTAAAGTCGAATTATGGATTCTACAACCGAAATCAGTAGAAAAAAATGCATTTACTACTCGATATGAAAGTGTTTTTTTTTGGTTCGGTGTGATTACTAACTCGCTGGCGCTCGTGAGCAAATATTCACCTCACCAAAAAAAAACGCCATCTCTCGTTTTTAAATATACTTTAACTATTATTTCAGGTGGGGATACTGCAGAAAATTTCAGGAACCGCAAAGGATACTTCTCTTTAAATGTTCAAGCTATGTGCAGATTTGCAATTTGTCGACATTGTTACACGAGGACCAGGTGCTTTTGGTAATGGGATCGTACTTGGTGATAGCGGATATTTCTTGAATAATTATTTGATTAATTATTGAATAATTGAATAACAATTCTTAAATAATTATTTAGTTGACGCCACTCAGCAATCCCCAAACAGAAGCCGAACAATTGTACAATGAAGGTCTCATATTAGGACCAGAAATGTCATTGAAAGATGCATCGGTGTCTGGAAAAGAAGATTACCAGTGCTTAGTATTGGATTGAGGTGTAAGTTGCCCCAAGATATTATTGTGGCCATTGCTGTATTACACAATATAGCACATAGCAGAAATGAAGGTGAGCCACCGATAGACCCTGATGTTCAGACACCACCTCAGCCAGTATTTCCAGTATTTTTTTTTACCGTTACTTATTGAACACAGCGCCACACGAAGAAACAGGGATAGATACTATGCTAGAATATTTTGAATCGCTCAAAATCTGATTTTGTAACAAAATATAGTAAACAGTTATTATTAAATAATATATTACATATAAAAATATATTTTTTAGTTATTAATAGAAAAAATATATTATCATATAAATAAATTATTTTTATAATTTAATCTTTGTTCTGCATTTTCCAAAGCTTCAAGTGATTGCTCTTTCCTTGCTTCTTCATTGTCAAGATGTGCCAATTCTTTTTTTTTATTTGTTCTCTACAAATAAATGCTCTTTCTTCACAATTTCTATTTGGAGCTGTACCAGCTCCAGTCATGCTGCACTTAATTAATCCAGTTACGCTGTCACACAATGGCCAGGTTCAACTCACGACAGTCTAATATTTTCAAATTCAGCTGCCAAATATCAGTGTGCTTATTTATGGTGCTTTTGGTAATGGGATTGTACTTGGTGATAGCGGTTACTTTTTGAATAATTATTTGTTGACACCAATCTGGCGCGGTTATTACATTTTCCTAGCATTTACATGCCTTGGGAGGTATAGCTAAACAAGGGTAGCTATTTGTTAGCCCCGGCTTTTTGTTGGAGATAGGGTGGCTGGCCTTACGCTCCTACGCCGCCTATTATTACGCAAGGTTTAACCCCAGCTCCTCATTTTCAAAGACTGACAATGAGTGAACCTTGACCGAAAAATTGCCTATCAATTTGGCTTGGTGTGGGGATTGAACCCACGATCGCCAGATTTGTAGTCTAGAGCGTTGCCTCTAGACCACGCCGGCCTTCGGCATAAATATGTTAAATAGACGATTTATTACTATTCTTGTCTAACACCTTGAATACTGTATCTGTGCATCTCGCTTGCATATGATAAGTGTGAAGTTCGCTAGTATACACCACTGATATCTATTCGCTAGATATTTTACGATTGAAAAATTAAAAATATTTATTCGTCGGATATACAGACAGATAATATTATACTCCCAGATAGTTATTTGACGATTTAACTGAGGATTGAAAAATCTGCCCTTAGCCATTTACCCTAGAATTTGATGTGGTTGTTTCACTAATCTTAAAACAAATAATTATTTTTGGGTTAACACGTGGTTAAACACTCTCAAAAACATGTGGTTTCGTCTAGCACAAAGAACGTAATGAAGCGACACCGGTCGGTAATTCAGAGAGCAGGGAGCTCCAAAATTTTGGAACTCTGAACTTTAGGTTGAATCTAGTAGAAAGTAACGGTATTACAATTTACAATGTAATCTCGAAGAACGAGAACCATAATCTAAGACCAAATCTAAGAACGAGAAACATAATTACGTATTTTTGTGTCGGTTAAACTACATAATGATTTTTATTCATCAGAAAAAGTCCAATACAGTAATTGACTGCACACATCAATTTTCCATATAATCAGTATAATAATTAATTATTATGGATTCCAATTCGAGCGGTTGAGCGGAGCGGACATGTTTTATGGAGCGGCTTTTGCGGATTGAGCGTTTTTATTGTGACGCTTGTTTTTACGGCGCGCGAAAAGGAAAAAAAGAAGAAAAAAAAGAAAAATTGAAAAAAAGTGAGTGAAAGCGACCGAGACGAGGATTATAAAAGGAAAAGAGAAGAGGGAAGAGAGTCAGAAGAAAGATTAATTAACCCCCTTCTGAAAAGTAAGAAACTGGAAAGATCACCGGCTAAAAAGGAAATGGGTGAGGAAATGAAGATGCTGAAAAAAATTATGGAAGATATAGGGGAGATAAAGGAAGAGAATCGGAAGATGAGCCGGAAAATGGAACATTTGAAAAATGTGATGCTTGAAAAGGAAAAAAAAATGGGAAAGAGAAAGGACGGAACTAAATGAAAAAATGAAAAGACTGGAGGAGAAAATGGAAGAGAAGGAAAAATAATGAGAAAAAAGAACATTGTAGTAACGAGACTGGACGAAGCGGAATGTGAGAACGAGAAGAATCTGGAAGAATGGATAACGGCAGAATTAGAGGTAGAAGCGACGCCGAAAGAGATAAATATAGAGTATAGAGTATAAAGTAAGTGGAGGAAAAATGTTGGTGGCGGAACTTGGGACCTGGGGTGAAAAGCGGAAAGTTATGGAAAATAAAAGGAAACTAAGAGAAAAAAGGGAAAAGAGAGTATACATAGAAGACGATCTGATGAAGAAGGAAAGAGACATACATAAGGAAATAAGAGCGCTAGCCAAAGAAGAGCGACAAAAAGGACGGTGGGTGAAAGTCGGTTATAAAAAGATATGGATAGACGGAAAAGGCTTAAAGTGGGATGATGAAAAGGGGGAGTTAAATACAACCAATTTTTTAATAAGAGCGCAAGGAAAAGACGACAGGACAGAAAACTGAATATGAACACGGAAAGGAATAAGGAAGAAAAGGAGCAATTAAGAATAGTATACTGGAACACAGCGGGGAGAAAAAAACAAAGACAATGAGTTTTGGGAATATTTGGGAAAATTGGATGTAGGTAGATGATTTGATGTGGGATTGGTAGAAACGTGGGTGGAAGAGAAGGGGTGGGAAAAATTGGAAAAAACAATGCCGAACGAGTTTAAGTGGAAGTGTCAATTTGCAGAGAGGGTAAGCAGGAAAGGGAGAGCTAAAGGGGTGATAATAAGGGGACTGAAAAAGGGTTTGGAAGAAGAAAACAGAACCGAAGCAAAAGAAGAAAGAGGGATTATGGAAAGAACGGTGAAAAATACAGACAGAGAAAATGGAGAATTATAACAATATACAGCAGGAGTATAAAAGAAACGAAGAGAATGGTAGCAGAGCGAGTAAAACAGCAAGACGAGGGAACTCTGGTGATTGGGGGGGATTTTAACGCAAGAATTGGGGAAAAAGGAATACGGATAGAAGAAGAACAAACAACAATAGAAAGAAGACCAACAAAAGATGCAACAGAAAACGCCGAAGGAAGACTACTGATTATTCCAGTAGAAGAAAGAGGATGTGACATACTTAATGGAAACAGCATAGGAGATGAGAAAGGGGAGTACACATATATCGGACCAAGAGGGGAGACAGTTATTGACTATGTTATGGTGAATGAAGAAGCATGGGATGAAATAGAAGAATTCAAGGTAGGAGAAAGAGTCGAGTCGGATCATATGCCATTGAAAGGGAAGACAAAAGGAAGAGAGAAAGATAGAAGAAGAGAGAAGGATGTTAGAAGAAAAATTGTGAAGAATATCTGGACGGAAGAAGGAATAGAAAATTATAGAACTCGACTCAGGGAGGCTAGATACGAAGAGGAAGGGATAAACGAAAAAGTGAAAGAACTGGGTGATCACGTAAAAAATGCAACAGAAAAAAAGTGATAAGAGACAAGAGTGAAGGTTGGGTCTTGGAAAAAACGAGTGGTGGGAAAAAGAATTCAGGGAAGGGAAGCAAGCAGTAAGAATGAAATTAAGAAATTGGAAAAGAGGAAAAGCAAGTAATGAAGAATACAAGAGAGCACTCAAGAGGTACAAATTAGTATGCAAAGAGAAGAAGCAAAAGGAAATGGAAGGAAGAAGAACTAGAAATGAAAGGCATAAAGACGGAAGAAGAGGTATGGAAATACATAAATAGGGAAAGAAAGAAAAAAGTAGAAAAAGTGATTAATAGAATTACCATGGAGGAATGGAGAAAGTACTTCAGTGAGCTGCTAGGTGGTGATGAAATCAGACAAGAAAAGAAAGAGAGTCAACACAAGGTGTGAGAAATAGATGAGATAATAAGAGAAGAATTAGAACTACAACTGTGTAAACTGAAAAAGAAAAAGGCACCGAAGAGGGACGGTATACAGAATGAATCGTGGATATATGGAACTGAAAGGGAAGCTGCCAGGCTGTTAGAGATAATGAATGGAGTGTGGAAGGGAGAGGGCTTCCCACAAGAGTGGAAAGAGGGGATAATATGCCCCATATATAAGAAAGGAGAAAGGGAAACCATGCTCAACACGGCATATAAGATATATGCATTGATTGTGGAAGAGAGATTGACGAAGGAATTGAAGGAGCGGGGTGTGATACCAGACAGGATTTAGGAAAGGGAGAAGGACCATGGATAATGTATACATCTTGAATCACATAGTAGGGAATGAGATAAAAAAGAGGGGTGGCAAGATGTATTCATTATTTGTGCACCTGAAGGCGGCCTTTGATAATGTGGCAAGAGAGGCACTGTGGGAATGCCTGAGAAAGAAAAGGATAAAGGAGCATCTGATATCAAAATTAGAAGAGATTTATGTAGAAACAATAAGTAGACTGAGAGTCGGTGAAAGGGTGAGCGAAGGTATCAATACTCATAAGGGAGTGAGACAAGGCTGCGCACTAAGCCCCAGCCTGTTTTCAGCATTTATTGGAGATATAGAGGAGATGTTCAGCAAGGCGCAGACGGGTGGAGTTGTGGTGGGCAAAGAAAAAGTGTGGTCCCTAGCCTACGCGCAGAGGTGTAGCGAGCGGGGTGCAAGGGGGTGTCTCATGCCCCGGGTGCCACTCGCAGAGGGGCGCCAAATGGTGTCCAAGGACCAAGACTTTCCGGAAACATAATTAATTTGCGGAAAATCAATCAAACATCACCGTATACAATACGATAACGATAAATTGTGATAACCACTCCTTAAATTTTGTAGGAGTTACTGCAGCTAAGATCCAATCGTTGTAACATGTTTTTGAATAATTGACAGCATATGTCTCTTTTTCACACATTCCACATTACAATGGGAATTATAAAAAATCTTTAAAGAAAACTGTTAAACGTGCATCTGAAACACGATGGACTACCAGAGCACAAGCGGTTAGCATTATTGTCGATGGAATGGAAGGGTTAGTAGAAGTATTAGAAAAATTAGCAGAGGACGGTACGACTACAAGTAACACCAGAAGTGAGGCTACAATTTTATTACAAAATATATTGAATTTTAATTTTATAACTTTGGTTCATTTCTGTCATGAAATCTTGAGGAAAATTGATCGAGTTCAGTTCAGATTACAAGATCCTAAAACGAATTTTAAAGAAGCGTTCCATGATCTTGAATCATTAGTGAGTGAACTTACGGCAATTCGAATATAGATCTGCGAACAGGCAATAGAAAAGGCTAAGTCTCTCTGTGAAAAATGGGGTATTGATATAACAATCCGTGTTAGAAGACGCCGAAAAATGCCAAGAGAATTGGGTAGTAACGTTGACCTTTCCGCAGAAAGTGAAATTTCTCGCGTTATGAAAAGTGTTCTTGATCGTCTGCAGCAAGAAATAAGTACACGATTTACACGACTAAGTGATCTTAATTCAAAATTTGGATTTTACTGGAAGTTGAAAATTTTCTAAACAAGGATAATTATGATAACAGTCTTGAAGACAATTGTAAAAATTTGGGCGAATTTTATAATACAGATTTGAATGGAACAAAACTCTATTTCCAAATATGTGACTGCAAGAGGTTACTCAGCAGTAGAAAGGAAATTGAACCTAAAACTCCAGCTTCTTACCTTTATAATCGCGCATGGCGAAGATGTTTTTCCAAACCTGAGAGTACCACTTCAAATCTGGGGGCACGGTAGTGTCCCCGCCAACTCGAGCACAACCGTACTATCTTTTCTCGAAGCGACAAACAGCACTTTTGACCCCCTGTAACTTCGCTGTGTATAAAGCAGGAAGTTTGAATTTTTAGATATCAAAAGACATACCATAACTGGCTATATTGCCAATATACCTACTAATTATACCTTATAGCTTACGAATTAACGCCAGTCAAATTTCTTAATTTTGTAAGTGACACACTCACCTACGATCATAATTATAAGGTACTTCTAGTAATCTTTGATTGGCAGGAGAAGAGTAATTGAGTGGAGACGGGGAAGGAGAAAATTGAAGAAGTAAAAGAATTTAAATACCTAGGGTGCGATAATCACAGAGAGACTCCGGAGTATATAGTGATGGAGGAAAGAACTGCCGGAAGAACTGCCAAAGTACCTAGGAAGAGAAAGTAGAAAAGAGAGAGTGACAATGGCAAGATTCAGATGTGGAAATGAAGAGAGAGAGAATAAATTTTGGATGGAGGATAGGAATAGAGTATGCAGGATGTGTGGAGAAAACAAGGAGACAATAGAGCACTTGCTGAACGAATGTTCAGAAATGAGAGAAAGAGATGAGTGTAGAAAAGAGATTTTAAACAAGGATGGAAGAGGGATAGATTGGATGAAGAAATTTGAGGAGAGAAGAAGAACAATATGTGGGGCGGGAAGCTGGTAATCGGTTTAGGGATAGGAATTTAGTGACTTTCTTTTTTGTTTTAAGTTTGGATCAGCATATGTTTCTTTTTTTCTTTTTTTTTTCTTTTTTGCATGTTTTATTTTTTTTATTTTTTCTTTTTCTCTTTTTATTATTATTTTTAGTAGTATTTTTATTGAGATTATGTACTATGTTAGTTTTAGTTATATATGTAAATTTTGGAATCAATTTATAAACCCGTAAAGGGTAATAAATATACATAATACCAGTATAATAATTAAATAGCATCGTCATTTAATTTAAATCATTTTATTTTGCTTGTGATTTTTGTCAAATGATCCGTTGTACATTCTGACATTTCTATAAAATACAAAAATTATAGTTAAAAAACACCAAATTTACTGGTGCCTGTGATACAATGTTTATCGTTGGTGGTACCTGTATCGACACTCTCTTTTATAAAAATTTAATATTTAATATTCCAGGTCGACTACCGAATTGTTATCAGCTTTTGTAAGGACTAAAGAATTGGACTCAATTTTTGTTTGTATCGATTTGATCACTGCGGAGTCTGTGGTATTATTTCCAGCGTACAATTTTATATGATCGGCTATTTTGGCTCGAGGTATAAGAGGTTCTTCCACTTTTATAGCGCGATTTCTGACTCTACAATTATTGTGGATTTATCGGATTTGTTATTGATGAATGGGGTGTAGTTGGGGTTTTGGGAAAGAAAAGATTGTTCAATAGGACTGAAGATAACTTTTGAAATTGACAAATTTAGACATAACATTCGGTTGGGACATTAGTTTTTGAGGTTCTGACTTTTGGTTCAATACAAGAAAGGATAGTTTTTTTTTAAACTTTAAATATTTTATGTAGTTGACCTTACTTGCATTTTCACGAACAAAGTCATCAAAGATAGTGAATTCTACTGGATTTAATTTAAATCTTTACTCTGAATGCAATATCTTGAGATAATGTTGAATAACAGCTCTCCTCCGATGAAGTTTTTTTATATCGGACCTAATCTAAGTGTTTTGGGCAGATATTATGGCTGCTTTTGCGGCCGAAAACGTGGAGCGGGTTTTAATATTTACATATTTCGGTACGACTTTGGACCGAAGGCATTCTGAATTGAACCAGATATCTTGTGATACGAGACGATATTTTTTCATCAATTTGTTTTACAATTTAGTTTGGTTTGCCGTACAGGCTGATTTTATGAATATGATGGTTGTGACAGTTACTACGTGGTAATTCATACTTTCGTTGAATTATCAATTTAAAGGTAGCCTTAACATATGTTGAAATATTTCTTCTGATAGTGTAGAATAGTTTTATTTAAAATTTTATTGTGTGAAATAACTCTACTATTGATAAATGTGTACCTACTATTATTTAGCAGATAGTAAGAACTATTACGGAGTAAGTTATTTGATCGTCCGCCTTACATTATTGATTGGGCAGAGATCAAGTTGAGACCAAGTATTATTGGATAGGATATAGTAGTTCGTGGTTAAAGGGTTAATTGGGGCTAAACAGGGTTAAATAAGACGATTAATATGGACACTGCAACCTGAAATCCAAATTATTTCAACATCAATTATGTTTCGCAACTTTTAATAAACCTTTCCAAATTTTATTAAACTGATTTATTTTCGAAGAAAAGAATTAAGAAAACTATGTTCTTTTACAAATTCACTAATAACATAAAAAAATATAATTATTAGTACGGTGTGGCTCCTGCATTTTTCTGCTAAAAGAGACCACGAGGTCACAAGGGAATGACGTAACTTGATAAATGAAAATAATTATGAACATTTTTTATTTATTGTCGCCAGAAATTTGTTACTTTATTACAATTTAGTATTTACTTCTCGTTTTTTTTTTTATAGGAGAAATATATGTGACCAGTTCTTTAACCGCTCGAGATAATATGACTATAACTCTTAGAACATTAGTTCATAATATTTTTAGGAGAGTGTCCGATGCGAGGATATGCTGATAGATATATCATGAAATAAAAGCAAAGACTGCATTTTCCCTTATCATTCATCACCTTGTAATGGTATATAGAAGAACATGTATAGAAACAGAAGTATTTAGAGTGTTGATGATTAAGAAGTATCTAACAGTTACCTCTTAGTCTTAACAGTTAACAAAATGAAATTCATTTGTTCTGGCAAATGCTCGCCTGTGCATTTGAGTCAAGTAATTTAGATAACTCATATTTATGGAGTAATGAATATGGCCCCACATTTTTTTCAAAAACCAATAACAGTTAAGAAAAGCGAAAGAAGCCTGCGTTTACAAACTAATAAATTTACTTTCATATCTAAAATATGGGTACCGATTTGTTTAGAACAGACAATTTTTTTTACAAATCCGGTAAATTACTGTTGATGGACAGTTGTTTCCGTATAAGACTAGGTATACCCAGTACATGCCAAAAAACCATATACATTTGGAACAAAACTCTGTCAATGGCAAGTTTGTAGTAAATGAATTTCCCTATTTGTGAAACAATGACAGTTTCACTTTTAGATTCCCTTGTTTTCAAGCCGATGGAACCATTCACAAGGCGTAGATAGAATGTAAAAGCAGTTTTTTTTATGAGTGTTTGACTAGCCTCAAAACTAATCGCAAAAAGAATGAAACTACTATTGTACCTAACCATCCGCGGAATTGAAACAGATTTACCTAACTATTGGTGAAACCATACTAATTATAAATAATCATATATACTTATTAAAGGCAAAATATAACCTTAATATACAAATATGTTCAACTATCCTAGCTCTATAATATTAAGTCTTACTAAGACTACAAAAGGAATCTCAATTTGAAATAACTACTTCCCTTGCGAATACCACCAAGGATATTGAATTATATAACAGATCTTTGCATGTTATTACTAGCCCTAGTCCACTTTTATGGCACTAAAAGAGTACTAGATAAATAACATTGTTTTTAAGATCATATCTGTGTATTTACCTTAAGTGATAGCTACGCGTTTCTAGATTTATCCCTCGTCAGTGCAGCTTTGATCTTTTGAATTGTTAATGGAATACACATACCTTACACTTACTTGAACATCTCGTGCATGACTGGCGAGGTTAGTTTTTAATTTGACGTCTGTGGATAAAGACATGGACTTAGCAGGTTATTGAGTTAAATGATAATTTACTATTGGTGAAACCATACTAGTTATAGATAATCATATAAACTTAATAAAGGCGAAATATAGCTTGAATATATAAATACTTTCCACCGCGTACTTTCCACCAGCTACGAACAAGCTCTACAATATTAAGTCTTATTAAGACAACAACAAAAATCTCTTATTGAAACATTAATCAAATTAAAATCTAACATACAGTCATGCACGAGGTGTTAAAATAAGTGTATTCCAATTTATAGTTCAAAATAGCAAAGCTGCATTGATGAGGGGTAAATCTCGAAACAAGTCTGCAGATAGCTTTTCACTTAAATTAAATAGAAAGATGGGATCTTAAAACCAATGCTATTTATCTAGTATTCGTTTAGTGCCACGAAAGTGGACTGGGGCTAATAATACCATGCATATATCTGTTGTATATTTCAATATATTGCGTGGTATTAGCAAGAGAAGTAGTTGTTTCAACACGAGATTTGTTTTGTAGTCTTAATCAGACTTAATATTATCGTACTACGAACAGGTTAAATATAGTTATATATTCAGGCTATATTTCGCCTTTATTAAGTTTATATAGATTTACCTAAATTTTCCAAAAAAGGAAAGAAAATTCACATTGATAGTTTTTAGACCAAACTCTATAAATCGAAAAATTCTCCTTTCAGAAAAGCAAGCCAAATAAAAAAGTTCTTTCAAAAGATCCATGTATAATTTAAAATAAATATTAAAAAGCGTATACAATGCGTAATTAGCGTATACCGGAAAGGATTAAATTTTATAAGAATAAAAAGTTTGTTCTGAAGTTATTCATTTACTAATTCATTCAACAACAAATTGATAATTATAAACTTTCACTTTTTTAACTAGTTTGGTCATTTTAACCCGGTAAGATAGTATACTCAATAAAGTTGGAACACTGGTTGGAACACTAAAGTTGGAGCCCGAATACGTGGTCTGTTAGAAAAGTATCCGACCTTTAGCCGGTAAAAAAAACAGGCGTATCTGGAGCGTTGGAAACCTAATCACCCTCAAAGTAGTCTCCTTTGGACTCCACACAGTTTTCCCAGCGGTGCCGCCATCGTTGGAAACATTCCGAAAAAGCTTCTTTTGGAATCGACCTTAGCTCGGCTGTCCTTGCAGTCATAATGTCCTCTCTATTCTGAAATCGCGTTCCTTTCAATGGCCTCTTGACGTTTGGGAATAGCCAGAAGTCGCAGTGGGCAATATCAGGAGAGTAAGGAGCCTGTCGAACCAGAGGAGTCTGGCTTTTCGCCAAAAAATTGTGAACCAAGTGCGAACAATGTGCTGGAGCATTGTCGTGATAGAGTCGCCAATTTCCAGATGACCACAACTCCAGTCGCCATCACGTAGGCGACGTAGGACATCCCTATAGTACTCCCTATAGTCGTTCCGTCATTTTACTTGCATTGAAAAACCAACGAGAGCACTACACTCTACGTCACTCGAACACTGCTCGGCAGCAACTAACGCTATCTACAGGCGGGAAAAAATTCACGTATGCGCACGAAGGTTCAAGGTCGGCTCATGCAAGCGCGCTTAATTCAAATCCATCAGGTTTTAAAAATAAATAAGGTCGGATACTTTTCTAACAGACGACGTATATAAATATATTCAATCTTTCCGGAGCTCTATAACATTATTGAGTCTTTTTAGGACTACCAAAACAAATCTCATGTGAATTTTGTCAGTTATTTAATAGCTTTCAGTCAAGCTTCGTGGCACTCAACAAAAACCATAAAAATAACATTGTTTTTTAAGATCATGTCTTTCCTATAACTTAGGTGAGTAGCCATCTGCAGACGCGTTCCGAGATTTATCTCACCTCAGTGCAACTTTGCTTTTTGTTAAAAATAATATGTAAAACACTCACCTGAAACCCATATGGTGATTAGGGGTTAAATATTTTTAATTTCACATTTCGCGAGAGAGACATGAACTTAGCAGATTCTTGATTTAAATGATAAAATAGAATTGGTAAAACCATACTATGTTATAGACAATCATATTATAAACGGAATAAAGTTTGGACACAGTTTAAATATGTAAATATATTAAACCTTTCCGGAGCTCTATGAAATTACTGTGTCATTTTAGGACTACCAAAACTAATCTCATGTGAAATTTGTCAGTTATTTAATACCATCTTGCACCACGCACTCCTGCGACGGCAACAAGCTCAGCATAACATTTGATGACCAAAGCCTATTTCTCGCAATTTCACATCAGTATTAGTAAATTTACACAGGAAATTTGCAAAGAATCTGCGGGAGAGAAACCGCAGAACGATTGGCGTCCGCGTTCGACGATTTTGCCGATTGAATCAACGATTCCGATTGGTTCGGCCAACGCGTGCAAATTAATCACATAATTTCCCAAAGTACGTTTGGTTTTCACCAAAAACAATTTCCCAAAAATTAAATTGAAATAAACCTATTTTATGAGATTGGAGAAGAGCGGACAAGACTAGACTAAATCAAATAGGGCTGTCAATCAGAGACTGGTCAAGATGGACAACAACGGACAGGACTGGTCAGGACTGTACTAGCTTGGACACGAGTGGACACAACTGAAAAAGGCTGGACAAGACTGAACAAATCTAGACAAGTCTTCACAAAACTTCACAAGACTGGCTACGACTGGACCAGACTGGAGAATGATAGACAATACTAAACAAGCGAAGATAAGACTAGGCAAAACTAGACAAGACTGTACACGACTAGGTAAGACTCATCGGTGTGATGATTTGTAAACTTAGAGATCAAATTATATAGCAAATTTATGCACATTTGTATATTCATCGTGGGACTTTGCATCATTTTACTTAAATAGTTAATTTCGTTCAAAATTTCATACCGGAGTACTACAGCGCAAATAAATTTAAAATTTTTAACTTTTGGAGCAAGCGAAAGTTGTGACAGGATCTCTCTCAGATGTACAGTATAATATTGATAATCCGGCGGTTTGTTAATCGGGCACGCTCAGTAATCCGGCGCCCTGAAGAAACACGTGTCTTTCCTTTACGTTGCCTCGCGCCGAATATAAACCTCGCGCTTAGAAGAAATAAAGTCAAAACAACATCTTTGAAAATAAATAATAAAATTTTGCTTAGTTTATATTTAAAAAATATTTTTGTATGTCTAGTCTAGTTATTACACATTTATACATAAATATAATATAGTAGTCTAAAATAGATACAGAACTGTTAATTATTTAAGACATGCAATTTGAATTGATAGAATTACAGGAAAATATCGATGCTAAGAATTCTTATTGAAACAATTCCTTGTTTGTTAATTGAAGTTAATTGATTTTTATAAAGGATTCATGCGTGAATTATCCGAAAATACAAAAACATGCTCAACAAATGTTTTCATTATTTGGGAGCACATATATTTTCGAAAAACATTTTCAATTATGAGCATAAATAAGTCGAAATTAAGATCAACATTGAGTGATAATCATTTACAAGCAGTATTAGAAATGCATTCTACGGACATACAAGGGGTATGTCCATTAATCACTTGATGTTTTTTTGTTTTAATAAATATATAATTAAAGATTTATATTTATATTAAATTTAGTATACTAATGAAAAAATAAGAAATAAAAAAGTTAAATATATTAAAAAAAAAAATCGTGGTTATTGTTTTAATTTTATTCTGTTTTTTTTTTTTGGCCCGCCAAAAAATTCGGTAATATTAAATTGGCCCATTCATTCGCCTAAGAAAAACTTTGCGAACCACTGCACTAGACCATCGCGTAGCACTCAATGATTTTAATTTTAAATCCGGTAAATGCTTGTAAATCAAGGACCACCTTTTTGTATAATTTGAAAAGAAATCATAGATTTCTTGAATTATGTCGAAAAAATTAACAGTTTTGTGACTCGGAGACTCGAAACAAACGGAACTTTTCGGAGACTCGAATCAAAGGTAATAAACCGAAAACTGATCTCCTTGGTCCTGTAGAGAAAATCTGCCTATTAACTTGCTTCACCTCCACCTTTCACCTCTGTTCTAAAGTTGATTCTAATCGTTTTAAATACAAATATCTCACAAATATTAAATTACATCATTTGGATGCATTTTAATGATTTGGATGTCTAATGGGCGCGAGATTCGGCTTTCCGCTAGCTATAGGTACTGTACTATAGTACATAAAACTATCGCCCGGTATGGCAGAAAAGGGAATTCCTCCCTTGAAAGTGCCGCCTTTGTGCGGTGAACGCACGCCCGGTCCCGGCGGGTCTGGTAAGACTAGACTAGACAAAAGTAGACAAGACTGGTCAAGATTGGACAAGACTTCACAAGACTGGGTACGACTGGACAACACTGGACAAGATGGGGCAATACTTGACAAGTCTGGGCAAGACTGGACCAAACTCGACAAGACTGAACAAGACTCGATAAGACTGAACAAAACTGGACAAGACTGGACTAGACTAGACAATACTAGACAAGCGACTAAGTTAAATTGATGTGTTCTGTTGTGAATTGTGGTTTGCCAATATATTTGTTATTTCTTTAAAATGTGAATTAGTTTAATTATCACTATTACACTTGGGATTTGAACATTAGATCCGTACGTAATAATAAATATTTATGCTTTGATGATTGAAGTTTGGACATAATTATGTCAGATTGTTTGAATTTTATATGTGGATATAATATAAATTATGATATTACGCAAAATATTCCGTATTTTACAAATTCCAGAATGGTACATTAAATTTGAATCAAACACAAATATTTGATATTCGATGTCCAAATTTGACATTTCGATTTAATTTTTTTACCGGCATGTCTGTGTTTTACAATGTTGTACTAGACTGAAAATAGACAAAAAAAAGATTTACCAATTTACGGATAATCCTAACGCATGTTGCAATAATGTTTCTTCTGATATCCTTCTGGCATTTTCTAGCAAATTTCCCCTTTTATGAATAGCTTAGAAACAGACGTGCATGTTCCAATTGATAAGCGTTTATAAATATCATTCTGGTATGACATTCTACCAAAACAATATTAAATACCAGAAAATTTTATAAGGAATGTGAAATTTGAACACCGTTTATTCTTGTTATTTTTCTTTGTATGGAAAATATAAATAGTTTATTTTTAATCTAAATGGATACTGTATACTGAATAGATATTTTTTTTAATTATTGTGGATTCATTTGGAAGCTAGATTTTATTGTTATTAGGGTTGCCGAGTTGCATAGTAAGTATAAAAGTTGCATAGTACACTTTTAAAAAATTCATGGCGACGTTTATGCCAGGCATTCTACTTAGTGCGGAATTACCGAGGAGGGAAAGTTCTGAATGCGGCCGTTCCTCACCGTCGCCAACAAAAAAGACGGGGAGCTTGCTCAGCGTCGGTGGCGCTCTCTAAGAAATTAGCGCCGTGCATAGAATATTCACGCATTAGGGAGAACGGTTCGTTGGGGCCGCCGCGCTGCTGTGCAATATCTCGTTCTAACACCAGGTGAAATTATCTCACGCAAAAACTAGACAACTAGTATGCACACAAACGAGCTCATAATAGTTTTAATTAACGAAAAATGTATTTACAAAAGGGACGTTCGTTTAATTACAACTTGGTGACTTTGCGTTGATCATAAAACGTATCAGCGCATATTAAATGCTTAAAAAAATTTTTATTTTCCAGATTTAATTCAATAGATTCCAATCTCAGTACTACAATTTTCATCTCTGTTTTTCTTTTCTTGACGAAAACTTTTTAATGATGTCTCCTTAGAGAGAAAGCAGGAACTGCTAAATACTCGAAAGAATTATGAGCTTTTGTACAACGTCCTCCTTGTCGGTGAAACACACGGGCAAACTTTGTGCAATTAAAGAATTCCAAATTATTCAAATGAAAAAGTGCGGCGAAGGGATATGAATGTGCTAGAGGGAGGGGCAAATGGAAAATTCTCGGAAGTCAGTTTACTCGGTATACAAATACAATCCCAAGCGCTCATTCATTTTCTGTTATTATTTCAATTTGCAATGGAGATTTTTCAGTGCCTGGTTACATGTTACGTATTTCATTGTATATTATTTGTTTTGTTTTTGCACGAATGTAGTTTATACGGACCGGATATTTTTGCAATGTTTGCCAATTAAAACTCACACGTTCGTTTAAAATTGTGAATTTTATAAATTAGTTCAGATTCTATGATCTACGATTCTAGGCAACTGTTCATGGCGATAATAACAAAGGGCCTGACATTAAAGCTCGATTTCTATCAGCCACGTGAGCAAGCCCGATTTGGATCAGGATTTGGAACTAATGACCATCTGCAGTTTAAAAATTTTGATAGTTAACAAACCACAAAAGTTAATCCATGTAGATTTTGAAAATTGACATTGGTAACACATTGCCCGCGATGTGCGTATATTATATGCACAATCAAACTTTTCCATTTCGCGTTGTGCATATATTTTATGCACAGTCAAACTTTTCCATTTCGCGATGTGCATATATTTTAAGTATTGAAACTAAGTAACACTATGGTGCAATTATTTTATTTATGCAACACAATTTATTTTCAATCTGAGATATATTTAATATAATATTTTATATAAACTAATTATATGAACTACAAGTAAGTGAGCAACAGCAAACAAATATATAGGTAAAATTTTTACTTCTTCAATGTTGCAGATTGAATAGAGAAAAAACATTCTGTGCACATAGGAGCTTGTTCTTGACAACCCGAATAGTAAGATGTACCTTGCTTGCTGTGTTTTATTGCATACGCTCTATCATAATTCATTACAAACTTTTGGTAGCAAATGTTACACCTTAAATTATGTAAGTATACAAATGTCGGTATACTTACATAAACATTTTCCCTTTTTTCGCTTGTATTTAGTTCTAATTTATGTATTTTTCCGTTTGCCAAATTCGATTCCGAAGCACATAGCATTTTCAGACAAACTTTTTCCGGTACTTACGTATTAACGCCACCGCAGCGAGTTGTCGCGCTGCCGCGCGATATGTGGTCTGGATTTATCTGCTCCGTTATAACCTAATATAACCATCCATTTTGTTCAAATTTCTACCTGCGGAGGCGTTAGTACGTAAGTACCCATTTTCCTTTAAGTGTTTCATATTCATTTCTTGTCCTTTCACTTCTTTATACAAGTAGTAATTAGTAGTATATTCTTTGTACAAGTAAGTAATTCAAAAGCAATTTTTTTGTACCATTTTATAGTTTTTTTTAGGCCACTTGTGTAAGAAAATATTTGGTCTGAAATATCAATAAATGATTTTGATTTGCAATAATCAATTATTGCAGATTTACTGGCTTATTCGCTGGTCCTCGTTTGCTAGAAATATTCTTTCTATTGCTTCTAATTGTTCCTACTAAAGGTCTTCCTTTTGAATCATGTTTTTGCCAAAGTTATTTTTGTGTACCAATTGCCTGTAAAATCTGTTCTTCCTCTATATAGCAAGGAATCAGTTAGTTCTAAAATTTAAATATTGTACAGTTTGATTTGTCTCTATACACTTATACTCGGTAAGTATATGCACCAGCTACACATAACTTGAATAACTTTAAACCATGTGTCTCTTTCCCTTCGTATATTGGCGGAATGATAATCTTCCGCGACCATTGTTTCATATATACAAATATTTTCCCCAAGGACCATATTACATTGAAACCCTTTGCACTCGTATGTCCCCGTACAGAGGACATCAATCGTTTTACCGTTGCACTCGTATGTCCCCGTACAGGGGACATTGCATTTCTATGTTGACAATATATATTTGGGTAATTCCATGTCAAATCGACCCTTAGTTGGAATCGACCCCTTTCAATTTGGATGAAATTTGGTGGGAAGTTTTCTTTTAGCAGAAAACAAAGTTCTACTAAAGGACAAAAACTAAATATTGTCTTTTCAAAAGTTATTCAAAATTCAAAATTCCACTATTTTCTAAATTGTTCAATTTTTTTTTTTGAATATCTCAAAAACTATTCTAGCTACAAAAAAAGACCAGGGTTCGTTTTTAAGAGGATACTTCAGGCTATGAAAAAAAAATATTTCGAAGAAAAAATTGAAAAATGCCAAATATATGGAATTTTTAGTTTTTAAAAATCGTCAAACTTCACGAATTTTTTGTAGAATACCTGTAACTGGTCTTAAAAGATTCTGAAATTTTCAAAATGATGTTTTTTTTTCAAAATTATAATTTTTTTAATTTTGGCAAATAATATAAATGTTTTATTTGTACCTTTATGTTAAGTTAAGTTAAGCAATCATATAATTTTGTAATTTTAAGCAGTAAAAATTGCAATGAATGAGAAAAGAAAATTAATATTTATGTTTTAATTTATATATAAAACAATTAAAGCGTAAACTTATACATATACATTTTATTACGTCTTTTTTTAATCCTTTTTCTGATGTTAGTGCCTCAGTTCTTTTTCTTAATCTGAGAAAAGTTAGGGTTTTATTAATCTTTAAGTCAAAATTTGATATACTAATACACATATACTAATACACATATTTCAATACTAATAATCAATATTCCCGTCTTTTTACCTGGTTTTAATTGCTGGTTCTTCGACGAAATCGTAAATGTCTTCCTTCTAAAAGATTCCTTCTAAAAATCTTTTCCTTCCTCAGACGATGATAAGGTTTTCATTTTTATTAGTTCATTCGAAATAGGAACGGCGGCATGACAACTACGTATTCCTTGAATTGGCACAGCATTTTTAAATCTGCTGTACAGTTTCTTTTAAGTGCACTGAATCTGCTCATCCGAGATGAAGTGGAAAATGATTCCTTGGACATTTTTTTTGGCCCATTTACAAAGCTCATTGGGTGTTTGAATTTGCTCTTCAGTTTTTAATTGAAGATTAGCTCGACTAGCCAATCGCTTTATTGTTCCGCCCAAACCATCGCTTGGACCTTTTCCATGCGAAGTTGCAAAAAAATGCCATTCAGCTTTGATTTGAAAATCTTCTTCATGATATAGCAAGTTGACCAAATTATAGCGATTTTTATATTGAGCTACTGCGCCATCCGAAAAATAGATTATTTTAGAAATGTTCAGAACTTTATTTTTTAGAAAAAAAGTTAAAACTTCTTGGAAACTGTAAACTGCAGTTGTGTTGTGCGTCAAGCAATCTGAAATTATTACCAAACTTAAAGGTACTATTGTATCATCGCCATTCTCAGTAATAGATCTATAATAGCAAGCGAATGGATGGATTGTTGCTTGTTTATTATTCCAATAAACTCCTTGGACACTGTTTTGAAGTAAAAACGAGTAATTTTCAGAAAAGTCAGCAACAACAAGTACTTGTCCAACTTCCAGGTTTTTTTTGTAATTTGAAAATATTTAGCCTGTTTTTGAGCAATGAAGTCATGCTGAAGTAATTTTGGAATCGATTCTACCAAGTGATCAACAAAGTCATCAGTTGTTTTTATAATCGTCTCCAAAGTACATCGATCCACTTGAGTCCATTGTTTATACATTACTTCATCTACAAAATTGTCGATGAAAGGACTTTCGATTGTACTTCGCAATTTTGTCGAGCCGGGACAATTACTGCATGTTTCAAAGTAGCAGTCATTCGTTGGTTGTTGACAAATAACAATTTTTAAACAATCCCGATATGACGAAAATGGCTGACTTTCGTCTTTAAGTTTCAGTTTTCGAGTTTTGCACCATTAAATGTAAGTTTGAAATTTTCATGAATGAGACAAACACATACCACATGAGTACCAGATGCACCAGCAAGAACACACTCAGGTGGCCTAAGACTTGCAAATTTTGAAAAACTGACTTTTTCGAATGGGGATTTTTGCTTGAACGAATAATAAATTTAGTTCAAGTTAGCTAATATTAGCCGTTTTTTGTTTCTGTACTCGTTGGCCATTTTCATGGAGATTCAACAGATTTATACTCTTTTTTACCCGGTAATTCTCTGCTGACATCTTGATTTTTATAAAATTCTTGAATTTTGTCTTCAGTACTTTTTAATAGTGGATGACCTTTGTTTTTGACCCGAGTAAATAAAATGCCGTCTTCTGTAACTTTTTGTTTTACCTTTTTTACCATGTAAGTTGATGCTCCAAAAACGTCAACTATTTTTTCTGCCGACCAACTTGACGGTAAGACAGATAAAATTTGTAATGTTTTAGTCCCTTTGCTGCTATTATCAAATTTTTCTTGCAACTGCATTACTATTTCTTTTCCGGTTAATTCTGGGTTATCATTTTTGATCAAATCTTTATTTTGAATCGTAATAAAAGTACTTTCCATTACATTTTCAAAGCATAATTGCAATTTAGATTTTATGTCATGATATTTTCTTTGAACGTAAGTTTTCCATCGATCTATGTTTTTCTTTTTAATCGGAGATAGATTGAATGTTTTGGCGACAGTATTGAGGCGATCAAGATTAATTTCAGTAAGAGTAAAAGTTTCGCTGGTTGAGCTGCAGATGTCAGATGTTGAAGTTGTAGCGTTTGATAATTGCAAATTCTCAGATAAATTAGAAGTCATTTTTTCCTGCAAGCTTTGACTCAGTAGTGGGGTTTCCTCTTGGTCAGGTATTTTATGTGGTTCAGATGGAGTAAAACTTAAATTTCCAGAAACATTTTCTGAGCCACTGTTCTCAGCAGTTATAGTTTGTTTAGATGCTTCTAATTTATTTTCATGATGTTTTTTCAATTCTTCATGGATTTTTTTCATACACGAAATACACAGTTTACTTCCTGGTATAATATAAGGTACACTAACCTTACACTGTTCAAACAATTCAAAAGTAACTGGTCTTAAAGATTTACGTACTTTAACACCATGAATTTTAAATGTATCAGCACAAACTAGTTGCTTCAAACTGTAATTGATACGATACAACTTGTCATGTTCGCTGCAAATGAAACGAACAATTGTACCACTTCTAGTATTCAATGAAATACGATTTTGATCAGAAAAATCTTTACAATCTATTAATTTTCCCTTGGAGCATTTTTCATTTCTAAATAATCCAATTGAACACATTTTTCTCCATAACTATTTTTTTATTATTGTTACATATTATTGCTATTGTTTACTAGTAAATCACGATCTAACTAACCTCTAAAAATGTAAATATCACAAAAAATAAAGACCTCTGGTGAGGTCTCCGATGGCAATTTGCTGGATACAAAATTTTAACAGTAGATACATAGATGGCGGAGTTTAACACTTCTTAAGTGACTTAATTTTCAAACTATTACCAAAAAATGTTAATAATTCTTTTCTTACATTATTTTATCATTAATTAATTTTTTTACTGCTTAAAATTACAAAATTATATGATTGCTTAGCTTAACAAAGGTAGAAATTTTTTTTATTTTATTTGCCAAAATTTAAAAAAATATTATTAAGTACTTTTGAAAAAAAAAACATCATTTTGAAAATATCAGGATTTTTTAAAATCAGTTAGAGGTATTCTACAAAAAAAAAATGGAGTCAAAAATTTAATGATCATCGTCAATTTTAACGATTTTAAAAAATTTAAAATTCTTTAAATTTGGCATTTTTAAAATTTTTTTTTTCCATTTTTTTTTTCATAGCTCCAAGTATCCTCTTCATAACGAACCTTGGTCTTTTTTTGTAACTATAATAGTTTTCGAGATATTATAAAAATAAAATTGAACAATTGGGAAAATAGTGGAATTTTGAATTTTGCATAACTTTTGAAAAAAAATATTTTTTTTTTGCCTTATGTAGAAATTTTCTGAAAAAAGAAAACTTCTCACCAAATTTCATTCAAATTGAAAGGGGTCGATGCCAACTATTGGTCGATTTGATATGGAATGACCCATTTACATTCTATGCACGTGTTCAAACTGTTGTAGGCGTTCCTATTTGGGTTAAAACTTTAGTTTAGTGCCATACCCAATACCACCCGAGACGGTTATAGTATTATTACTTTATAACTTTTTATTTTTTACGGTCGCAATGCCTAAGCGACATTTACGAGGCAACATTGAAAATGAGTTTGAGAGCAGTGACGACGAATTTTATATGGACGATTATGATTAAGAATTAGAATGCAATGAAAGTAGTGGCGAAGGTAGCAGCAAAGAAGCTGAAGGAAGTGATACAAGTGGTAGTGACATTATATGTACAAACAAAAAGTGGGCAATACCTTTGCTCAGCTAAAGCAGCAGCGATGACGCCGACGATGCAATTCAAGATGCAGGAGAAGACAATTATGGGCCATGGGTGAATGTTACAACGCAGGATAATGAGCCGTACAGGATAGATTTTACTTCTGGGGATAAAGCTGAAGGACCACAGATTCCTGACAACTGTACAAAACCCATTGACTTTATTAGGCTTTTTTGTGAAGGAATTGATGGAAAAAATTGTAGAACAGACGAATACATATGCTCGTAATAAAATTAGAGAAAAAACGTTATCAAAGCGATCCACGTGGAATACATGGGTGGATCTTACAGTGTCAGAATTTAAGGATTTTCTATGAGTCATTCTAAATATGGGTACAATAACCGTTAGGCAGCTGCAGGAATATTGGTCCCAAAACTTTAATGCGAAAATTCCTTTTTTTGGGGCCATATTTAGAAGAGAGCGATTCATGATTTTTTTTTGGATGCTACATTTGCATGAGACAGATCCAAACATATAGTATTTTTGGAAAAAAGTTCAAGGAACAATTTGTTCCGTCAAGGAAAATTTCCGTGGATGAATCTGTAGTTGTTTTCAAAGGCAGAATATTTTTTTTGACTTATAATCCAAATAAGCCAACAAAGTGGGGAATCAGGATATATGTATCAACAGATGCTAATACTGGGCACATATATTCCATTTTGCCTTATTACGGAAGCTTGACATCCGAGAATTTTGTAAGGCCTGACCTTCCTCTAAGTACACGAGTTGTACTACATTTGTGCCAAAATTTACTGGAAGGCAATCCTGGCAGTAAAGGATATCATATATTCACTAACAGGTATTATACGAGCCTGTCACTAGCACGAGAACTGCTGAAAGTAAACGTGTGCCTAACTGGAACTATCCAAATTAACCGGAAATTCGTACCGGACTCCATAAAAAGAACGCAGTTTTCCGAGGATAGGACATTCGCCTGCAGGGAAACTTATTATTATTGGCCTAGAAAGATAAAAGGGTCGTCACTGTACTTAGCAGTTGGGATGTTTTGGGCACTCATCCAATAAACAGAAGAGTACTTGGTAAGAGGAAATTTGCAGGAAGTGGAGAAACCCACCGTTGTTATAAACTACAACAAATATATGGGGGGTGTTAATAGAGCAGACTCTTACTCCGCAGCATATTGCTTTTTGCGAAAATCGCTCAAATGGTGGCGAAAATTATTTTTTTGGGGGCTTGAGTCATGCAGCGTAAACGCATATTTGTTGTACAAAATCGATCAACATCGCCAAAATAAGCGCCCCATGCCGCACCTAAAATTTGTTCGGCAATTGGTTGATGAACTTACAGGAAATTATAGACAATCCACTAAACTTCCAGGTAGACCATCATCATCCGATAAGGAAGAACGGTTAAACGGAAAATTGCACGTGTTGCGTCAGGGGAGCAAAAAGGACTGTTTAGTGTGTTCCGACAGAAAAGTGGTAGGTGGAAGACGGCAAACTACTTATATGTGCAGTACCTGTACTCGAAAGCCAGGACTACATATCGGGTTATATACTGTTTCGAGCGTTATCAAACTCTGCAAGATTTTAAAATGTAATTGTTTCTTCGTGTTGTGCTTCTTATTTTGGTTCTAGTTTGGTGTTTTTATTATTTTTTTCATTATGGGGAAGGCGCGGGACCGGGCGAGGCAATGCAATTATGGTGGTGGCTTACATTGATTTTCTTGTTATAAGTTCACAAGTGATTACTTTTATAGTGTTGTTTATTATACAAAATACATAATTAAATAATAAATATTTGATTTTTATTGTTCCTGTTCAAGGAGTTGTAAATGTAAAATTTTTAGATTTAACCTATCGAACCCTAAAGTTGAGAGGTAATATGTTCTCATAAAAATACTTTTATCCTAATCGATTATGACTCTTCTCATACATAAATACGAGTGCAAGGGCATAAAACAATCGATCAAATTATGAAAAGTCTATTCGTTCCAGCATCATCATCATCATTGGCAAAATGGACATCCGTGACAAAATTTCAAATCTGCCACGATTCATGAGTTTCGAAATCGCATTACTATAAAGAACTGATCTTCGCCAGTAATCTTTCAAAGATGGTTTTTTATCCAAACCCATCCAAAGAACCATTCCAAAAAATTCCAAATTTTGCTCGTATTTGTATTATAACAATCATTTAGATGTGACCCTTCAATATTTTCTTTCTCAATGCCCTACAAGATTGTTTTTTCAGCGTATTTGTTACTTTCAGAAACAATTATTAAATTTTTTAATTAATTACAAAAGCTATTATTTGATCATAAACTTTTTCAATAAGCACGATTTTTTTTTCAGCATGTGTCCATGTTTAGAAAACCACGAGCGTAGCTAGAAGTTTTCGAATGGACATGTGCGAAAAACGCCTTATAAACGAGTTTTTTTCATTTATTATTTTAAATTTTTATTTTTTTCTATTTTGCGCACTTGTATGCCATTTATGAATAAAAAAGCAGCCGATATATTTATATATATATATATATATATATATATATATATATATATATATATATATATATATATATGTATTTATATATATATATATATATATATATATATATATATATATATATATATATATATATATATATATATATATATATATATATATATATATATTAACAACTTTATTAACGAACTCATTAACGAACCCATATCAGTGCTTTAATGTCTTCATTATAGACGCAAAATTTGAAAAAATTACAAAACAATGCCTACAATATATTCTCTCAAAATATGTTTAAATTGTTCAATATCTCAACATCTCGTTAAGTCGACCGGTAGATTATTATATATTTTTATATGTTTGTAGAATATACTTTTTCGCGCACTCGTTGTTTTGCGCACTTTTATTACAATGTTGTCGGCATGTGGTGCTCATCTTCCACTACTATCACCAACTCTTTCCAGATTACATTTTTATTTACTCGGCAACATGATTACATTAAAAAATACATAGTAGCAATATACAAATTATCATTTGTCTCACGGACATGAATTGCAACGCAAGCAGCATATTCGCCAGCATATTCGCATAGGTACATTAGTGTACCTACTGCACTGTAATATAACTGTCATTGCTGTATTTCGCGCTATCTGCAGTTTGTTCTGTTGCACCCATATTCACAATATCAGTTGAACATTATTCTAAATGTGGTTATTATTGGCATATTTACTAAGACCATTGTTTTTCAACCTTTTTCTTGCCGCGACCCCTTTAGTATGGTAACATATTTCGCGACTTCCGCTGTTTCTAGCATTTATTTTTTATGATACAAATATCGAATCCGTACATCATGTTTACTTATTTTTATAATTAGATATCGGCCAAATATGTAATTACTTACATAGAACAAACATATTTTTACCGCATCGGCAAACGCTTCTACGGAGAAGCGATACGACAATAGCAATGCGATTTCTCCTATCTGTGTTAATAACATAATTTGTCATAGAGGGACTATTTCCAATATATGTATATAAACATACATATATACCAACATATATGTTATATAAAAATTAAAAGAATGTCCCTCTATAACCCAAAATGGTAACTCAACACTAAACATCCAAATGAAAAAAACAAACCGTTGCAATTTTTTGAAAGAAAATTGAAGGGCCTTAATCATTAAAAAATGCTGTCCAATACAGATGAAGAAGCGTTGCTAAGCTAGTTATCGAGTAGCTTTTCGTGTAGCTAAAGCTGGAAAACCTCATACGATTTAAATTTTTTTTATTTTACCTGAGGCTTTAGATACCTATAGCAGAGATTATGTTTGGGAAACAAGAGGAAGAAAAGTTTAAAAATATACCACTTTCTGACAATACGATATGGCGACTGACATGCGTGATCAAGTCATAGAAAAAAGTACTTTGTATCCATGCAGTTTGATGAATCTACTGATATTGCGATGTGTACGTAGTTTGTAGCTTTTTTGCATTTTGAATCCAACGAGGGATTGATAGAAGAAATACTGTTTCGTAAACCTTTGCTTACGAATACAACAGATCAGTGCTTATATAACATGTATCTTGAACCTACATAAGACTTCTATATCGATTGGGTGAAGAGATGCATAGCTATTTGTAATGACGTAGCAAAAGCTATGACTGGTACGAAAAGCGGCTTTATTACCTACACATAAAGCACTGATGCCAAACGCTTCTTTGCATTGCTTGATGCATGGCTTTCTTCATCGCCAAGCTCTTGCGTCCAAAACCTTGGCACAGGAATACAATATCTTTCTTATTATTAAAGATTATTATAAAATTAGTAAACTATATTAAAGGAAAAGTGTTACTGACAGGTTTATTTCGAAAAATTTATGAGGATATGGGTTCACTGCACCAAAGTTTGCTTTACCGCACAGGGGTTATCGAAAGGCAAAGTAATGACAAGAGTTTTGGAACTTCGAGCTGAACTTTTGGTGTATTTACAGCAGGTCAAATCCAAATATACCAAATTTATTTGTGACCCTGGAATTCCTTTTGAAACTGGCTTTTCTTTCGAGCCATATTCGAGCTTTTAAACACTTTGAATAAAAGCCTTCAAGGGAGGGATGTACAAAATCATTAAAGATAAAATACATGGATTTACGAAAAAATAACACTGGGAAAAGGTGGATCATAAATCTGTTTTTAAAAGCAGCTAAAGACGTGGCATTTTGGGAACCAATCTAAAAGAAAATCTGTTGGAACTATCTGCTGATGGAATATTACACGTGGAATTCATGTCTTATCACTTTATACTTCATATCACTTTGGATACCTTTTGGCTAAAGAGAGAAAAAAACAGAATATCCACTATTAACCAGAGAAGCATTAAAGTGTTTCATTCCATTTGCCACCTCCTATTTCTGCGAGTTAACGTTTTCATCGAAGGCTCAAATAAAAGGCAAACAGAGAAATCGCCTGAATTTAGAAAGCGATTTATGTGTAGCAAAAGCGGATCCGGGATGGGAAAAATTGATTAACAAGAAACAGGTCCAACCATCACATTAATGTGAATGTGTGCCTATTACTTGTAACATTAATGATTCATGTGACTCTAAGGTATTTGTTGATTTGTTTTAACCTAATTTGTGCTCTAACTAACCTGCAACTAACTTTTTCTGAACAAATATAACATTTTGAAATAGAATGATTTTAGTTTTTGTACTTTGAATGCCTCTTTAAGGGGTTAGGCCACTCTACAGGCCGAAAAAGGCTTTTTGTGATTTTTTTTTTCAGTGAAAATATTAAATAAATCGAGATTACAAAGTTATAAGATTTTTGTACATATGATTAACTGTAAGACTAAATTTCTATAGAATCATTTATTTAAAAATTGCGGCTGTGCAGCGTTTCTCAAATAGCCTCTCTATTTTGGAAGGGTCCACGGCCGTACCAACAGCTACTGTAAATTATGAATTATGATGAAACAAAAACTTTTTTTTATTGTACATTTCAACAGCGAGAGAAGTATGTAGGATATTTTTGATGTATTAATTTTTTGCCGAATGGCGGACTTCCAAAGTCAAACTTTCAAAATTCTCGCAAAAATCGCCAGAAAATTGTTAATAAAAAATGAACTATTCCATATAAAAAAGAAATCCTAAGTACTTATTTAGACAATATATTTTTAAAGATCCAGTTAAAATTTGAATTAAATTGGTTGAAAATTGTACGAGTTATGGGTACGGCCAACATGAAAATCCAGTTTTGAGATAAACGCGTTGCTAATAGTTACAAAAGCATCAACCGCATAATTACTTTCATTCTGTACTTCGAAAAACAAGTACTTAGAGATATTTCCAGGCCATAATCTTTTGATATATCATTTCTGAGGACCTAAGGGGCCCTTTAAAACAATTTAAAAATCGATTTTAAAAATTTAAAAAAATCCTAGAGTGGCCTAACCCCAAGTTAGTTTACTCGTAAAACGGCTTTGCTTGATAATACAACTATAGACCATTCCGTGTATATATTTTCAACGTTATACGACTTTATAAGTTTACATGTCTACAGTCTCCTACAAAAAGAATATTTTCAAACATTGAAAAACTCTAACTTTGATACTCAATATAAGACGATGTTTTTTTATACTACTGTCACAAGTGAACTACTTTAAGAGCTCTTTATTTTAAATTTTAAAGTAACTGCGATCACTTTAGAGAGGCTTCGCGACCCCCTTAGAAAGTCTTCGCGACCCCCCAGGGGGTCGCGACCCGCACGTTGAAAAACACTGCTATAGACCAATGGTGGCCAAACTGTGGCAATATGCGGCTTTCTAAGAGTTCTATTGTGGCTTAACTATTATAAAAGTATTTGTTTTCTTATTCGAATTTTTGAATCTTCTAAATATATTAAAATATTCGGCCAGCATTCTTCAGTTCTATCCGGTTCAACCTGCGAGAGTTGAGTTTAATCTCAATATAAAAGAAATATTTTCATTAAAATCTTCAATTCATAATCAAATCGATTTCATATCAAAATTAACTGGAAAATCTAAACACGTAAGAGACGTTTTCAAATGACGTGCCACATAGCGCGAATAAAACAACCATATATTGTTTGTATTGAGGAAGATTTTATTAAACAAAATATTTTTGACAGAATTAAGTCATTGGATATAATAATAATATCAAATAATACCAAGTTTTTAAAATTAATAAGCCACATTCCAATTTCACGATATTCAGTTAAACGATCAATATTATCTCAATCACAATTATTATTTCAATTGCAATTTAACTAATCAACAAATGAACTGCGAAAGTCTCAAAATAAAATTGTTAAGCATTTAGTTTAGCACCCAACAAACCAGCAAATATTACGGATCTATTTTTTATTTGAATCGTGTTGGAAGATTTATTAGACTTGATTGCATAAGATACTTCTTGTGGCGTCGATATTAGATAAGGTTTTGATGGCGCCCTTAAAAATGTTCCGAAAGATTTGTTCGTAAGATTACCCACTGATGGAGAAGCAGCAATGGTGGATAAAAATTAAGGACTAAGTTATCTTTTATAAACAGATGAAAGTATTCTGGATTTTACTCCAATCCATTGTACGTACATTGGGAACATTTTATTTCCAAACACTTTTTTTAAAAATCGCTCTTAAAAATCATGCATTGAAGCTCATTAAAGTCAGTTTCGAAACGTCATTGATGAACTCGATTTAAACGAACAATTAACTGATTTATCTTTGTACTGCATAGTGAACTGGTTTTCAGCGTACTATGTACTGTACAGGTTTGTAGTATTGTTAGAAGCTATTGTCTAATTATAGATTTTCTAGATAATCTAGATGAATGAAAACAATCATATAAGCAATCATCCATTGTTTTTATTTGCTTAATTCACTTTTTACTTCCTTTTAACATGGCAAAAAATATAATTTTTGTTGAGTGTTCAAATTTTTAAAATAGTATATAAAATACCAATTAAATTTGACTTGTTTGAGTGGTTCCATATTTCGCGCGCTTCGAATGACGTCGCAGAGCAGGCTGTCATTCAGTGTTGTATACTATTTGCAGAGCAAGTTATGGATTTTCAGTTTGAATCGCTATTTCGATAATGGAAAAAGCTAAAAAAACATTTTATAGATATTCTCTGGTACGATGATACTATTACTAAGTACACCAAATAAAGTGTTTGGTAAAGTCCCAATCGAGGAAACCCAGTGTATAGACCAGCCTACATACATCTTTTGCGCATTCGCATGCGATACAAAATATGCTGTCATTAATGTATATAGTTTTGGTTATATAAGTAAAAAAAAATTAAGAAAATTGGTAGATTTTCAGATTGTGCTTTAACAAAACCATTTTCAGTCATTGTTCTTTAGTCATTATATACTGTAATGGAACGTCCAAGCTCCTCATGCGTCGGGTTTCCCTCCGAGAGTTGGTAGCACTGATCAACGAGATGTCCTTTATTATTATTAGATATACATTAGTGTTAAGTCATATTAAATAACATTGTAAATATAAAACATTAATAATAGTTGTTTATAATACAAATTATATTATTATATAATAATACATGGTGCCGAAACCAAGTTAAAATGTCGGAAGATAGTGCAAATATAAAACCGCCGAAATATTTCGTTACGACGATAGAAAACGTCGCAGAAGCATGGAAACTGTGGCTTCAACAGTGGGAGTGGTTCGCCGTTGCAACTAACTTAAGCAAAAAGAAAGCAGAAGTACAGGTTGCAATTTTCATAACAAGTATTGGTCCAGACGCTGCTGTCATCTTTAATACGTTTAAGTTATCTGTAACTGAGTCCCAATCACTCGAAATTATTAAAAGTAAATTTACAAACTACTTTTCACCGAGAATTAATGAAACCTATGAAAGATATATGTTCAACCTCATGACCCAAGAAAGCGGACAATATTTTGATGAATTTCTTACTAATCTCAAAACCAAAGTTAAAAATTATGGTTATGGAATTCTTCAAGACAGCATAATTCGGGATAAAATAGTAATCGACATAGAAAGTGACACTACAAGGGAAAAACTCCTGGCTGAACATGAATTAACCCTAGAAAAAACAAAAGATTGTCACTCAGTGGAACAGGTTCAACAACAAGTGAAAAATAAAAAGAATACAGCGCCAGTAGAATCGGTTACTTAAATAATATAATTATATTAATAATAGTAATAAAGGTAGACAGTGTAAAAAAGAAAAAAGTGAATTCGAAGAAAGAGAATTTAACTGTGGAAGATGTGGTACGAGACATGGAGTTAGGGCATGCCCAGCATTTGGAAAAACATGTCATATATGCCATATGGGATATGCCATAGAAGAATTCACTTCACTAATTACTGTAAAAGAAATGAAACAAGAAATGTACAAACACTGGAAGAAGAAAAGGAAAAAAGTGATGCAGATTACTTATGTCTGTGAAATCGGAAAGGACACAGGTCACGAAAAGGACTGGTTTGAGACGGCAAGCTTGTCAGGAATTCAGGTAAAATTTAAACTTGATTCAGGTAGCCAATGCAACGTATTAAGTAAAAGTATAGCAGATAAAACTAGAGCCAACATAGAGCAGTCCACTACCAGGTATATGATGTCATTTTCTAACCACAAAATGCTTGTATTAGAAGAGGCATGGATCGAAACAAAAATTAAAAATAAAAAGTTAGCCGTCAAATACATAATAGTAGAGAAGCAAGTTACACCAATACTCGGCAAAACAAGCTGTGTAAACCTCAACTTAGTGAGACGAGTTGAAGGATTGTCAAAGAAAAACGAAGAACTTTTTATAACGATTTGCCCACCAAGAAAGGTACCACATATAATCAGAGATCAAGTAAAAAAAGAACTGGAGAGTATGATCGAACAAAAAATAATAAAAGCAGTCGCCGAACCAACACCAGCAGTTTCACCTATGGTAGTAGTAAGAAAAAATGGAAAAATACGATTGTGCTTAGATCCATCAGTTATAAATAAAACCCTAAGAAGGAGGCACTACCCTCTAAACACGGTTGAAGAAATAACTTCAAGAATACACGGTTGTATAGCCATTTGGTTTAGCATCTGCGCCTGAAGTATTTCAACAAGTCATGAGCTCACTCCTCACGGACATAGAAAACACAGAGGTATCAATGGATGATATACTTATACATGCTGAAACACAAGATAAATTAGAAAAAAATACACAAAAAGTGCTAGTAGATAAATTTCGAAATTCAGGGTTAAAACTAAATAAAGAAAAATGCATATTCAGTACACAAGAAGTTAAATTCTTAGGACATATTGTGACGAACGAAGAATTGAAGCCAGACCCAGAAAAATTAGAAACGATAAATAAAATAAAGAGACCTGAAAATGTAAAACAACTGCAAAGATTCCTTGAGTTAGTAACATACCTCTCAAAATTCATGGAAAACATGGCTGATGTAACTAGACCATTAAGAGTATTACTGAAAAAAGACACAGAATGGTATTGGGACAACGAGCAAGAGGAGGCTTTTTTAAAATTGAAAGAGTTACTGAAAAAGCCACCCGTTTTGGGATATTATAATCCAAAAGAGGCTATACTAGTTTCAGAGGACACAAGTAGTTATGCCTGCGGTGGAGTATTGATTCAAAAAGGAAAACCTATTGCCTACTGCGACAAGTCTTTTACTACCACACACATAGGATACAGTCTAATGGAAAAAAAAGCAAATGCCATATTGTAAAAAATTTGACAGTTACATTTGGGGTTGTAAAAATCTTACCATCGAATCTGACCATAAACCTTTAGAAACAATATTTAAGAAGTCCCTCGCGGAAGGGTTTTATAACCCTAAAATCATTTATAGAAAAGGGTCAGAGATGGACGTCGCCGATGCACTAAGTAGAGACTGCCAGAATCTAAGCTGCGAAGAAATGCACAATGGAACGCTTCAGATATGTGCTGTTGTTCCATTCACCAAATCAGGTAAAGAAGACTTGAAAAGATATACAGAAAATATCAATTAATTAAAAGAACAAAAAGAAATAATTTTAAAAGGATGGCTTGACAAAATTGAAGAAGTCAAAGATAACTTAAAAAATATTGGACATATAGAGAAACGCTGAGCGTCATTAATAATCTGATTTTCAAAACAATTAATTCCACCATCAATGGTACCGTTAATAATGAAGCACTGCCATCTGAGTCACAAGGGTGTACAAGGAACTCTACAATTTACTAGAGACAACGTTTTCTGGCCAGGAATGACAAAAGACATTACAGAATATGTAAGAATTTGCAAAACCTGTAATAAAATTCAGAAAGATAATCCAATGGAGCCTTTGATACAATCGAGACCACCTAAAAGATCTTGGAGCATTGTCGCATCTGAATTATTTCATTTTCAAGGAAATTAATATCTACTAATAACAAATACTTACTCAGAATTTTTTGACTTCAAACAAGTGGATATGACAAATAGCACCAATCAAAGTCTTGAAAGCATGGTTTGCTATATTTGGAATACCAGACACACTTCAAACAAGTGGAGGCAGACAGTATAGCAGTCATGAATTCAAAGAATTTACTAAACAATGGCAGTTCGAACAACGAATTTTAAGTCCACATTTTGCCAGATCCAATGGTTTGGTGAAATATGTACAGGAAGCAAAAAATCTTCTCAGAAAGTGTTCAGAAAATAGCTCAGATATTTACTTAGCTCTGCTACACCACAGAAATACGCCCAGACTCGACCTAGGATCACCATGTCAACGACTAATGAATAAAAGAACCAAGACTTTATTACCTACCAACGAGAAGTTATTTACACCTAAAATTATAAGAAATGTTACTAAGAATTTGAAAGCAATAAAGGAGAAAGAGAAGGAAAATGCAGATAGGGAAAAAAAGGAAAATGAAAATTTATAATAGGAGAAGATATACTACTAAGAAAAGATCACAAAAATAGGGAGCACCCAGATCCTAGAATGTCAAAACTAATGAGGGAGCAACTTATCGCAGAAATTCTTGGCATCTTAAACATGTCGCTAGTCCTGGAACCGGACCATCGAACTCGTCAGACAATGAGCATCCCTCTACAGGTTTTCAGGAGAACCCTGTCGACACTATGTCAGCGACTGCTCAGCCAATACCGATGCCGATCACGACACCACCGTCGCCTGCCAGCCATCCAGTTACAGATGCGACCGAACCAACGCTGAGTACGACTAGTAGCGGTCGTGTCATTAAGGTACCGTTGCGTTACCGCTGAAAAAGCGGGATGTAATGGAACGCCCAAGCTGCTCATGCGTCGGGTTTCCCTCTGAGAGTTGGTAGCCCTGATCAACGAGATGTTCTCCATTATTATTAGATATACATTAGTGTTAAGTCACATTAAATAACATTGTAAATATAAAACATTAATAATAGTTGTTTCTAACACAAATTATATTAATATATAATAATACATATACCAAAATCGCACTAGGTATTGGAAAACACTACGAAAATATTGCACAGTAAAACATAACATTTAATATCATCGCCGATAAAGCGGCTATATACTTGACAGATAAAAAAAATTAATTATAGCTATTTTTATTTAAATGGGAATCATTTGCAAAGATTTAGGAATATAATTTTATTATTTAGGACAGATTAGTTATCGTGTAATTAATTAATCTTTTTTCAAAATATAGTTAGCAGGTCAGAAATTAAATCAACATTATTTTTACGATATTGGATAGTAATTTATTTGGGAATCACGTTAAACACGGATTTAGCAAATGGGACAGTATAATTAATTGATTACACCAATTTTTTGGATCGTTATCCTAGTCAACAGAACAACTGGCAACTCGTGTCGTTGACTGGTATATGGCGGCAAAATTCAAACGTTGCTCCTCTTAAAATAATTTATATATTTATTTTAATGCTATTTATGGGTATATTGTACAGCTATGTAATTAACTTTCGGTATTCATCAATTTAATTTTTGCTTTATTTATGCACTCAAAATTTGAAAAGTAGCCCGTATTGGGCTACTAATAACGCTCAAGCCACACGATTCAGAACAGTTTTCTAGCCCGTATACAAACACGGGGATATCAAACATTTTTCCTTTCGTCCTAGGAGGAACATTTCCGATGCATGATTCTCTCTCTTCAGCGCTAGGCCCCGAAGTTGTCACCCAGCTTGATTTGCTGCTAACATATATATAAAAAATGATAAGTGTTTTTTTTTTACTATTATTTTTTTGACTTTTATTATTATAGTTTTGTACGATAAAAATAATTCTTAAATGAAATTTTTGATTGTATTGCTGTACATCCCTTGCATTTTCCGAGTTGATGGAATTTATGGAATAAAAATTGTTAAATAGTAGGTGAAAGCTATAGGCATTTGAAAATAATTTACTCATAAAAATAATCAATTATTACTAAAATGCAATTTACTTCAAGCAATGCAGGGGGTAATGGCTCGTACTAATAAATAACCAACGTTTGAATTTAGGTTAGCTTAGGTTAGTTTTTACTAAAGTAATTATTACTAAAAGTAATTATTACTAAAGTGAAATTTACTTCAAGTAAAGAAGGGGGTAATGGCTCGTACTAATAAATAACCAACGTTTGAATTTAGCCGCCATATATTAGTCAATGACGTCAGTTGCCAGGTGTTCAGTTGACTAAAATAACAAAGCAAAAAATAGGTGTAATTTTAAAATTTTAAAAAAAGTTTAATGTGATTCCCAAATAAGTTACTATCAAATGACGTAAAAATTATGTTGATTTAATTTCTGACCTGCTAATAGGGAATATGCATCAATTTTTTTTATTTGCTTAATTCACTTTTTACTTCGTTTTAACATAGTAAAAATTATAAATACTGTTGAAGTGTTTCTATTAATTTTTAAAAATATATATAAAATACGATTAAATTTGACCTGATCGAAACGCTTCACCATTGGTCAAGTGACGTGACGTGCACGTTGACATCAATCGGCCTCCACGATATTCACAGATGTAGGAGGGTGGACTTTACACCTCGATAGGGACTTTATCAAACACTTTATCTGGTGTACTTATAATAGGGTTTTTGCAAACTGGTACTATACAATATCTATAGAATGGCTTTATAGCTTTCTCCATTATCGAAATAGCAAATATAAACTGAAAATCCTCAACTGTCTATGCAAATATGCTATGCAACACTGAATGTCATCAATATCGCATTCAGTGTTGCCTAGCATATTTGCATGGACAGTTACGGATTTTCAGTTTGAATTTGCTATTTCGATAATGGAAAAAGCTAAAAAATAATTTTATAGATATTGTATAGTACCGGAATGCAAAAACACTATTATAAGTACACAAGAAAAAGTGTTTGATAAAGTCCCTATCGAGGTGTATAGTCCACCCTACCTACATCTGTGAATATCGTGGAGGCCGATTGTTGTCAACGTGCGCGTCACATCACTTGTCCAATGGTGATGCGTTTCGCAAATATCAATTTCGCTCGCATATTTTAGACTTTTTGATTTAAATTTTTGGAATTAAATCTAAACTAAATGAGAAAATAATGGTATAGGTGTAATGTCAAGATCATAAAGTATCGGGGATAGAAAAATCAAGTAAATTTAAATTTCTTGCATATTCCCTATTATACGTTCAAAAAAGATTAATTAATTATATGATAACTAATCAGTCCTAAATAATAAAATTATATTCATAAATATTCCCAAACGATTCCCAATTGAATCAAAATAGTTTGATTTTGACAATTGAATTGAATCAACATAGTAAATTTTCCAATTCACAAGTCAGAGTAGGTATGGAGTACCACGTAGTAACCGTTGCAAAAATCCTTTTCATGAATTAATTTTGGATATGTGCACCCACAATTCAGTACAACAATTAAAGACGCATCACATGCTTTTAAAGTATCCCTAATAATTGACAACAACGACCAAAACCAAAGTGCAATACGAATTTAAATTAATTGTTAATGTAAACTTTTGTACATCAAGTGGTAACTTAACTCTTCGTGTAGTAGGTTGGGTGTAGTACACCCAGACCAGGATAAATTGGTCGATATTTTAGAGATTAATCGTTATAATAAGCTGTGAGTATGAGTAGCTGCGTGGAGAGTGGTAAGGAAGTGCCGATTTTCTGGGCACAGTCGACCGCCACTCCGCGTATTATTTTGACGAATTACTTGAGTTCAAAGTTGTTAGGGGGTGAGTTATACTCACCTTAAGGTGCGTGTAACAAATTTTAAACCAGCAATTGTAGCGACCACGGGTCGCTATTTTAAATATGTATGCTATAAACAGCATGGTAATATATACGGTCAATAATAAATTCTCAATATTACATCGAAAATTTCTCGAGGAACTTCCCGAGGATTACACTATCGACGGTTTATGGTAGGCAATAAATTTTGGAAAATACGCGGCGGTTAAAAAATTGGAGTTATAGAGATTATTTTGTATGTAAAATTTTACTATTGTACAAATTTTTACTACGAATTATGGAAAAATTCGAGTTAAGGAAAATTCGAGTTATGGAAGTTAATTTATTTATTTATGTAAATTGCTATTTAAAAGCATGAATTTCTAAAAATATTCGAGTTATAGAAAAATTAGAGTTACAGAAGTTCGAGTTCTGGAAGTTTGACTGTATTTAACCTTTAATTTTGGTTCAATAAATAGTACTGATATTTAATAATCAAGAAAATAATAATAATAAATACATTAAAGTATTAAATTCATACGATCCTAATCAGGGCTTGCTATACTACTGCTATACTGATTGAGTGAAAAAATCGATTTCTTAAAAATCAATTTTTTGTTTTTCACAAAGAATCGATTTAGGAAAAATCGATTTTAATTAGAAGAAATAATCGATTTTTGTGAAAAAAATAGATTTTTTTCTATTTTTCGAAAAAAAGCCTATTTTCTCCTATATAGTAATAGAACTAAGAGATTTGTATAGTATTAACAATTTATCAGAATAAAAATCAAAGAAAATAAAGTATAAAAAATAACCACATCGACGAACTTCCGGTTGCAATTTTTTTTCTAAAATACGATATCGTGTTTTCTTGACAATATTCCCCCCCTTTGGAAAATAATTTTTCGGCAGCGCAGAATTGGCCATCACAGAGAGGTTTTAGAACCAATTGTTTGATTAGGGAAAGTTCCTTCAGAACCATTACTTAATGATTAATGAACCGCGATTGATGATATATTATGATTGATAACACACACGTGCGTTTGGTTTACAATTCGTTGAACCACTTTGGTGGAACCAAATCACGATTTTGCGGACTCTGCCCAGAAACAGTTTTATATCTGTTGTATTTACAGAATTTTCGACCAAGTTAAGTTTATATAAGCACTGAACATATTTTGCTCGACCAAAAGAAATTTCAATAGCTTTAACTATGTTGCTGCCATTGTCAGTAGTAACGCTTACATTTTTTTCGTGAAACAAACCCCATTCTTAACAAACTTTTAATCGTTTCTGACAAATACTCACATCTCACAAATACTCAGTGGTTCACATCACACTGTCACGCCTAAAAAACTTCTCAACTGCAAATATTTCCATTCATCTATTGTGAGACAGACGTTTTTCACTAATCGTAATTTTTGTATGACAAGGGTTTTTTTTCTTTTTGTTTCCTAATATTTAGTATCTGTGATAGTTTTACAGCACGAAACCTTGTACAAAAAAGCTACAGTCTTCATTATTATTTTGAAACCTACTCCTTCTACCATAGGTACTCCTCCACTGTAGGGTAGACTGTCCTGGCATATCATTTCTACAATGTTCTGAGTTGTTTCTTAATTTTTATCTCCATCTGAGGCGTACGCTAAAATTTTCGAAAAATAAGCTCCAATCTTCTTATTCTCTTTATCTATTATTCTCCAATCTCTTTATCTATTATTGTTCATGGAAGCAAAGCTGTGCTGATGAGAGATAAATCTCGAAACGCGTGCACAGATGGCTATCCACTTAAGGTATCGCAAAGACGTGATCTTAAAAACAATGTTATTTTTATGGTTTTTGTTGAGTGCCACAAAGGTGGAATGAAAGCTGTAAAATAACTTACAAATTTGCTTAGAGATTTGTTTTGGTATTCCCAAATAGATTTGTTTTGGAAGTCATACAAAGACTCAATAATTGTTATAGAGCACCGGATATATTAAGCCTGTGTTCCGTTTGTTTTAAGTTTGTATGATTATCTATAACGTAGTATGGTTTCACCAATTCTATCTTATCAGAATTAAAAGATGTTTATGTCAAATGAACGCAATACTTATTCCTATTCTATTAATTTTTAAAAACGTATTCATGTCAATTCTAATTTAAATGTTGAGGTTATAAAACGTTTAGCTCAAGCAAGAAAACCAAACTTTACAGATTTCAGAATTTTGCAGTCATACGGATCATGCTAATTCCATTATTAAATATATTAATTTGTGATACTTCGTTAGCCTGTAGGACAATGGGAGTTTTCGCTTCATATGTTTTTTTGTAGTAATACTATTTTTTTTTAATATTTTCTGGCAGTTTTTGCATTGTGCTATGGTATTATCCTTCTTCATTATAAAATAATTACGCCAGCCACTTTTAGGTGTTTTACAAGACATTTTTATTGTTAAATAATTATTGGCACTCTCCAAAGAAAGAAAACTGTTGAAAAGGAACGAAACTCTTGTACATACATACAATTGCCGCCCCGAACTTAATTGCGTATTTTCATATCCGTCGCAAAAATCGATTCATCAAGCGTGTAATTTACATAATCGATTTATTAAAAATCGATTATTGTTATTAAAAAAATCGACTTTTCAAAATCGATTATATGAAAAAAATAATCGATTAAAATGAAAATCGATTATTTTTTCACATCCCTACCTAGGGCTCCGTGTTACGTACTTTAACCTACCTCGTCGGGTTAATAACGAGTATGTGCTCCCATAGCACGAATTATTGTTTATACATTATGATTCCAAAATACTTAAGGTACGATCCCCAATATTTTTAGTTGGCTAACTAGGCTAACTTAGTTGAACCGACAAACCCCCCCCCCCCCCAATTGGCTACGCCCATACCGGTTACGTTATACAATCAATGTATCATCCACAAACATTTTCATATTGCACTCTTCAGGCCATACTTTAATTAATAATACCACTATAACATCGGTCCTAGGAGAGACCCCTGCGATACCTCTGCGATATTTAAGTCCGATCATTCATTATTAAAATGTGTCTGTTGTGTTCTATCACATAAATAAGATCGAAACCATTCTAAGATCATTTTATTACCTCCACATTTGTATAATTTTTCTAGTAAAATTTCTCTATCAGAGAATGTTCGTCAGATACATAAATATTACTCTTTTATTTTTATTCCATTTATCTTCAGTTTTCATTCGTCGATACGTCGATCCAGTTTCTATACGATTCACATGTCGAATTACCGTTTCTCATTGTTTTCTAAAACCTGAATCTAGAACTTAATTATTAAAATTAATATTGTGTTACAATATCATTAATTTGCAAATAATTCTCAATCTGCTACTTAACTACCAGTTCAAGTACTTTTTCATATATGGATAGTATACTAATGAGCCTTTAATCATTTGCACATATAGATTTTTCTCCTTTCATATTGGAATTATCATTTCGTTGTCAAGTCGTTTTTCACCCATATATATACTCGCATATATACGAACATGTACTGCATGCCTATGGCTTCATAAGGATACGAACAAATTGAGGATTCGACGAATCAGAAGTGTATTAAGGAGACACAATATCTCCAAAACTATTTATGACGGTGTTATAGTTGGCATTCAATGGAATAAACTGCTAGTCGACAAAGTCGATGGATATTTTAAGTAATTATTTAAGTCATTTGAAGTTTGCAGGCAAGATTCTCATAATTGCTGAGAGCATAGACTAAGCAAGATAGACTATTCTCCTTGCAAAGAAGATAAAAAAACCTTGTCTTGAGCAAGAAAATTTTCTAACAAATGGCGGTATATAAATTCCTAGGCCATGCACTGAAAATTAATGAATATAACTAAACCTCCGAAGTACGTAGAAGGATCGCCTTGGCATGGCCTGCAGTTGGGAAACTGAAATAGAGATATTGTAGAAAACTCAAACGTAAGGTCTACAATCAATGCATTCTAGTTGTGCTGCTGACCTACAGAGCCGGAGCTGACACTGACGAAGAAAACAATTAAAAAATTGAATGTTGCTTAAAGAGCCATGGAACGATCGATACAGTGGATCTTGCTTCTCGAACTTCAGACGATATACAGGGTATAACGTCTGAATTTGAATTGGACTGGCCATCTTGCTAGAACAACCGATGAAAATTACCACAAATGCGTCTTTGAATGTAGACCTAAAACGGATGCCAGCAGGAGCAGAGAAAGGCCGCAAACGAGATAGTTAGCCGACATCAGGAAGAGAAAACTAGATTAACTAGATAAAAGACCGAACGGAATGCCGAGCACTATGTTCCTAATATACTAGATGTGTCCTTGATATATTTGAAGCAATACATGTGAAATCATTTGAATGGTATGGTCGTGTGTAGGAGCCTTTAATACTATATACATATAAAATGAAGTAAACATATGTAGATATGTGTGTGTGTGTGTATGTAATAAATAGTTAGGAAAATGTTGAGACGATAAATTCTCATAAATCGAGATAGTGTATGAAACTCCGACAGATTTCGAACGTACGGCAGGCTTTCCGCTAATAAACTAAATGTAACTCTGATTTATTGTTTGCGGTGAGGAGAGAACTCGGCGCGCGAATAGTTTTCATCCGACATCGCCTGTAATAATAATAATGATGCTATCGATTGCGCGGCGAACGGAACAAAATAGATTGGCGTAGGTAGGGTACATGCATCGCGCTCTGTGTATTATTAGTCTCATTGTTGTTTGGGTTGGAATGGTCGGCAATCACGCAAACTCTTTAAATAGTTCAATTAGCGGCCGATAAACAGGAAAAGCTTCATTTGTTGGAAGTGTTGTGCTAGTAGGATCTCTTTCAAGGCGATTTTTATCAAGGTTTTTTATCGATTTTTAATTAGCAAATATTTTATAAAAATAAAACATCAAAATCATGATAGATATATGACAGCATTACTTCGGATTGTCATTAGCCCTGGAGCTTCTTACCAGGTTTCCATTCATTGTCTTCTTATTTCTACATCTAAACTTTTGTGGATGGTGTCATGCCGCAAAAGGCTTCCGGAGGTATAAAGGGATTTCTGGACTCCTTGTTTACTAAGCGATCTGCTTCTTCGTTTCCATCTATACCAGTGTATCCTGGTACTCACTATAACATTACTTTATTTTCTCTACCGAGCTTGTTTAGCTTTTCCAAACAGTGCCAAACCAGTTTGGATCTGAAGGTGTATGCGCTAATGGCCTTGATGGCTGCTTGGCTATCTGACAGGATATAAATTCGCCGTTAAATTGTGCACATCTTTCGACTGCATGTACCTCTGCATGAAAGAGATACTTCGGTAGATTCCAATGGATTCAAACTATTTAGTACGAGGTTCAAACACTCCTGACTTGATCTATGTGGTATGCTGAGGATATGTCGCTCCAATTGGCATTACTACCACACATTGTGGCGTAGTTTTTCTCGAAATAATACCATTTCACATTTTTGTACTTCCAGCTAGGGGATCGGGCAGCGAGGCTGTTCCGGTTTCTGCTCCATATTATTTTACTTCTGCCTATTCTTTTCTTGCTGAACCTTACAATCGCCGATATGGCAGCCATTTCCACGACAAAGTGTAAAGGAGTCAAACCCAGCAGCAGTTCCATTGGTTCTATTGGGCATGACCCCATCGCCCCCGTGATGCAGACACATGCCAGTATTTGAATCTTCACAAGCTGCTTCGTCATAGAGACCAGTTAGGTTCTACTTCCCCACACAACTGACCCGTTAGTGATCCCAGGTGTCACTAGCATGGTGTACATTAGGGTGGAGCACGGATGTATGCAAAAATATTTTTTTCGAGATTTAAAGTTGTAATAGGGGGGGATTGGTGCATTATATTAAAGTTAAAATAAATATAATTTTTGAATTAATTTGATGAATATCTTCTGCCTCCGCACTGACCTCAAAAATTTTAATTTAATGATAAAGATATATATTAATCACCTTTAATCAATAATACAACATTTATAAAAATATTATTAAAAAAAAAAATCAATTAATTTTCTCGAAAATCTCTTTTTGTCTCAAATTTAGGCCTTGCATTTCGTGATTCCAATTTTGCTCTTATTGCACCGAATCGTTTTTTTTTATGCATTGAGGACTGGCAGCCATCGTCGTCAATTTTATGGAATATGGAAGTGGCATGGAAGCCTTAAAACAACACTTCACCCTCACCACCTGATTAAACGATAGACTGAATTTCTTGGTCAGGCAAGTTTTTCATAATCGGTGCTTCACTTAATATTTCTTGCCAATCTATTAAATCAATATATGTTAAAGCATTGAAATTTATAGACGGCACTACAGAAGACGCAATCGCTGCAGCTACTATATCTGATACAACTTACCTGTCGCAGGCCTTTGATAAAGTTGGAAAATCGACGCATACTTTTTTTTCGGAAAGCTTTTGTTTATGGTGTTAGTGGAATTATCTGAGCTACTACGACTTACAGACGCTGACGATACCGGAGAAGTACTAATTTCTATAACAGATAACGAAGTATTTACGGCTCTAGTTGGGGGTTTTCTCATTCCTGTTTTCTCTTTATGGTCTTTTGCAACTTCTTCGTAACACTTAGGTCGATTCCATCTATTATCATACTTCGAGAGGTTCTTTGATCAATTAAAAAAACATTTTCTTGTTTCGGAACCTTTTTATCTTTGCGACAGATACATTGAGGGAAATCTTTACACTTGCATGCAATATCAAAAAGTACCTTACTACTTTGTCGACAACTTTCTAACTTTACCGGAGAGAGTTTTTTGACACACTGGAGTAGGTTTTTGCATTTTAAATGGTATGCTTTTAACATCTGTACGACCCTTGTTGGTGTTACTATCGAAATAGATGCAGTTTGCCATATAATTTCAATTCTGGATGTCACTATATCTGCTATTTCTGAAAATCTGGGCTCTTTTGCAGTTCCCATTGCAACTTTAGTTGATGTCTTGTCCATTCATAGTATTTTATTACATCTTCGTGAGTAGGTAGAATATTGTCTTTTATCTCACAAATATCACAAAAAATAGGACATTTAAAGACACTTCGTGTTCTTTGAATGTTTTTTACGAAACAAAATTGCGTTAGGTTACTTGTTAAATAACTATCGCAAGTCTAATTCAAGCCAAAACCAATAGTCCACTGACGACGCGACAAGTGTTCAAATTGTCCCCTCCACTCCCCTTATTTTATATTATAAATAAAGATCATGCATTTTTTTTGGTTTTGTATAGAGAATAAACTGTAGTTATGATAATTTCTGGGAATAAAATACGCCTGTTCATTAAAATTTCAATTAGTCTAAAAACCATATTTCTTGAAAAATTCAATGACGTTGCGGAGGCTATTACTATAATTCAAATCAAATAATATTTTGCATGGATTAATTTGAGTCTAAAAGGCACCCATTTTTCACTATTATCACTCACAACCCAAAAAATATATTTCGCTCCACCCTAGTGTACATCCAACACAATCGCAGGATTGTGTGGTTACAACCCCTCGTTAAGCTGCATCTAAAATCAAATTTCAAATGTATAATAACTGACAAGAAGAACATTTAATTTAGAAAAAAAAACATTACATACTTTTTCCATTTTTTAGATAATAGCAACAATAACTTTCAAAAAATCTTGTCTTCAAATTTAGTTAATTCTTTAAAGGCTTTAATTTGGCAATAAGGCTTCATACAAAAAGATTTTATATGAACACATATGGATAAAATCAAAATCTGACATTATTTTTGTGTCCACTTCACGTGAAATACCCAAATTTCAAAAACACATAGAGCAAATTCCAAAATTGAAAAAACGCACTCAAATTTGTACACAATTTGAATTGGAAAAATCTTTGCTATTACCAAAGATTTTTATGCAAAATTTAAGCAAAATTAAACCAAAAACTTTTATCAAAGAATGCTTTATGAAACTAGCTACAAAGAATCCAAATCCAAAAAGTATTTAGGTATGAAAACTGTTGAAATTTCAAATGGTCACAATTTGGTCTTTTAACAAAATATGGATCTAACAAAATATGGATATTTTTCAATTTTGTTTAAAATTAAGCATTTTCAGCAAAAATGTTTTATTAAAGTTTTTCTGAAAAGGAGGTTTGAGCCCATGTTAAATATTTTTTATAATTTTAAGCTTTGAAACGTTTTATACACGCAGAACAATACTTTATTTGTGTCCTCTCAAAATTCGAAAGTAATCCACCATTTAGTTTATTCGCAAAAAAATCATAATGATGTTTTTCAATTCCTATACATAGGCTTTTATGGCTGACAAGCTTCCGTCACGTCTTTTCGATATTAATTTCGAAACTTTAAGGAATAAAAAACTATATGCAATAAACTTAGTTAATTGTAAAACACGATAACATTAAAGCAATGTGATGTTACCGATGTAATTATTTAGATAATTGAAGTTAAACTTTCTATTTTGAATCTTGTTTATCGACAGTAATTCATACTAAGGATGGTTTAAAGATGATGAAAATGTATAAGTCAAAAATAACGAAGTCATGTAATAACTCTATTATTAAATAAATAATAATTACCAATTTTTAAATTGGTATTTAAAATAGTATAAAATTAAATTCCAACACTATTTTGACTCATAAGTTACGCTCGAACTTCCTTAAAAAATACGTAATGTCTTAAGTCAGGAAAGTTTGTTCCTCGTGTTTGTGCATAATTGGAAAATGTCGTTACTTAGTTATTGACAAAAAATTTAAGCAGTTAAAATTCGGACAATATTATCCAAAGCGGAAACAAGCTTGATTCAAATTGTAAATGATGAAATACAATAAAATACAATAAAAACTTTTTTCTACTGATATATGCGAAAATAGCATTTTTTCCACGGCTTACCTTACATGAAAGTGACATTTTTTCATTCTAGAGATGAAAATATTTTCACATCTAGAGACGAAAATGAGCATTTTAAATTTACGATTTTCTCGATTAAAACACTAAACTAACCAAATTTGCATAGACTTTCTTATTAATTACATCAATTTCAATGAAATATTTGAAACTATTTAAAAAACCTTCTATGAGAATGCAATATGTTACCATGGAAACGACCGAACCAACAATTAAATTTGTATTGACAGTTCGCTTCGAATTGGATTTATTAAAGTCGAATTATGGATTCTACAACCGAAATCAGTAGAAAAGTTTTTATTTGCTACTCGAGATGAAAGTGTTTTTTTTTTGGTTCGGTGTGATTGCTAACTCGCTGGCGCTCGTGAGCAAACTCCCACCTCACCACAAAACGCCACTTTCATCTCTTGCTGTAACATATACTATATTCCTCATGTTTGAAAAAATGCAAAAGTAAAAAGGTGCAAGATTGGAAATAGCCGTAAGATTGCTATTGACAAAGATTATTTACACATTTCTTTGAAATTAGTTTAAAATTAAATCTTTTAGATATTTTTCTGAAACTTTTTGAAAAGTTTCAAAATAGCAAAACAAAGTGACAAAATTTGGAACCAAAAATTTTCGATATTTTCAGAATTTCAAATCGTCATAACTTTGCTATGCACATTTTTACACAAAATGTTGACAATTTTGTTTAACGCAATTTTAACTAAAAAAATACTACTATGTATTTGCTGAATTATGCAATTTAGGTATTAAAATTTCCAAGTTTCCAATTTCAACATCAAAAAGTTCATTTCAAACTTCAGTTTTCTATTTGAAATTAAATATAATCTAATTGTTTTCTAATTAATATTTATTGAATTTCTGATTAGTTATTCAGTTTGTTGTGAATAATATATGTCAACAGTTTTGCAAGATAAAATTGTACTGATTCATCCAAACCATAAATTCCCGTACACATTTTGCTTTTTTATCCTGATTTACTTTTCGAACTGAAAGGGCATTACGAACCGAAAAAAACAGAATAGTGCACGGCATTATCGTGAGCTCCATTGTAACTCTTTTTCGACGCGAAAATACACGAAAAACCTATCCTCTACTTCACAATTACTAACCAATCCTGTCATCGATTGGGTATAAACCACCCTCGGAACACAAACTCGTTTAATTAATCTTCACTAGAAACATTTTAAAACCGTATTAATCCAATCATAAATAAAAACAAGTTGTTTTATACTTTTACCTATTTTTAAATCTTATTAAGTGTATTGTCTTTAGATTTACGTGAATGTTCCAGCCTTAGAGATTATTTTAGGAGATTTAGAACCCTGCAGACTAATCCCTTTATATTCGTTCTAAATGCGCTTTAAAACTATTAATTTCCCTATAAAATCTTGAGAGGAACTAATGGTCCGTCGTGAGCTTGTGAGTCTGTTAATCCGAGGATATTATAGGGGCTGAGAAAATTAAGCAAGTGAAAATTGCGCATTTGACAGGCCGTTAATTCCGATTAACCGCTGAAATTAATTCGGCTCTTCCTGTTGCAGTGCGAACCGGGATTGGGCGCCAGCGTCATGTACAACCTGCTATACAATCAACCCCAGAAGCTGATGTTACTGGCAGGATGCAGTACCGTCTGCACGACCGTCGCAGAGGCGGCGAAAATGTGGAATCTTGTCGTCGTAAGTTAATTTTATATTTCATTTTCTCTTAGAAACAGTCGTGAATTAAATATTTTCCAATGACCGAGTTCGTTATTGTGTTAATTTTGTGAATTCAATTGTAAATTACAATAAATTTCCAATTCGTTTATTGCGAAACGTAACATTATTTCCGTGAAATGCAAATAATTTTGACGAGCTGAGAAACAAAGGAAATCACAGTTTCAATCAATTGTAAAATCTTTGAGGCGAAATACTTAATTTTTTTTGTATATTATTGACAAATCATTTTCTCTATGTTCCAATTTAAATCACTACCCACGTAAAACCTACGTTTTTCAACATAAAAACCCTCACACAATCTCGGTCAACTTTCGTTTGAATTCGAAGGAAAAGTTGTGGGATTGCATTTGGTTATTTTGTATAAACATGTAAAGTTGCAATCAGACGTGCACACAATTAAGCCAGATTTACTTACGTTTTTCTATATGCACATAACTAAACTATAATCGTTAAGTTACCGATTTATCAAGACTCGCAACTTTCATAATCTCGCATTCAATTCCACACACTTTCTGCATGGTAAAAATCGGATGTTCAAAGGATTCAAATAGATTAGCTGGTGCTTGAATAATATCAAAATATTAACAAAATAGGTCGCCAAAACATAATTCTCTACGATTGGATCGTGGAAAGTTGATAGAAAAAAATTAATCGTAGGAAAATTTCACTGTAAAAAACTTTATTGGGAAGATGGTGTAGAAAATGGAAATAAATATCATTTTTTCTTTTAAATATTTCAAACTCAAAATAAATAAATTGTGTAAAATGGTCCTTTTTTCATATTTTGTAAATAGTACTTTATGATTCAAGTGTGCGAAGAAGGGCTTTTGTGCATGAGTTGCGAAGTTTAAAGCACGAGCAGGAGGCGAGTGTTTTAATCGCAATGAGTGCACAAAAGTTTTTCACACACGCGTGTCGTACATTCTTGTATCTCCGAAGCATGTTAAAATTCTGTTGAATCTACAAAAGAATAATTGTTTCTTACCGATGATATTGTTAAAATTGTAATTTTGACAGACAACATATGTTCGTGAATCTTGTGATGAAAATAAAAGAACTATGTTAAACTAATATGTTACGCCTCTCAACTCAGTAGAGGCTGTGTAAAAAATGCCGGCTTTCAACTCTCGAGGTTCCGAGGGGTCATCCACTCTTCCAATACATGTTAATATTTAGATGCATTACTGCACATTGCACTTTGCATTCCTTAGCAATACGTAAATATTACACCACATTACACCAAAGTACTCTTGGATTCTTTGAATTACTCTTGCATTCCCTGAATTACATTCACATTATATTCGCATTACGTCCATATTACGTCTCCACTACCAACGCATTCTACTAAACTCTTACTGGGGAAGCTCTGAGAGAAGCTCCCGATGAAGCTCTTAAAGACAATGGTAATCCTGTCGCAAAAAATATATTTATTCAGAAACAGGAAACGATGTAAAGTAATAAATAATTTTCACGTTACGCAATAAAAAACAAATGACTTTTTTAAACTTGTGAAACAATACAAAGCGCAATTACAAAAAACCTCTAGTACTTGCAGAATTTCGAGCTAATCTAAATATCGTTGGTGACACACAAATATTCAAATCATTTAGCAAAGAAAATACCACAGGATTTTTTGAAATGTTGAAGAACTCTGTCACAAGAAACTCAACTGAAAAATCAAAAGCTGGAAATCGATATGCGGATCCAGTTGAAAAAATGCTTTGCGCTAGAGATGAGCATGGGATCACGTCGACCCATCCCATCCCATCGTACCATGGGAAGGAAGGAATAAGTGGTATGAGCATCGCGTTGGATTGGATGGGACGACAATTTTGTATGGGACAGAGTGGGATGAGTTTTGATAATCTAGTAAATCTAGTTCGTGTATAAATAATTGCTTATCGTGCCAATACGCAAATCTTCCATAATGTCCATAATGTTCAGTCCAGGAGACTTCTATGATAACGATTGTTCCTGAAAAGTCTTACGATCCGATTGCGACTAAAAAGGATTAATCATTATCAGATAAAGAAATTACGGAAACATTAAATTCGAACGAATTATTTAGGTTTAACCGAAAAGAGAGTTTTCTGAATAGGGAAATGGGATGAATTGAACGGGCCGCGTGACCGCCATGGGGTGAATGGGACGATAATTTTAGGTTTATGGGATAGGACAGTGGGACGAAAATGTAATGGGATGGGACAGTGATAGAGATCCGTCCCAAGGGACGGGATTTGGAACGAGAAACTTCTCCCATGCTCATCTCCACTTTGCACAATTTCATTACTGTTGGCCGATTGACATATAAAACTTTGATGGCAAATATGAACTTATACAACTTATACAGAACTTTGGTCAATTTTTCAAAGACAGTCCTAAAATCAATCTTAAGTTAGTTGTTCAGTATTAAATCTGATAGACTATCATACGATAGAATTCATAGCGTAAAAGGAATTAGATCTCTAAAAGAAAATAAAAAGGAGAATGATGATTCAGAAGAAATTTGTATTTCTGAAGACAGTTTATACGAATAAAACTGACAGTGAATTAAAAAACGCAGTACTTTGTAATGACTTTGCAATAGACTTCTATATTCAGAATTGACTCTCAGCAAAACAATATAAAATTCGAGATAACATTAGAACAAGAAAAATATTATAAACATCAATTTAAAAAATAAATCAAAATTAGATAGCTTCATATGGCCAAAAGAAGATGATATTGCAATTATAGAAAATAGATTCATTTTTTATGGCCCTGTGGAGCTTCTGGGTTCCGGTATCGGACTGGGTCCAGTTGAGACAATTTGAGAAAGTGTTTATAGAGCGCCTATACAAACATGTGAAAAAGCGCTTTAGCTAAGTGTGTTAAGAGTGTTCTAATTTTGTTGTATTTCAATCCGTTTTCAATAAATGTATAAAAATTCAACGACGTCTTATTACTAGCACTTTTATCTTTATAGGTAGTATCAACACACGGTATAGAAAACAAGCGTATAGTCCTGCTATAGTTTGCCTATAGCTTCGTTTAGTTCAACTATACGAATAGTTTTGGACTATACGAAACGGTCACACAGTTATAGTCAAACTATAGCAGCACTATACGCTAGTTTTCTATACGCTAGTTCATGGCATAAGAAGAAATTATATAAAATTCTCCTCCTTTACGTGACATTACTTCGCACTACCTAAGAATTAGGATAATTATGTGACATCATTACGCATTACGCTACTTATTTTTTCGATGTATGGTTTTACCAATTCAAAATTTATTTTTTCGAGTACCTCGAATTACCAAAAATCAGGAGAATTGCGAATACATCTGCAATATTTCGGCGACTGGATGACCCCTCGCGTAGTTTTGAGTCCCGTCTTGAGGTTAGTAGTCATGCAAGACATGTATAGTTGGTAAGAACGACAACAAAAAGAAAGTTGGAAACAATGACAACAGAAAGAGAGCGGTTGAGAACTATTTGAGGCAAATTTTCGTAACTCAAAACCACCCTTTGCCAAGGTGTTAATTAGTTTATCGCGAATTTCTATGACCTTATTAATAGAGTCCGCTCCTGTCAATACGCCATCGACATAAAAATCGTGTGCAATAATTTTGGAAATTTCTGGTTCATGTTCAGCTTCCAATGCCGCAAGTAACGTTCGCGAAACGTTCTAGTTGCTAAATATGGTGCAGATGCTAATCCGTACACAACTGTTTTTAATTTGTAGGTGTTAACTCAATCGGTTGGATTGTCGCGCCATAAAATTAATTGATAGTTTCTATGATCTGGATGAATAAGTATCTGTCGATACATTTTTGCGATGTCTCCAGTGATTACGTATGGATGCATTCGAAATCTCATTAAAATACCAAATAGTTCCTGTAGCAATGCCGGACCCACATGTAGGTTATCATTTAAACTTTACCGTTGTCAGAACTCTCAGAGCCGTTAGAGACAACGCGATATTTTGACGTGGCGCTGCTATTTGACACAGACACAGTGATGGGGTAAATAAAAACACGATGTCTGTTCAATTGCAGCCACCTATGCAGAGGGAACTAATTCCATGTGTCCCATACACAAATATTCGTCAAGAAATTGTCGTTAATTATTTTGTAACTGTCGGTCTCTTTGAAACTTTCTTTCCAGAGGTAATAAACGTTTGAATGCAATATGTCTCGAAGAACCCAATTGCGGGGGTTCCTGCTTAAATGGTAATTTCACGATAAATCGATCTTGATAAACCCTTTCCGTATTGAGTTTAAAATGGTTTTCACAAACATCTGTAACTTGGGACAGTTCCATTGTCTGAGAAGACGAATTCAATTTTCATTCAAATTTTTAGAAGGCACGCGTGTCACAGCTGACACGCAGGTAAATTGAATTGGCACGCGAATTATTTCTCACGTGTGCCTTTTAAACTTACATGGCACACGTGTCACAGTTGACACGTAGAAAAATTGTATTGGCATGCGAACTATTTCTCACGCGTGCCTTCTAAACTTAGATGACACGTGTGTCACAGCTGAGACGTAGGTAAATTGTATTGGCACAGTATGTGAAGTATTTCTCTCGCATGCCTTTTAAACTTCTTAAACTTAAACCATCTACTTTTCTAAAAGAAATTTTGAAGTTTCTCAATCTACTTTTGTGCAACTGCAGAGGTGTCAACTATAATGAAGGTGTGAAGTTACCTGGCACGTCAGCATTTCGAAATGTGAAAATTAAAAAAAATGGCACGCGGCCAGAAAAAGGTTCACCACCGCCGGATTAGACCAACGCATTTAATCTAGAAATGAAGATTCAAATCAAGTTTAAACAAATGCAACCAGACTTGACCAAATCCATCAAGTTTGTACAAAGCCAATGTCACAACATCAAGGTTGTACAAGACTATCTAGATTAGGTTAGGTTAGTATGCTATCCAGACTGGATCAAAACCTCCAAGATTGTACAAAATCAACCACACTAGACCAAAAGCATCAAATTTGTTCTAAACCAAGAAGCATTGGCCCAAATCGGCAAGCGGGTCCAAACCCGACAAAGAGCGTCGAAACCCAATAAATAGTGTACAAACCCGTCAAAGGTTGTAGAAACCTGATAAAGCTTGTTCAAACCTGATAAAGGTTGTCCAAACTTGATAAAGGTTGTCCAAACCTGTAAAGCTAGTTGAAAACCAACCTTGTTGCTGATGGTACTTCTTGGGGTCGACTTCGGCGACCTTGTCGCAGAGATGGGTGGGGCCGGCGACGGCGACGAACTGCGGTTGGTTGACGACGGTGAGGAACCAGCGGTTCGCGTGTGGGAACGTCTTACGGAACTCGGGGTCCATCGTCTTGGTGTACAGGTTGAGCAGGGTGCAGGCCACGTTGATGTCGGCCAGTGTGATCCGCTCGCCGACCAGGAACGTCCTGGTGGCCAGCTGCTGATTCAGCACCTGCAGCACCGCCCTCGTGTCCTCCTTTGCCTTCTCAAAACTCTACAAGACAACGATAATGATTAATATCATTATCCAAGACTTAACTTGACAAGTCGGATTAGACGTAAACGAAAACACTTATTTTGGCAGCATGAGTTTGAGGTCGATAGCCTTTTATTAAATTGTTGTTATTATTATTGAACAGTTTCTGAAGCCGAATAGACCTTTTCATAGTTGAAACTTTTTGTGCACATACGTCAGTTTCCGCCATGTTTTTTCGGGCAGTTTTTGACGAATAACCTGTGAAAATAAAATGTGCCCGAAACTTTCATATTCCCGCCTTCTAAACACGGCGAACACTCATGAGCTTAACTAACCGTAAAAGGTTTCATGTCTGTAGGCCGAATATATAAACTTTGATTACACCTGTCGTGACGTTTTGGTGCCTTAAATTAGAAGTCTAACTAGACTTGGAACGTCTCGGACTTGATTTATCTCTCGTTTGTTATGGAAGACGCCATCGAATCGCGTAATCCACCTTTGATAAGAGAATAGAACAGATCAAATATAGACTAAACTAGATAAAAATAAGACAAGACTAGATTAGAATAAGACAAGACTAGAGAAGGCTATAGTTTCTATGTAGTAAAAACAAGCCCAGAATTAATCAAGCAATTAGAGTATAATCTCAGTAATTCAGCCGTTGCGTAATCAGACGAGACGTTTAGTAATCGTGTGGTCTGGAGACCGCTCGCGTTCTTCCCTACCACCACTCTTTTATAATCTGGCGGTTGTCTGGTCCCATATGTGTCGGATTATCGAGATTATGCTGTAGATTAATTGCCCTAACAGGCGCTTCTAGGTTCAAGGTTGTACAAAACTATCTAGATTATGTTAGGTTTGTATGCTATCCAGACTTGATCAAAACCTCCAAGATTGTACAAAATCAATCATACTAGACCAAAAGCATCAAATTTGTTCAAAACCAAGAAGCCTTGGCCCAAATCGGCAAGCAGCTCCAAACCCGACAAAAAGCGTCGAAACCCAATAAATAGTGTTCAAACACAGCAAGGAGTGTCCAAACCCGTCAAAGGTTGTCCCAACCTGATAAAGCTTGTTCAAACCTGTTACAGTATGCAAAATTTGTCTAAAATAGCTTAAAGCCTTCTAATTTACCGAAGGCAATGAGAAAATTGCTCTTACGTAATACTGTGTGATCAATCTCTTGTTTTCGTATCTCTTTGACAGTAATTCCCATGGTGCTGCATAATTGTCTGCAGAAGGTGTTAAATGGGAAACAGTTTCAAATGCTTCATTTTTTAAACTGCTACGCAAGTAATGAAATTTTTGAATCGCGTTTAACGCCTCATTGTTATGTATTCATAACTGATAACTGTCACGAAACGTTATCCACTCTGTAAAAGAACAGCTGAAATGTAGCAACTGAATGTATGGCTATTTAATTTGTTGTTTAATTTGTTGCGCTTAGACTTTCGGCCTCACTAATAGTTTTGAAATAATGATCTTCAAAATCAAATAACTCGTTATGTGTGACTAATGTTTCGTCCAACAACTGAATCTGCAAATGCACTTCCTCGAATTCCTGATGAGAAGCTTTAATTATTTGTAACCTTTTGCCTATCTCTATTGATTTTGTTTTCTGGTAAACCGATGAATGATGCAAATTTCGTCAAGCGTGTTTTGATATTGGTTCGTTTCAATTTCAATGTTTTGGTCTGTTGTTCTGTCATTTTTATGATCTAATGTATGTAGTACTACTATTATTGATAAAATGGAAATGTTATGTAACAATTATGAGCACATGCCTCATAGACAAATAAAAAGTGATGCAATGAAATCCACTAACCTTTGTCTTCTTATGAAGTTTCAAAATGGCTGCTGGGCCTTATGTTTTCGAATGTGTGTATATGTTGTCGTATGTGGACTCTTATTGACTCCAATGTAAGGTTGAACTGTGTTCGAAGGACCAAACTGTTCGTGAATCTTGTGATGAAAATAAAAGAAAGGCGTCGTTTTATTTCTAAGTTTATTGTAAACTAATATGTTACGCCTCTCAACTCAGTAGAGACTGTGTAAAGAATGCCGTCTTTCACCCAGTGTTGCCAACTTTATTTTTTAGACTATCGTACCATGCACTTGGAAAAATCGTATTTTGTTAAGGATTTTAGAAAAAAAATAGTACGTATTGCATTTTTAATAAAACTTTAGTAAATGATTTGGTTAAAATGTACTTTAAGACATGACATGTATAGGGAACCCACGGTACGCATTATGCGCATGCGCATTGGTGGGTTTTCTAACGGAAATTTACATCAAACCTCCAGTGGCGCGTAAACCGTTGGATACGCATTTTGATTTAATGTTACGAGTACTAATTCGTATTAGAAGTTTAGTTTACTTTATTATTTTATAAATCGAAACACAACGCATTATTTAAGGTTAGTACAAAGAATTAATTTGACAAGTTGAAACTTATTAGACTGTTGGTTTAACCCACGCGTCAGCGTGAACTCTCGATCATTTTAAAGAATTTTTATATACCCCCTTCAAATTTATTTTCCTTACGCCTTTGTGTTTTACCCCTATGCGCATGCGCATCTCATGTCTTAAGGCACATTTTAACCAATGATTTAATTACGTAATATTATTATAACTCTAAATAAATATTTAACATTTATAGTACAACATTTGATAATTAGATTCGAATAAGCAGCGATTTTCTAGATTCTAGACCAGTGATTCTCAACCTTTTTTCTATAGTGGTACACTTTCAACAACATCAAAATTTAACGGCACACTGACAATAAAATGAGACTAATAGTCATTTATTATGAAAGGGTGAAAAATTAAGGTTTAACGAGCGGATTGTTTTAAATTCGCGAGTTAAACCTTAACTTTATCCGCGAGTGAAATACAAACATTTATTCAATTTTGGTTTTTGTTTAAACAAGAAACAAATCAAAGAAAAGTTGGTCATGATCGTGGTGTTCTCATGGCAACGATAAAATTGTTGATTCGTGCGTCAAAATTTTACTCAGTTAGGTATTTATTGTGTTTAATTAATTTGTTTGTTTTGTTAACCGTTTGTTAATGTTTTATTAACCGTAACTGGATACATCCGAAGAACTATTGTCAGATGGTGACGCGGAAAGATTCTCCGACAAAAAAACATGAGATTTGTACAAAAAAAATGTAGGTATAAGTTTTGTAATTGGCGATCAAAAAATAACATCAGCCGAACATTTAGGATTATAAAATTGAAAGTAGGAGATTATCATTACGACATCTTCAAATACCTATAATAAATAAATAATAATAAATAATCTCCTAATTTCAATTCAATTATTAATTTGGTTCAAACCATGACATCTCATTTTAAAATTTAGGATTATGTTTATGGAGCACGTGAGATATTTTGATGCGTTGCCATTGAGACTTTTATTGCAATAGTGAAAAATCACTGTTTTATTGTTCCGTATGTAAGGTATTAAACATGACTTTATGAGGCAAAATTGGGAATTTGTAAAGAATATGGGAATGGCCATTTTTTTGGAGTTGGCGGATTTTTACCTTGAATAACTGTTACTAATCGTCCTCCGTAGTGTATTTGCAAACTTAGAGAGCCAAAACGAAGCTTCTACGTCGATTTATTAAAAAAATATACGGGTTTTTATGAAAAAAATGACATTTTTTTGACGCAACAGTTAATATTTTCCTTCACTACCTAACCTCTCTAATTACTTGTCAAACAAAAAGTGCAGGAGAAGCCCAACCGACGTTGCCAATTTTATCTTTTTATTTTACCTTGTTCTGGTAAACATTCAATATACAATTTCTTCACATGCACTTACAACAACATTGAAATATAAATTTAATTTTTAATTCTAATTTCATTCTAATTGGTTTAACTCAGGTTAACTCAATACTTCTTGCAACTTTATCTTATTTTAGACCATATAGGCGGTACTCTTAAGACCATATAAAAACCTAATCTAACCAAGGTAAAACCACCGGTCGTTGCCACTTTGTCCTACATTGGACCGAGAGTTCGCGCTGCCGCGCGTATGTTGTCTTGATTTATCTTCCCGCTTCGCGGCGGACAACCTAATCTAACCAAGGTGAAACCACCGGTCGTTGCAACTTTGTCGTGCGGCAGCGCGAACTCTCGATCAAACCACATGCGCGCTGCGCGCGCATGTGATCGAGAGTTCGCGCTGCCGCGCGTATGTTGTCTTGATTTATCTTCCCGCTTCGCGGCGGACAACCTAATCTAACCAAGGTGAAACCACCGGTCGTTGCAACTTTGTCGTGCGGCAGCGCGAACTCTCGATCAAACCATATAGGCCATATAGGCATATAGGCGGTACTCTTAAGACCATATAAAAACCTAATCTAACCAAGGTAAAACCACCGGTCGTTGCCACTTTGTCCTACATTGGACCGAGAGTTCGCGCTGCCGCGCGTATGTTGTCTTGATTTATCTTCCCGCTTCGCGGCGGACAACCTAATCTAACCAAGGTGAAACCAAGGGTGCTTGCCACTTTGTCCTATATTGGACCGAGAGTTCGCGCTGCCGCGCGTATATTGTCTTGATTTATCTTCCCGCTTCGCGGCGGACAACCTAATCTAACCAAGGTAAAACCACCGGTCGTTGCCACTTTGTTCTACATTGGACCGAGAGTACCATAAAAGTTTGGATCTACGAAGTTAAAGTTTAAAACACATGCGTGCGGCAGCGCGAACTCTCGATCAAACCACATGCGCGCTGCGCGCGCATGTGATCGAGAGTTCGCGCTGCCGCGCGTATGTTGTCTTGATTTATCTTCCCGCTTCGCGGCGGACAACCTAATCTAACCAAGGTGAAACCACCGGTCGTTGCAACTTTGTCGTGCGGCAGCGCGAACTCTCGATCAAACCATATAGGCCATATAGGCATATAGGCGGTACTCTTAAGACCATATAAAAACCTAATCTAACCAAGGTAAAACCACCGGTCGTTGCCACTTTGTCCTACATTGGACCGAGAGTTCGCGCTGCCGCGCGTATGTTGTCTTGATTTATCTTCCCGCTTCGCGGCGGACAACCTAATCTAACCAAGGTGAAACCACCGGTCGTTGCAACTTTGTCCCACATTGGACCGAGAGTTCGCGCTGCCGCGCGTATGTTGTCTTGATTTATCTTCCCGCTTCGCGGCGGACAACCTAATCTAACCAAGGTGAAACCACCGGTCGTTGCAACTTTGTCGTGCGGCAGCGCGAACTCTCGATCAAACCACATGCGCGCGCAGCGCGCATGTGGTTTGATCGAGTGTGATCGAGAGTTCGCGCTGCCGCGCGTATGTTGTCTTGATTTATCTTCCCGCTTCGCGGCGGACAACCTAATCTAACCAAGGTGAAACCAAGGGTGCTTGCCACTTTGTCCTATATTGGACCGAGAGTTCGCGCTGCCGCGCGTATATTGTCTTGATTTATCTTCCCGCTTCGCGGCGGACAACCTAATCTAACCAAGGTAAAACCACCGGTCGTTGCCACTTTGTTCTACATTGGACCGAGAGTACCATAAAAGTTTGGATCTACGAAGTTAAAGTTTAAACCACATGCGTGCGGCAGCGCGAACTCTCGATCAAACCACATGCGCGCTGCGCGCGCATGTGATCGAGAGTTTGCGCTGCCGTGCTATATGCGGTCTTGATCTATTCTCTCTCGGACAACCTAATCTAATTTATACCCATGGTAATTTCATACCCATGGAGGAAGATAACGGGAAATCACCTCCATTATACTTCCCAAGAGAACCACATGATGACGACATTCAAGTCATTATCGTGGTCGCAAACATTCATTAGTGAATATGCATAAGAATAAGAAGAATACATAGAAGATTAACATGACCCCTGCGCAAGAATTAAAATAAAATTAAATATATTTAATACATATAATACTTAAATTGTAGCGACACAGAAAAAAAGTATAATCTCTGCAAAAGAATTGAACTTGGCAACAGCGTATCTGCTGTATAAACATATTTTCTGTCAAATAACCGGACAGAAGTTGCAGTTATATTTGTTGTTGTATTAAAAAATGTCAGTTTTTTGGATTACAAAAGCCCGTATATTTCTTGAACCAGCCGACGTAGAAGATTCATTTTTACTTTCCACGTTTAGAAATACAGTTTGGAAGACGATTAGCAACAGTTAGTGAAGGTAACTCCACCATTCCCATATTCTTAATAATAGCCCAAAATTGAATAAATAGAAAACTCGAATTATAGCGCATGTACGAAGGACGTACTAGTTTGAAGGTAAATTATTTGAATTATTTTTTCTTATTTTGGATCGGGAGGTCGCGCTAGCGCGTGATATATGATCTGGATTTGTTTGTTATCATATTATTCAAACTAACCTATGACCTAACCTAGGTTAAAACCGTGAAATCAGTAAAATATTTTCTTTTTTACGTTAGTTCTATTTTCTGCCACAACTTGCATGCATCGAACTACATTTTAGCCGAAAACTCGGCTAGTAAATACTTTTGCTTGGATTTGATCCAGATTTGCAGTAAAACTATACAAGCATGCTGTATCAAAGTACATACCAAATAATTTTTATTGTTTGCACTTCTAAAATTTGACGGCATACATCAAGAATTTGGCGGCACATAAAAGTGTCGCGGCACAGTCGTTTAGACTCACTGCTCTAGACCTTGGGTATCAGAATCTGGACACAAATTTGTCAACTAATTGTAAGTTCACCGAAGAAGTTTATATATTTTTTTATTCAGAAATTTTGTTTTTAAACCTTTCTTTTCATTAGAAAAAAATATGCAAAGCTTGAGATTCTACCTCATTCTGCCATAAATACAATGAATTACAAAAATACTTATTTATTAAAGCACCATCTTCTGGGTTTTTTCAACACTAATGAAGCACTAAATTTAAATTGGACACAAAACAAACACGCATTAAAAAACAAATACATTAAATATTTAACTTAATGGAGTTAATAAATGTAGATATTGGTTTCACACTGCCAATGAAAGTTTATATTTGCCATAGGTCATTGGCATCTATGGCATACAGTGGCATCTAAGAATTTTTGTAGAATTTGCCCCGGAAAGTATCTTTTAATCAGGTATCATTTGAATATTAGTCATTTACACACGATTATAATAATGGCATCCTTCACATACAATAATGAATTTATTAATGTGTTCATTTTGGTGTGTGAGTAAATAAAATACTTAATAATATCAAAATAAAATATCAAAATAAAGTTAGAGCCGTCAATAGGATTTTCGACGCCTATATACAATAAGAATAAAAATGTTGATACATTTTTTAATATATATTCGTAGAAATTACAGATCATAAATACTATATAATTATAAAAGTTTTCTTGTGTTGTTAATTTCGAATATATATTCTTCCGAAACCTTCTCTTTGGCGCCTTAATTAAATTGACGCGTATATTGACGCGGGGGCCAATGTGGCCCCCGCCAATGTGGAATAAGCCCTTAAAATACTGCAGCCTCTATTCCATTCATGTAAATAGGTTCAGCCCATCTATTAGGTCTAGAAGTCTATGTGACATGATTTTGAAAGAGATCACATTTGCTGTAATGTTAAGCTCGCGTATCCTAGGCGATAATGCTTCGCAATAGAAGCTTATATGGGAGGCAGTTTCATCCTCCTCATAGCAGAGTCTGCACAATGATTCATCTCTCCAGAACCCAATTTTATGTAGAAGTTCTCGTAGAGAGCAGGGTCCTGTGAGTAGGCCTGCTACAATTGTAATCTGCTCATTGACAGTTGCAAGATTTCATCAGATAAAGAAATCGATGAATTTTCTAGCATTCGTTTGCTGTGTTTCTGACTATGTATTTTATCCCAATATACCCGGGGCTTAGTAGCATCCATTTACAGATTTCATTTCGTCCCATGGTTTTGGTAATGCAAGAGGCCCTGCCACCACTGATGTTTACTTTGTTAGCACCATCCTTTGCGAACTTGACCGCTATTTTTTTCCTACCAGTCCCCTATGGCTCCGTCCCGAAGCAAGTGGGTCACACTTGCTTCGGGACGGAGCCATAGGGGAGTGGTAGGAAACGAAATAGCGGTCAACCTTTCTAGGGTCTTTCCAGAGCGTTAAGGTTACGAAGGCAGTGCCATGTTGTTTTAGATTTAATTACACGGCACGCATTAAAGCATTTATGTCAGCCTGACTGTCCGTGAAAGTGCGGATGTTTCTACTTTTGTAGTCCATCTTTAGATTTTCACATATAGGTACTTCTGTCTGGAATGTCGTGGCATGTGATCCCAGGCACAGAAAACTATTCCCCTGAGATGGTTTGTAGATTCCTGCGTCTGTTCCACTGTTCTTTTTGGAACCGTCTGTATAACAGTAAAGCACACCTTGACATGTGATTGGTTTCTAGCTAAGGTAGTTGTGTTTTGAAGGGTAGATCGAATGATAACCTTCTTAGCATTGAGTCTCCTTCTATATTATGGTTTGGCTCTGATATTACATTCTATATCTATCTGTGTCCTGACCTTGCCAGAGCCTCCTAAGTGTCATAGAACCTACATCTAAAGACTCCCACCCATGCTTCACCCATAATGAAGATATCTAAGGCACGAAGGCCTATCATAACCTCTATAGCTGCTGTTGGTGCGTTTCTCAACGATCCCGTAATTGATAAGCATGCAAAACCTTAAACAATAGATAATTCACATAATCCCTTTATGGCTCTGAATAAATTACAGCATGTCTATTTCTTTTTTATTTTCTACAGACTTGAGTGATTCAAAATTTGAATTGGCTATTTTTCTAAAATTTATTTTGTGTCCATGAAATTTTGCAAATCTGTTCTTAATTACATAATAATTAAATTGTACATTGTCCAATACCTCATGTTCACCTGTTCTTTTTTAAACTTTACAGACTTGAATAAATATTGAAAATTCTATAAGTTTAAATCGATATTTTTCAAAAACTTACAAATTTGAGTTCATGAAAATAAAAATTTGCAAGAAATGTTTATAATAGCAAAATAAAAAATGTTCAAATTTCATTGCAATATGTTTATGTGTTTTTTTTTTACAAATTCTTGATAAATAATGACATGGATATTGTGTCTAGGGTTGGAGAATGCAATTACGATAGGCTTATCAACGGGTTTATTCATCTGAAAAAGAAAATTAAAATAAAAGTTTGCTATCGTAACCATGTTTAAAATAAGAAACATCTAAAATAAGGTTTTGAGTTTGTTCAAAGTTAATTACTAACAACTTTACAGAGAGAAAATTACTAGATAAAAATATTTCTTATAGTAAGACACGAACAATTTAAAACAATACTAAGGTTTTGAATAGGATGTTTGCGACTGTTAGTACGTGGTAATACGTAATACTTACACTGAATTGACTATGATTGACAATAACATTGACTATAAAATTATATGAATTGACTATAAAATTCACTATGTTTAACCACACTTAATATTTAAAAATAATATACAACTTGTTATTCACAAGTATATAAATTTAAACATTTAACACAACTCTAGCTTCCACGTTTGAAGATCATTTTCAAGTGAAACTTGCGTTGCTGATTTGTTCAAAGTAGTTTAATAAATTTTTGACAAACTAAAGATCACAAGTTTACTGTGTTTCTTATAGGAAATTTAATTATTAACAAAATTTATTTTAAAAAAATATCAAAACGACTTATTTTCATTGGAACGAATTTTTAGGACAAGAGAAGGCTAAACCTGAGACGTACGCATGTAAACTTCAGCGCCTCCGTGGCAGAACTTGTAACTAATAAAAACGCACAGAGGCGGGAACACTATTTGGGCTCTATATTTTACTGTAACCGTTAATTTTTGTTTTGTTTTATTTTACTGTACCAGCATTACAGATTTTGTTTTGGTTTCTTCTGTAACCGTTTTACTCAGATTGTTTCAGTTTTTCACAATTTAGTTTCCAAAATGCCATTGACATTGGATAATATTATAATTAATATGCATAATGACAGAATGATTAAATTGCTAATGGAGATTGTGGAGATGAATTGATATTGGTGAAAGTGAAAAGAAAGGATGGGTATGTATGGCGAAGTGACAAGGCTAGAGCGAAAGTGAAAGCACATATGGTTACAAGGAGTATAAAAAGGTTACATGGTTTGAATGGAGCAGATTGTCATTTGGTCAGATCATGAAATTTACATTGCTGTGGCTTGAGCGATCTCCTGCACAAGGTATAGAACACATGTGTGAGTGTGTGTTTCCTTCTCTACATATATTCGCTAAGATAACTATCAAATCGTTTCTTAACAAATTTTTGGGCAATGTTCTTTTAATTGCAGCCCAGGTGCCCTCAATTGAATTCATATGGGCACCTGTATCTGAGTTTTTGAATTCTATGGAATGATTAACTGTCAGGTGATCAAATCCTTCATCCTCCAAACAGTCGTAAGCTTCCCAACAATCGGAAACAATATTGGTCCAATGTTCTCTTTAATAATTGCTAATAACACATTCTTACTCCGTTCACTCACAACTTAAAAAAACATTTATCCGTATCCCTTTTAATTCCTCCAAACACCCATTTACTCTCTACATGCTTTCCTCTATGATACTTCCTTTTATCAAACTTGCTCTCATCAATTTCCACAGTCACTCCAATTCCTCTAAGCTTTTATTTTTTCTCATACATATCTCTATACATACATCCCTATAATATTGCATCCAACCAGTCACTGTTTTGTCCGTAATCTCGAGGTTTTTGATTGCCCAAAAATTTGTTAAGAATCAATTTGATAGTTATCTTAGCGAATATATGTAGAGGAGGAAACACAAACTAGAGGACCTCACAGACACTTTTATCGAATCGATCAATATAATATATAAACCTCCAGTAGATAATCCCTCTCCATATGAATTTGTAAATTTAAAACAATCTGCTTAAATTTTTAATTATTAATAATCTCATGTTTTAGTTAGCAAATGCTTGTAATTCATAGACACTATTAATTTGAATAAAATGGTTTGATTTCGGTCAGGATTCCAGCAAACTTTATCAATGCAACGTACATTTCCAAATTGATATCAAAATTCAACTGCCGACAATTTCATTTTTTAGATATTCCCGTTCAAATTGTGTTATGCCCCCAGTTTAAAAGAAGAGTTTCCTTATAGTAGCAACATTCTTCATTGAACTGTAATTATTAGAAGTATCTATTTAAGTTATTTTAATAACAATTTCATTTTTTATATTTTCAAGTCAAGATTAAGTTTGTTTCTCAGTTTAAGAGAAACAGTTTAGGACCATTAGAATTACCATATAATAAATCACAAATAATTAAATATATCACAATTCAGAATTGCAAAAAATCTAATAATTATTTTAAATTTATAATTAGTAATGTAACATGTATTCAACCGGAAGTGGGGGCGTAATGGGGTGAGGGTCCAGAACGACTATCTTTCCCTACTGTTCTATTACTTATTTACCTATTACCCTACTTTTCCTAATTTTTACGTTCATTAAATAGTTTTAATTGTTATAATAAACAATTGATAAATAAGTTAATTGAACCCGTCATTTCGAAAAGGGCACGAGTCACACTTTTTTGAAGTATGCACATGTGTCTACACCACAAGTCAACTTACAAAGCAATGAAAAGGGCACAAGTCCTGGACTTATGCCCCTTTCAAGTGAAACGAAGCGCATCTCTCAGATATGACATAATATCACTTTATCGTGAGCTTGCCGAAAATGCTTTTAAACTTAAAAAAGGAGTCTCTGGTGGCAGGAATAGTGAACTATAAATATAATAAAATAAAAAAAGCCAAAATTGCTTGAAAATGATGATTAACTAACTAAAATTTTTAATTCAAAATATCTTGATGAAAATTGATCTTTTTTAATAAATAAATATTCCAAAAAGCGTGTATGTTTTTTATTTAACAACCTCTATATTCAGTTTCTTCAGCATCAATGACTTTTTTCACAATTGATTCTGAAAAGTTTGATTTCATTGACTCATGCCCTTTTCGAAATGACGAGTTCAATTGTAACTAACAATTAAAATTTTAATTGCAATTAAATTAATTGTAAACCACAATTAATGGATTTAATTGCAAGTGATTTCAATTGCATCTCACAATTAAACACTTAATTGAATTAAATTAATTGCAATTAATTTAGTTGCAATTAAAATTGTAATTGTTTGATTCTACAATTAAAAAATTAATTGAATTATGCCCAACACTGCATATACCTTTTTTTTACAACTAAATATAATCGTCGAAACCTTTATTACTTTTGTTTACTCTACGCCAGCATTTCTCCGGTTTTACCCAAAATGGTAAACAAGATGTACTGTACCAGCTATGTCAAGGCGCTTTCTTGAAAATACATGCTGTAACACCTGGCCAAGTACGAAGACTCCAAAACAGTTGAGTAACTAACGGACAATCACTTGGAGACTGGGGTTCACATTCCAACAGATCACGAAAATTTCTAGTAGAAAAAATACTTTAATAAAAATCCACATTATGACGTTTTAAACCCCCAACAGAACAGTACTGCTTTTGCAGAAATTATTAGTAAAATAATAAGTAAAGAAGTTGAGCCGCTAAAAAAGCAAATTAAAGAACTGAATGACGAATTATTGTTTTTTAAAACAGAAAATCAAAAGCTATCATCAAAAATGATAATTTAAACAAAGCATATTCAAAAACAAATTCAAGAAATACGGTGAAAGTCGCCGAACCCGCTGCTGATAAAAATATATCGCTCATCGATAAGATAATTCCCGTGGAGCAGGATAAAAACAGTAGATCAATCGCAAATAAATCAAATGCCGAACCAATTCTAAACATAACAAACAAGGAAAATTGGCAAACTCAGAATAAATATAAAAGAAGACCAATACGTACTAATAAGTGTATAATGGGCACTAACTCAGATAATAAAATAATTAAAGCAGTAACTAGATATGCCTATGTGCATATATCAAGACTGGAACCACAAATCGGAAGCCGAACTGATGGAATATCTAAAAAGTAAAAATTTCGGCATCTTGTAAGAAAATGGCATGAAAACGGCCAGATAAATATGCTTCATTTAAAGTTACTGTACCACTAGATAAGATAGATGAATCAAAAAATCCTGAACTGTGGCCACAAAATACTTTAATAAATCGTTTTTTTTTTCATCATCTAGAGCAGAGCAACACACAATCATTACCAAACAAATACTATAACACCTAACAAACGGAAAACAGAGATTATACAAAGCCATCCGAATAGGACCCCAGTTCAGTCTCCAGACCGATTTTGAATATGAAGCAGGCCGTACTTTTAAACAACATAACTATATTCTTAAATATCCCAAGCATAAACGGTAAAATACCACAGATTTAAGTTACCCTGGATAATCATAAACCATATTTCCTTTGTATGGCCGAAACATGGACAACAGATGATAGACTTTCACAACTGAATATATAGGGATACGATCTAATTGGCCAGTATAATAGGCCAACAAATAGGCCTTTAAAGGTGGAGTAGTGGCATTATGGACTAGGTTGTGTCCAGAAATGGACACCAGTGGACTAGTGGCATTGTGGACTAGGTTGTAGAAGACCTAAAAAAAAGTCATAAGTCGGTAAAATATACGGAAAAATATATAGAGCTCTGTGGAGTAACCATAGGTGGGCACAGTTAATCCAAAAGTTAACTTCGTTAATCGTTAACTCGTTAATAAAAAAGTTAACTTCGTTAATCGTTAAAGTGTTAAAATTTCGAAAATTTAACGCAAGTTAAAGTTAACCGTTAAAAGTTAACCATCCAAAACGTACACTGCTTTTGGAACCTTTTGGGATGGGATAAACAAGTAGATAGATTAATTGAATTAATTATTACAAACGTAAGTAGCGACCCGCCCTGGTTCGCACGGGTAGCAGAGCATATACACACCTACTATGGAAGACTAATATGGAAGAAACAGGCTATTTATTGTATTATTCATAATTTGTCATTAGTTTTACGTTTATGTTGCCTTTTATGAACACAAGCAGATTCAAATTGTCATCTGACAGTGATGAGCGTTTAGCTCTCAAAATATATTTCCTTGTTGAGAGGTTTCTTCAAAAGCGCCGTTCTACTGTGGCGCTTGATAGGATTGCAGTACTATATATTTAAAAAAAAGATTCTTTTGAATTTAAGTCTAGTCAACTTCTCTCCAAATGTTCTCCAAGTTTTGATTGGAATACAAAGTAATCACTAAAGTGTGGCCAAGGATTCAGTTTTACTTTCAGGGCTTCATCAATCAACATGGTCGCTTTATTTTTTTCGGCTCTCTAGTTTCTCGGCTGTGGATTTTTGCTCTTTTGAGCAGTTACTGTTGCGCCGGGCCGCGCTGGTATGCCCGCGTGGTGCGTAATTCAAACAAAAAATGACAACATGTCAACAAACACCCAAAGTAACGGACTAAAGTTAACGGAAGTTCAATTTCAATCAGTTAAGCATTTTGTTAATTCGTTAATTAACGATTAACGGATTAAAGAGTTAATGCCCACCTATGGGAGTAACATGGAAAGAAAACAGCGTTACCACGAACATCATAACATTATATAGACCTCCTACCGGATGTTTTCTAACCTTCGCAACCGTACAGGAAGGTACACTAAATAGCATATTTTGTAATTCGAAGAAGACTATACTGGTAGGGGACTTCAATATTAACTTCAATGAAACCTCAAAGGAAAGAACTATACTAGATGACTTACTAATTTCATATGGGCTCCAAGAACAAGTACATCAATACACACGCATAACGGCCAACTCCAAAACAAAAATAGACAACGTATTTATGAATAAAAGCTCTTCTACAATAACAAATGTAGAAGACACTATCCTCTCTGACCATAGTTTAATACAAGTACAAAGGGTCAATAATAAAAAGAATCAAAAGAAAATTTTCAGAGGATAATAGAAATAAACTCTCCGAAGCACTTATGAAAGAAACATGGATTGATATGTACACTAAACAAAACAGTCAAAACAACGAAAAAACAGTCACCTTCATCAATACCATTTCGCAACCTGTTTTCCTCTTGTTAGAATAAAACAAAAAAATAGTGTGTCATAGGTAAATAACCTAGTCAGGATCTCTAGTTCTAAAGTAAAAGATTTATATAACTTATAGAAAAAATTCCCTGCATTACGAAAATTTTACGTGATTAGAAAGAAATTGCATTTGAAACTATTATTCCGTACGAAACAAAGGTTTTACAAGAGAATCCTAGAAAAAACATCCATCAAACATAAAGCCCTTTGGTCGATTTTGAATGAACAGTTAAACAAAAATAACTTAAAGATGAATTTCACTTGAAATTAATGATACATTGAATGAAGATCCACACAGCGTAGCTAGCCACTACTTTTAATCATTATTTGAAAAATTAAGCAGAATTGGTTACTCTACAGATGACAGAAACAGATGCCACATACCAACACGTTTCTCACAATCCGCACACTATTTATTTGCCGGATTACTGCGAAAGTGAAATGGAAGAGATAATAGGAAAATTAAGAACTAAACAAACCTCAGGCACCGATGGATTACCTTGCAAAATTATCAATGAATTCAGATACGAACTGTTATCACCAATAACACATATAATAAACCACTCATTCTCTACGGAAGAAGTTCCGACTGTACTGAAAACTTCATTAATAATTCCTATATACAAATCTGGTGAAAAAGCGGACATCAAAAACTATAGACCAATATCACTGCTATCTGTATTATCGAAGATATTTCAATATTGTATGTTGAAAAGGCTAATACCATTTGTAAACAAATACAAGTTAATTCTTGAACAGCAGCATGGATTCAAAAAAAAAATCTTCGGAAACTGCCATAGTACACCTTTATAAAAAAATACTGGAAGAAGTTGATTGCGGGAAATGTCCCATATGCATTTTCTGCGATCTCACCAAGGCATTTGACTGTGTTTCACATAGTCAATTGATTAGCAAATTTAACATCCATGGTATTAGAGGGAAGGCAGGTAACTGGATACAATCATACCTCAAGGACAGAACACAGATAGTCAAGATATCAAAGGGTAGCAAAAGTGCACAATCTCCACCCCTGAGCACTCGCATTGTACTACCACAAGACAGTGTACTCTCTCCATTTCTTTTTTCATTATACTTAGCGGACATAACCAAGTATATAGCAGACTATCACAGCACTCTATACGCAGTTGATTACAGCGTCATTATCTTTCACGGTGATCAGGTAGATAATGAAGTACACGCAAATATACTGCTGGAATCCATAAATAAATGGTTTATAGCAAATAACTTGTTCTTGAACGGCTCGAAAACAAATTATATGATCTTTAGACCACATAGAAGGTCTTGTAAGACAGTATCATGAAAACCAAGCCAACTAGTATCGAATGCTAACCTATCAAAGCCAACCAATATGACCTATCAAAGCCAACCAAGTTAAATTTTTAGGAATATAGACAAATCACATAGATTACACCATAAAAAAAATTAACAAGAAAGCTTATTTACTAAGATCAATACGACAAATTGTGAACTTGTCAGCTATTTTAACGATATATTATGCAGAAGTCCAATCAATCTTAGAGTATGGAATCTTAGTATGGGGCTCATCAACATACGCTAAACAACTATTTATTGCCCAGAAATGAATAATAAGAGCTATTAAGGGAATTGACGTTAGAGAGTCCGGCAAATCCCACTTCCAAACATTAAAAATTTTAACATTACCATCACTCTATGTATTAGAATTGGCATGTGTCATACATAGGCAAAAACATCTCCTAAAACTCGCTAGAGACCAACACAATTACTTCACAATGGGACATTCAAATCTATACCCTCCAAGGGTAAATCTCTCGATCTGCAAAGGGCCGTACCAATTCGGGATAGAGATATTCAATAGGCTACCGAAAAAAAATAAGGAAAAATGTAACTACCAGTGCTTCCAAAAACAATTAAAAGAACATTTAATAGAACAAGCTATATACTCACTGAAGGAGTGAGATGCTGAAACTTTCTTTGTCTTTTCCTTTTGACATTTCTCAGAATTATTGTTCTTTTTATTTTATGGGTGAATAAAATTTTGAACCCCCTCCGAAATATGCAAAATATAAAAAAATATTATATTGAAATAAGAAGAGACGAGGAGAGGCGACTCTCTTCAAGTGAGCATGGTAATGGGAGTTTAGGAACCCTTGTGTGTCAGTTTTCGAAAGTAAATTGGCGCATTTCTGTTAGTTTTATTGTTTCTAATGATTCTGTTGTATTTTCTACAAAAAAAAACGAATCTTAAGGGGTATGTTTATGTATATTTTGTTGTTATTTTGGTAAACGATGAATAAAATATTCGCAAAATAAACCCAAGCACAGGGAAAAAAAAGTATTTTCATTTTGTAAGTTGAGTTGTGTAGTTATTGATTTTATTTTATAATTAGTTGCCATTTTACAAATTTTTGCTAACAGATTATTTATTGTATCTCAATTAGAAATTTTTTTAAAATTCATTTTTTTCGCGATGAATTTTTTAACGATTAATTTTTAAAATCAATTTTAAAGACCCATGTGCAATTCTGTTCAAATGGAGTGAGAAACCTGGTAATAAATTGTTCCACATTTCGTATCCCGGAGCTTAGGCAAGTTCTAGCAAACGGTTTTTGTTTCCGCGGTTAGTCAACCGTATTGCTTTCGGCGATAGTTCTGAAAGTTATAATGCCGGAGCGGATTATTGCGGCATAATCTTTTATGGTTTTTCTTAGCAAAAATTGCGGAGAAGGAAATACGAGGGCAGCAGGAATAATGGGAGAAGAGTGTTCCCGTTTCCTGCATAAAGGATAGTTTGCAATTAAGGAGATTGCGAAATTTTACAATTTTGCTGGATATATAAACTTCTTGAACAATTTGCAAAAAAAAAACATATCTGAAATAGGCATACATAAAACTTTATTAAAATCTGTTAAGCGATTAAATCATAAAATTTCAGTTATAATGTCATTACGTTCAGGTATAAGTATTTCTCCAATTCTTAAATCAAAAACATGCCGATGATAAAATATTTTGTATTTTTTTATTTTCAATTTGCAAAAAAACAATCTATATTGTCGATCAATAAATAAAAAACTAATTTTAAATATTAATACTTTATATGGTTTTGGTGCTGCGGCAAACGCAGTCACTCGATACAAATACGCTTCCTCGACAGGCAAATTAGCTTCGGGGAATTTACACAGAGGGGTGAAAAAACAATAAGGCACGTCCGCTTTTTTATGTCTCCTCTCGTCATCTACCCTTTTGCATTCAACGCTCGCACATGCACACGCAAGTGTCCCCACAACTCAAACGAAAACAAGTAAAGAATGAAATTCAAATAACTAAAACTGTGAAAATATAGATGGAGTAGAGTTCTTAAAATAAGTACAGTTAAAAACTAGAATCAAAATTTCTAACTCATTGGGTTTTTCAGGTAAATTTTATTAAGAGAAATAGCTAGAGTAACAAGTCTTAAAATAAAAAATACACAATGTGTAATAAAAAATATTGTGTAACTTTGCGTAGATAACTATTTCGGGCAATGATTTATACGAGCTGAATTGTGCAAAAGTTAGCAGCTTCCCGAACATATTAATATCGATAAACATAGTTCTGCATGCCCACAAGTTCGGTGAGCCCTCGAGAGCTATGATGTTTCTAGAATAATTTAGATAATTGAACAAACAAGATTAGACAGACGAGACTACACAGACAATATTAGACAGACAGAACTAGACATACAAGTTTAGAAAAACATGACTAGAGACAGACAGGACTAGACAGACAGGACTAGACAGACAAGACTAGACAGACAAGACTAGACAGACAAGACTAGACAGACAAGAAAGACAAGACATAAGGTTTCCCGCTTTAGTGATCAGGATATCTTGTTACATATGCGCCTTCAAGCTATTTTTTTTATTAATGTTAATGTTATTTGAGCTGAAAGGGGGTGGTCGCTAACCCCCACGGGGACTAACAGGCTTTGGGGAGATGTGTTGGTTTTGGTTGTCATGTTAAATGTTTTTTGTTCGTTTGTTCTGATTTTCCAGTTTCCGATGTGTGTTGGTTGCTATATTTTGTTGAGTGGGATCTCGTCTTGTACATTCGCTCGAAGGCATTTATATTTCGTCGGGCGTTTTCAATAGATATATTTGGTGAGACAGATTGTTCTCTCTTCCGTTTATCCTATCTTTTACGACCAGCCCGTCATATTTTTATGAATGCTATACGTCCCTTTTGTCGTTCTCCTTTAAGCTGAGGTATGAGTTCCTTCCGCTTTTCCAAAACTTCTTTGGTGTAACCTTAATTAACAAAAATATTTTTAGGTAGCCTCTTTTGTTATTAAAGATTTCATTTCTCTTGCATTTAATATTTTAACGTTAACTAACGTTAATTTCAATACCAGAATCGTTTAAAGTTTTCTTATCATTTCAATTATGTCATAATTCTCTTCTGTGGACTTTTCTCCATAATTTTAGCCTTTTTGCCTTCTTGTTTAATTCTTATACTTAATTTTTTTAACTGCAGGTTTCCTTTAACAATTGGTTTCAATTTCTCGTCTATTAGAAATTGTTTTTTTTTTTATTGAAATGTGTTCAACAATCAAAATATATAATTTTTTTTTCTATTCTATAAGCTGAAGTTATGATGATCGATTTGGCGTGATGAAGTGTCCATCCAACGATAGGACCTCTGAGCACCGTTAAGGGTCAGTTGGCCAGCGTCTCTTGAGTCTTCTGAGGACTTGGTGTTGGGCAAGCGTATTTATTAGTGAATTTGTGTGTGATTCTATTTTGTCTTGATGCTTTTTTCGTCTTTCCTTAATTTCTTTCGTCACAGGGGTAATTTGCAAGTCTTCTTGGATCATGTGGTTTGTTACGTACCATGGAGCGTTAGCAATTGATCTTAATATTTTAGCTTGGCATCTTTCCATGATCGCAATATTCGATTTGCTGGCACATCTCCAGAGTTCGATGCCATAAGTCCAGATAGGTTTGATGATAGTTTTATATAAAAGTATTTTGTTGCTTAGCGTTAAACTCGAGCGTTTTTGCCGATGAGCCAGTTGAGTTCTCTATATCTGAGATCAATCTGTTTTCTCTTTTTGGTATTGTGGTTCTTCCAATTGAGTTTGCTGTCTAGATGTAATCCTAAGTACTTAACTGTCGAGTATTGGGGGATTTCTATGTTATTTAAATAAACTGGAGGATAGAGACCTTTTCGTAACGTGAATGTTGTATGGTAGGACTTAGTTTCATTGATTTTAACTTTCCACTTCTTTAACCACTTTTCCAGTAGATCTATGGAAGCTGGAATTTCCTTTTTATTTTGTATAATAGCCCCTCGTGCCAGACTCTGACGAATGCCTGTCTATCGTCTAGGAATAGTGGTGCAGTATTCTTTTTCTTCAAATGCGGTATTTATTTTATGGGCGATTTTGTGGCATTGTTGAACAGTTGAATGGTGCCGATGAAATCCAAACTGGTGGCTTGTGATCCAGTCTGCTGAGTTAAAGTCTGGGTTTATTCTTGTTAGTATCAATCTCTCCAGTAGTTTAGAAACAACTGGCAGCAAGCTGATTGGCCGGTAGGATGTTACGGAGCTTGGATCTTTTCCTGGCTTTGGTATTAGTATTATCTCAGCAAGCTTGAAGATTTTAGGCCAGTACTGGAGTCTGAGGATTGCATTGAAGATGTATGTGAGCAGCACAATGCCTTTTTTCTTTACAACTTTTTCAGCATTTTGTGTGTTATTAGGTTCGTTCCAGGTGCCTTCTTTGCACTTAAATGTTGGATCGCTTTGATTTCCTTGGGTGTGACTGGAGTCAGTGGTGGTTGGGGTTGTGTGTCAGAAGCAAGGTATTCTGAAATTTTGTCGTCTTTATTATTGTGTGTTGGCTGGAATACCCCTGCTAAATGTTATGCAAGTAGGTTGACTTTTTCGTGATCGCTTTTAGTCCATTGTCCTTGCGGTGGTGGAAGCATGCGTAGAGGTGATGACAGTGATGACGGTTTTTTGAGGGATTTGATGGGTTTCCAGATGAAGTTATAAAATCTGTTCAGCCTGCCCAAGTAGTCCTTGAATGATTCCGTTCTGTACTCTCTGAGTTTGGTCTTTAGTCTGTTACTGACCCGGTTCAAGCAGGTTTTATCGTGAGGGTTTCGGCTTCCCTGCCACTTGGCTCGAGCTCTTCTTTTTTGTGCCACTAATATCTTAATTTCAAGTGGGATTTTGATTTCGAGGTGTCTATACTCTACTTTAGGAGGTGATTGTTGTGCTGCAGCTTGCATAACTTCTTGTAGTGGACAACAGTTTCGTCAAGTCTATCGGGATCTTTCAGCTTTATTTTTAGGTCTATAGTTTTGTTTAGGACACTGCGGTAGCTGTCCCAATTGGTGTTTGCGTTGTGTAGCCTGGGGGGTGGTTTCCGATGAATAGCTCTTGTGCTTATTGTCACTATTACTGGAGAGTGGTGAGATGTTGATTCGTAGCTTGATGTTATGTCCGTGTAGGTTGATGATATTCCACTTCTAATGAAGAAGTCCAGGAGGTCAGTAGTTTTGTTGGGATCTGACTGCCAATATATAAGAGTTCCTGTTGACATGTACGAGTACTTCTTTTCATTTATGAGGTTGTATAGTTCTTTCCCCTTTGTAGTTGTTAGCCTGGAGCCCCATGCAGTATGTTTGCTGTTCCAGTCGCCTCCGGCAATGAATTTTGGTCCGAGCGTTTCGAATAACCGCTTGAAGTCATCTTTCTTTATGTTGTGTTTTGGGGGACAGTATGCTGCTGTTACGACTAGGTTGTATGGTAGTGAGTATATTTTTATTTTATGAGATTCTGTCAGATGCGAATTTTGGTAGAACGTCGTGCCGGATGTTTTGTTTTATTAAAATGGCTGTTCCCGCATGTGCGGTTTGGTCAGGATGGTTAGTGTAGTATGTGTTATAGTAAGGAATTTTAAAGTAGGATTTTCTGTAAAATGGGTTTTACTTACTAGAAGAATGCCTATAAAGTTTTGTTTTAAGAACAGTATAACCTCATCTTTTCTTCGCGCCAGGCCGTTGACGTTCCATACTGCTATGCGAATGAATTTAGACATTACCCAGTTTGTTTACTAGCATTGTCAGCATGTTGAGCACCATGCTATTTTGTTGGATAGTTTGGTTGAACATGGCTTTGAATTCACCTAGGAATTTGTTGAGCACTACATTGGTAGATTCTTCGTTGTTGGTGGTGGCTTGTGGTGGATTGTTGATTGCTTGCGCGTAGCTTCTGTTGGGGTGGCTGGATGTCTGGCTGTTATAAATGATGTTTGGTTTATTTTGCTGTATAAATTCACAACCTTCATAGTTGGTCAGGTGGTTTCCTCCACAAAGGGCGCATGTAGCTGGTGTATCCTTACTTTTCTTGCAGCTAGCTGTGCTGTGAGGACCTCCGCATTTTCGCACACAAAAGATCTGTTGCAGTATGATTTTGAATGTCCATACATTTGGCATCTCGTACATTGTACGATATTTCTATCTTTTTTTGGGGGTTCAATCTGGATATTGCTATTTTGTAGTTTTAATATTTTGTAGATGTCTTTGTTGTTATCAGAGGGTTCGATGTCGACGAAAAAAAGGTTTAGCGGCTCCTTCATTACTCTGTGTTTGGCGTTTATGATATTGTGTCCGTGGTTGGATATTTCTTCTCTTATGTCGTCTGAGTTGAATGAGTGGTGTAAATGCTTGATGACCACTCTATAGGCTCGTTCCTCTTTTGGTTGGTATGTGTGCAGTATAATATTATTCTCTCTCATATATTTCGCTAGTTTTCTGTTAAGTTTCTGGGCTACAGCATTTTATTTTTACTGTGTTATCTGCTTGACATTTGGTGGTGTATTCGTCCTCTTCTAGTATGTCTGACAGTTTTAATTTCATTTCTGGAAAATTGAGGACGCCGTACACAAATATTGGTGGTGGCTTAGGGTTTTTTTCCTGTTTGTTATCATTTGTTTTATTATTATCGTGGTTGGCTGTTAGCACACTAAATTTGTTGGACAGTGGAAAATTAGTATTTTTTTGGGTTTTCTCGACTTGTTCTTATTTTTCTGCGTTTTGTGCTTCTCGTAGTAGCGAGTTGCCACGGGTTTTCCTTGGATGGAGCCGTTTCTACGACTTCGTCGTCGGTGGTAGACATCATTCTAATAAGTGGTTGTTTTATCGGGTTATTCGGCTATGGGGCGCGAACTACTGTTTGCATGTTTGTAAATTGATTGTTAAATCCAGGTCCGTTTCCAGTAGGGAACATTTTGCATCGCTAAATTGGATACTTTTTATCTTGTTGTATACTTTTTTATTGTTAAACTGCGTTTATCTGTTCGAGAACCGGTCGTTCGCTGATAGTAAGCACTATAAATACGTCCGTACGGTTCGAAGTCTCGAACGTGAATAAATTGTTATTTTCTAGTAGAAATTGTTAATCTTGATGTCTGTTATCCATTTCTAGTTTTATTTTTGAAAATAATAGCTGCATTTGATCGTCCATCTCGACTAATTTCAAGTTTCGGGATTGGAAACACTGATGTAATTTAGTATTTATTCTAATTCTGAGGTCTGCGCTTAAAAAGGCTTAATTACATTTTAGACATTTATGGGAAATGGTGCATGAAACTTTAGAAATATTTTTTTTCTGCGCAGAAGATCCAAATTTATGAATTGAAAATTGTTATGTAAATTAAGAGAATTGTGATTTTGATGAACTTATCACTCAATAATATTAAATAAATTAAGACTCTGTCTTCTCCGTTGCTGTGATAAATCCAATGTTTTGAATGGTGCATCCTCGTTTGTTGTTGTTTTGTAAAATAACTTATATGGATCGCTTTCCTAAAATCTAATCCAACAAATTTTAGACCAATTTACTCTTTCACCATCAGTTTTTTCCAGCCTTTTAAAAATCGTGTTGGCCTTAGTTCAAATGCACTCACATTTTATTACAGTTACAATTAACTTATTCTTCTGAAAAATGTTTATGACTTTTTATGACTAAAAAGTGTGAACCTGTGTAAGTTCTGTGAACTTCTGGATACGATGGTTTTATACCAGTCATACCTGTGAAGAGTTCGGAGTGAACTTTTCGTACAGGGGTGCAAGTACCAAAATTACGAATGGCATATCTGGAGAGGACATTGTTATAGCAACAATTGTGATTCGGTTAAAATTTATTTGCTCTATTATTATAGATTTCACCTCATGGCTCATACTGTTCGGGGTGAATTTTTCGTACAAGGATGGGAGCACAAAAATCGCTAATAGCATACATAGAGAGCACATAATTATTGCAACTATTTCGCGCCTGTTAAAATTTGTGTTCTCGATTATTGAACGACGCCGCTATGAAACGAGCCCGCCGAAGGCGGGCGAAGTTCGTTCGTGATTATACGAAGTCGCGCTCGAAGATGATAATTTGTAGTAATGCTCGTCATTGCTTACATTTCACACTGTTTAGAGTTTGAAATTTGTCGCCTTGGCTGGTGTGGACGGCGCACGGCCGGCCCTGTACAGTCATATTTTCAGCGATTTTTGTAGTTGAGTTTTCCTTGCAAGATGATCTAGGGTATGTATATTACCAGGTACGTGTAGGGAGGGAGATTGATCATCTTCGAAATTTATTTGCTCTATTATTATAGATTTCACCTCATGGTTCATACTGTTCGGGGTGAATTTTTCGTACAAGGATGGGAGCACAAAAATCGCTAATAGCATACATAGAGAGCACATAATTATTGCAACTATTTTGCGCCTGTTAAAATTTGTGTTCTCGATTATTGAACGATGCCGCTATGAAACGAGCCCGCCGAAGGCGGGCGAAGTTCGTTCGTGATTATACGAAGTCGCGCTCGAAGATGATAATTTGTAGTAATGCTCGTCATTGCTTACATTTCACACTGTTTAGAGTTTGAAATTTGGCGCCTTGGCTGGTGTGGACGGCGCACGGCCGGCCCTGTACAGTCATATTTTCAGCGATTTTTGTAGTTGAGTTTTCCTTGCAAGATGATCTAGGGTATGTATATTACCAGGTACATGTAGGGAGGGAGATTGATCATCTTCGAACGAGACGTTTCGTATAATCACGTTCGAACTACGCCCGCCTTCGGCGGGCTCGTTTGATCGTTCAATTATATTACACGTCTCGTTCTCGATGATAATTTGTAGACTTATCGTATCCGGAAACTCATTCATTTATCATGTTACATGACTGGAATTCATAAAGAAAAGAGTTACCGTGCGTTAGATAATATAGATTTTGCGAACGTATCGTTATTATCTTGGATCGGGCGATTGTAAAGTTTTGCGAAGGTCTGTGACCGTCGAGGCCCACTATATATCCACTTCCAAAACTAGCCACTGATACTGCAGCATATTATGTACTATGTGCTGTGAAGTGATTTGTATCAATGCCTGCTTTAGACAGCAAGTATTTTTCCCAGTGATTAATCGTTTGAGACGTTACGTTTTTGTATGGCTTGATATTTGATATGAGTAATTTGTTGTTTTGCTCGTTTATTAGGTCTGTTGTCTTATTCAAATAGTGAATTACCAGCTGTAGCGACACACAAAAAGGTAGTATAAGCTCTGGCTTGTGTCTTCCTGGCTTGGACATTTTTATCAGGTCTAGTATTTTTATTGTTATTTTCCATTTGTGCAAGAATATATTTTTTATATTAATTAGTGCGATAGTTTGCTGTGCTGTAGATAAAATAAGCAGCGTTGATACTTTTTCTGCTGCACCCTATAGCTGCTTTTAGCTGATTTGATCAGGCAAAGTCCTTCAAGACTGGTGTTGTGTCCCCTGTACTTGTACATTTAAACCTTGTAGTCGTTCCTCAAACATTCCCCTTAAGAATCGGGACAGCAGTTTATCCTTACCGGGATCTTGAGTAGAGATGAGTGATATAGCTGATCTGTTGAAGTTCAACGTCCCCTAGCTTGCTCCGTTTTCGAACGGAGCTAACTAAACTTCTAACTTTCGTTAAATATTTGAATTAATTGCGTTAAATATTGGAATATTGTTTGATGTAGAAAAAATCCGCCATAGCTTTAAGGTACCTTGATATTGTTTGAGTGATGATGGTGTTATGGCCTTAATCATGATTTCTGTTGATGCTTCATTTATTCCATTACTTAGGAACCCTTTGCGGACAAGTTCCCTGCCACCAATGAAAGTTTGTGTGCCAGTGGATGTATTTTTCGCTTGGAAGGGGACAATAATAATTTTTTGTGAGGTTTAACTAAAGGCGGTTCGGTAAGTAGTGATTTAAAGAGCGGGTACCAGGGCTGGGTTGACCACAATAGTACCACGACTGTTCCCTCAGCTTTATCAGTTATTATTAAGTGGTAAGTTGGTAAGTGCGAAAGGAGGAAAAAACATTCATAGTAAATACATCACTTCATAGTAAATACATCTACTGCCATCGCGTTTGGATCTGGGAAGCGAGAACAAAATCTAGGGCATTTTCGATTCAATCTTGATGTAAAAATGTCAATTGAGAAAATTACAAACTTTATTCGGTATCTATATTAGTGATTCTCGATACTAAATCAGCCTCTTTATTCATAACTGACGGGATGTATGACGCGTAAATCCAGATTTTTTTCCTCTCGCACCATTGCCAGACCTCTATTGCTAATGCATTTAAGTGGGGATATTGAATACCGCCTGTCCTATTGATATAGGAAATTGCAGACGTATTATCAATTCTTAAGAGAATTTTTGCCGTCTTATACTTTGTTCGCGAAACGTCTTAGACCAAAGAACGCTGCTAATGGTTGTAGATAGTTTATGATAAACTTACTTTCCTCTTTCGTCCAGATTTCAAATCATGAGCGTATACGTCATTACAGTGTGCACTTCACCCAGTGAGAGATGCATCTGAAGATATCTCAAATTTAAACTGAAGTGTTCTAATTAGGTTAGAACCTGTTGGTGTATTTTCCACCATTACAGTTCTTCCATTATTAGGTTATTAACATAATTTCTACCGTCGTAGTCGTTGGCCCAAATACTTTTGCCTGTCTAAGTCTTTTACGGTAGATGGATCCATATGCCAGCCCTGGGCAAGCTGCCGTCTGTCAACACAAGTCTAAAATCTACTGAATTTATAATACAACCATTTATAATACAACAAGTATTTGCATTTCTGACTAGGTGTTTGTGAACTTTTTTGGTGGTTTATGACAAGGCCCAAATGTTCCAACATGTTTTTTCACCAAATTTGATGAATTTTACAGGATTCATACGAATTTCCCACAATTAATAGATCATCAAGGTAAATAATTGATAAAGTACCTAGTTGTCTAATTTTTTTCATAACTGGTTTCATAATTCTTGTATAAACAAAAGGACTTGTGCATAAACCAAGGGGAAGGCATGAAAACTAGAAAAGCTGTCTCTTAAATTAAAATTTTTAAATTAGGAATAAAGTAGTATCTTTTAGATCTATCGAATACGTATATGATCCAATAGATATTAAGTGTTTGGTGGACTTAATATGTTCCATTTTTTAAATGGATATATAGTATTGATAAATGTGTTTATAGTTTTTAAATTGATAATACATCTACTGGAGCTATCTGGCTTGTCAACTAAGAACAAAGAGGAAATGAATTCATTATCTTCATTTTGACAAGGCTCTATTACATTTTTAGCTAAGAGCTTATTTATTTCATTCTTACTTTTTACAAAACAATTTTTAGCGCAATTTTGGTCTGTTAGTGGTTTTGTTTGATATGGATTTCTCTGAAAGGTATTTTATAACCCTTCAGGCAATTTAGGATAAATTTATCCTAGGTAATTTATTCCCAGTTTTGCGTAAAGTATTTTAGACAGCCTGCTAACTCCTTCACCTCATCTACTTCCTTAGGGGCTGCTGGTGGTTTGATGACCGACTCGATGCTTCTGTCATATTGTACCTCTTTCATTGGGGTTTTTTTTTTTATTGGAATTTCCTTTTTAGAGTCAGAATGCTCTCCTAGCAATAGTTGCTTCTACGTCTTCAGTAAGAGCTATTTCTTGCTTTTGGAGATTGTTGGATGAGATTACCTGAATCAACATTTCACCCAGATTTTCTTCTAAAAAAAGAAATTGTTTTATAATATGGACCTTTATTATGGAATTTTACGGACCTTTATTATAAGTATTTTTGTAACTTCATCTAATGGACAGTTTGTCGTATGGACTGTTAGTCGTATGGACAGTTTGTTGTGGGGGCAGTTTGTCGTACAGACAGTTTGTCTTTTGGATAGCTTGTTGTTTGGACAGTTTGTCGTATTGACAGTTTGTCATATGGCCAATTTTTCATATAAACAGTTTATCGTGTAGACCAGCTATTCTCAACCGCTGGTCCGGCGGACCACCAGTGGTCCGCGGAGAAATTTTGCTAGTCCGCGGACAATTTTTTCTATCCGCCAAAAAAATTTACTTATAAAAAAAAATAACTAAATTTTAATTTATATAATTACGAAATACAAATATGTTAAACTAATTTTAATACAGTTCAGTTCAATCAGTTGAACGTTTAAATCAGTTTATCAAGTTTAAATCAGTTTAATCAATAACCTGCTAAGTTCATGTCTCTCTCACAAAATGTCAAAATTATAAACATCTAACCCTAAACACCACATGGGTTTTCAAGTACGTGGTTTACAAATTATTGTTCATGGAAGCAAAGCTGTGCTGATGAGAGATAAATCTCGAAACGCATCCACAGATGGCTATCCACTTAAGGTAATGGAAAGACATGATCTTAAAAACAATGTTATTTTTATGGTTTTTGTTAAGTGCCACGGAGGTGGACTGAAAGCTGCAAAATAACTTACAAATTTTATGTGAGATTTGTTTTGGTAGTCCTAAAAAGACTCAATAATTGTTATAGAGCTCCGGAAAGGCTGAATATATTTATATATTCAGGCTGTGTTCCGTTTGTTTTAAGTTGGTAATATTAATTCTATGTAATTTATGATTAGTACGGCACTGAAGAAAAAAAAAGGAAAATAATTACATATATTTACATTTAAATATGATTGTAACTAAATGATAATATAAATGTTACAATTAACTAATGTAGTAGTTCTTTAATACCTAGTAAAATTTTGTTGTTCAAAAAATATCACTGGTCCGCGAATTTTTTTTTTAATTTTACTGGTTTTTACTGTTTTTAAGTTTACGTGGGCCATAAAAGGTTGAGAAACTCTGGTATAGACAGCTTTTTGTACATGTTGTTTCTGTACAGACATACTTAAGTGTGAACGAATCACCACACTTAAAGATTTTTTAAGTAAGTATCATATAGAGGTTAAATACGTTTTGTGATACCAGCTTGATATGGAAACTCATATATCTTTTTTGTTGTACAACCAGTTTGTCGTATAAACAGTTTGTCATATAGACAGTTTCTCGAATGGACAGTTTGTCATATAGACAGTTTTTGTACATGTTGTTTTTGTACAAAAAACATACTTAAGTGTGAATGAATGGCTATATGTGGTGATATAGCCATTTTTAAGTAAGTGTCCCGTATGGAGGCTAAATACTTTTTATGTGATAATGTTTCGTAAGGAAACTCTATAACTTTTTTGTTATACAGACAGTTTGTCGTTTGGACAGTTTGTCTTGTAAAAAGTTTGTCATATAGATGGTTTGTCGTATGGACAGTTTGCCATATAGATAGTTTTTTGTACATGTTGCTTTTGTACAAAGAAAAAATAAAAAACATATTTAAGTGTGAATGAGTCCACATTTAATCATTTTTTAATTGTCTCGTAAGGAGACTAAATACTTTTTATGTGATACCTGCATTTCCATTCTGATTTTAATCAGTGGTGTTATTTAATTTTGCCAGTTTACAAACTATGTTTTTGGGGTTATCGAACTGTTTTTCAATTTTTTCCAGTCTTCTATCCGTTTTTTATTTCTTCCTATCTCTTTTCGTGACCGTGAACATGATTTTCTCTTCTTCTTATCTCCTGACATTATAAACCTTTTATTCTTATTTAGATTTGGTATTTTTTTATACTTAATGTAATCAGTACGTGTGAAACGTCAACCACAACGAACAAATATGACTGTACAGGGCGGGCCGTGCGCCGTCCACACCAGCCTAGGCGCCAAATTTCAAACTCTAAAAAAGGTGAAATGTAAGCAATGACTAGGATTACTACAAATTATCATCGAGATCGAGACGTGTGGTATAATTAAAGATTTCACCTCTTAAGGCTGATACAGTTCGGGGTGAATTTTTCGTACAAGGGTGCGAGCACGAATATCATATCTGGATAGAACATTATTTTTGCAACAATTTCGATTCCGTTAAAATTTCTGTGCTCTATTATTATAGATTTCACCTCTTATGGCTCATTCCGTTCGGGGTGAGTTTTTCGCTCAAGTGTTTGAGCGCAAAAATCGCAAGTAGCATATGCTCTGGCATGCTCTGGAGAGCACATAATTATTAAAACTATTTTGCTAAAATTCATGTACACGAATTTTAAAAATTTCATTTCTTATGGCTTATATATATGTAGGGGTGAATTTTTTAGAATATCATATCTGGACATAATTATTAACACATAATTATTGCAACAATATTGCGTCGATTAATATTTTTGTGCGCCATTATTATAAATTTCACCTCCTAGGGCTCATGCAGTCCGGGGTGAATTTTTCGTACAAGGGTATGAGAAGAAAAATTGTAAATAGCATATGGAGAGCACATAATTATTGAAAAATTTTGTGTTATTTAAAATGTATGTTCTAGATTATTAAAGATTTCACTTGTTAAGACTAATACAGTTCAGGGTGACTTTTTCGTACAAGGGTGCGAAGGCACCAATTGCGAATATCATATCTGGAGAGCATATAATAATAACAATAATATCGTGTCGGTTTAAATTTCTGTGCTCGAGTATAAAAGATTTCACCTCTTATGGCTCTCACCGTTCGGGGTGAATTTTTCGTACAAGGGCGAGAGCACAAAAATCGCGAACAGCATATCTAGAGAGCCATAATTATTGCAACTATTTTGTACTGGTTAAAATTTCTGTTCTCGATTATTAAAGATTTTACCTCTTAAGGCTAATTGAGTTCGGGGTGATTTTTTCGCACAAGGGGTTGAGTTAGCGAATTCGCTAAAGGGTACTTGAAATCACATAAATAGCACATAATTGTAGTTCTTATTTGGTATCGGTATCCCAATTTTTCGGATGGGTAGGTGCTAGCTTGAATGTTAAGTTAGCACCCCCACTAGTAAAATTTGATTCTTTCATTGAAGGATTCGAGCACAAAATCGCGATCGTGGCACATAATTAGAAAATAGAGAGCACATAATTCTGGTGTTATAAAATTTGAATTTTGAAGAGGTGGGGGTGTCAGCTTTATAGACCTTCGAAGTCACAGCAATCGAAACAAATATAAACAATAATATATCCATTATTATGGGAACCTACTGCGCTCCTCAAACATTTTGGATCAATTTTTAGACAAACTGCAGAAAACTTGCAACTTGCAGAAAACCAGCATTAAATAAGGCACAAAATATTTTATTTTAAACGGAACATATATTTACTTGAAAATTCAGGCAAGAAAATATGGAAAAACATTGACAATACCTACAAGAACATCAATGGATCGAAATATATTCACAAAATCCAGAAGAGGTAAATAAACCCAGTGGAGTATATTTATAAATATATTTATGAAATATTCCAACGAATGTAATCCCAGAAAACGTAAAAGCGTAAATACCACAAAGACGCTGTATAGTTTTATAAATCCTGAAATAACTAGGGCAAAAAGATAAGTTTTAAAAAAGATAAGAATTTTTTCAAATTAAAACCCAATCCGACAGAAAATAAATAGTATGACTCTCTACAATAGTACACGGATACGATATATATCTCTTCTCAAAAAAGATAAAAAACAATTAGAAAAATACCTAATAGAATCAGACAACCCAATGGAGACTGGGATTTAGTAAAACAAATAACATGTATGGCGAATGTAACAATATCTTTATAACTAAGGACGAATTTAAAATATTTAAAATATTACACTGAAAATCCACAAAATTTATCAAGACAAATAACGAATATTCAGTATAAAGATATAATTAAAAGCGTAAATAAAACTATATTCTTAAAAGCGGTATCAACAAGTCTTAAACATTATCCTGTATCTAACAAATAAAACTAATATAATAAAGTGCCAGTATGGATGAGGTTCCTTTATCTATAATAAAATATATATTTTTGGAGATTTTGGAACCATTAACATATATAAATAATAATTCTCTAAATTGTTACATCTTTTCAGATAGTTTGAAACACGCACTATGGTAATAACACCAGTTTTCAAAAAAGGAGATACGAATAATATAGAAAACTATAGACCAATAAGTACACTACCAACTTTTTAAAAAATATTTGAAAATATCGTTTACATAAAAACATTAAATTTCCTAGAAATAACAATATTTTAAGCAATGGTCTCTAAAGCCTATGATACTGTGGACCATGGCATTCTATTAGTAAAAATTATATATATATATATATATATATATATATATATATATATATATATATATATATATATATATATGTGTATATTTATATATATATATATATATATACATATATATATATATATATGTATATGTTGTAAGGGGAATTGCCCTAATTGGTTTAATTCCTACCTAACTAACAGAAAACAACAAACTAGGATATTTTCAAAGAACCAAGAAGTAAGCAGTGGGAAATAAGAAAGATAAAAATCGGGATACCTTAGGGCAGTATATTGGGACCTTTGTTATTTTTATTATACATAAATGGTATATGTGGTACATTTATGGTATACCTTCAATATCATACTCGGACAAAATGGTAATATTTGCGGATGATACCAGCATGATAATTAAAAATTACATAGTAGAATAAATGAGCGCAAATGCAAACAATCATCATCATCATCCAGCTATACTTGTCGACTGCTGGACATAAGCCTCCTGTAACAACTTACATTCCTCTCTGTCCCGTGCTACTCTCATGCAATTGGAATAGATACGCTTAAGATCGTCTAACCATCGAGTGGGCGGTCTTCCTCTATTTCGGAATGCATCGTTAAGCGGTCTCGACTCCGTCACCCTTCTCGTCCATCTGTCATCACTGACTCTGGCCAGGTGTCCCGCCAATTCCATTTAAGGTTGGCAATTCTCTCGATGGCGCCGGTTACTCCACTTCTTCCCCTCACAGTTGTGTTGAGAAACTTCTCTCAGAGACAGACCCAGCATTGCTCTCTCTATTGTTCTCTGTGCTACTCTTATTTTGTAAGCTGTGCGTTCTGTTAGGGATAATGTTTCGGCCCCATATGTTAGTACAGGTAAGGCGCACTGACTGAAGACTGCTTTTTTAGGCAGATGGGAACGTCGGATCTTAGGACATAGCCTAGCTTTCTGAAGGCTGTCCAAGCTAGTCGAATTCTTCTTAACAACTCATAAGTTTGGTTGTCTCTGCTTAAGCGAATCTCGTGGCCCAGATACTTGCACGAGTATGCTTGTTCTATTTTTTTTGTTGAGAGTTAGATTTGTGTTTGCAATTAAATTAGTCATGACCATAGTTTTGCTGGCGTTGACACTCCCACCAGGCACCCTTCTTGGAAGCCCACCTTCTTGGAAGCTAAGTCTGGCTTATGTAGCATCGTTCCTGCTTCACCAAGGCAATCTGTTATTAATATTATGTCATCAGCGAAGCGCAGATGTTAAGTTTTTCGCCATTGATGTTGGTTCCGAAGTTCTCCATGCTAACACTTTTAAACACGTATTCTAGGAGGGTTTAAAATAACTTGAGGGAAATAACATCTCCCTGTCGCACGCCTAGCCCTATCTTGAAGTCAGGAGTGTCTTCATGTATCCTTATGCGGACGGTTGCATTTTTATACACGTGTTTAATGATGTTTGTGTATCGGTAGTCAACTCTGCAGTCAGCGAGAGCTTTACTCATTGCGCCGTGGTTGATCGTGTCGAAGAGGCCGTAGTCGATGAAGACAAAAACCAGGGGCTCGTTGTACTCTATGCACTTTTCGATGAGAATCTTTATGGAATGAAGGTGGTCATTAACACCGCAGCCGGCACGAAAGCCCGCTTGCTCTCGTGTTTGGTGGAGATCCAGCTGCGTTGTTAGTCTCTTTGTTATAATTCTCATAAACAAATCATTGATTGGTTCAAAATCAATAAGTCAACTGTGAACACAGCAAAAACCAATATAATCATATTCAAGACAAACAGATCGCTGATAAATTACCCGAAACAGTTTCAAATAGTGCAAAACGAACTAGAAATCACTACTGGTATAAAAATTCTTGGAGTAAACATACCCTGCTATCTAAACTGGAAGACCAATATCCTAACTCTAGAAGCAAAATTGAATAAAATTACATATGCTATCCGAATTTAGCAAAAATATTTAAACTTAGATATATTAAAAATCGTTTACTATGCAAATTTACACTCATGTCTTCGTTTTGGAATCATCTTCTGGGGTAGCAGAAAGGGTATTAAAAATATATTTGTTGTACAAGAAAGAGTTATTAGATTAATGTTAAATTTAAACTACAAACAGTCGAGCCGCGGCATGTTATTAAGGAAAAAATACACATATTAACGGTCACTGGAATATACCTATATGAAATAATAATTTTTACTGTGAAGCATACGAATATCTTTTCGAAACACACAAAAACTGTAAAATCAAGGATACCAGAAGTAGCAATAAAACTTTGATCTTACCAAACCATAAGCTAACTTTGACAGAGAGGTTGCCACCATACACACACCTAAAAATAGGGCTTTGTATTTAATATTCTCTGATTGGCTTAAATCGAGAAGTTCACACCGACGATATTTACTTCTTCATCCTTTTTCTTTTCACAAACATTTGCAGTCACTAGCGTAGAATTTGGTGATATGTAATTAAATGAATATAATACTACGAATAGTTTCTAAATATAATAGAACGTTAAATTATACTACGGATTATAAGTACTGTATTATACAAGAATGTTTTATAAATAATTTCATATTTAATTTTAAATTTAAAGACAAAAAAAAATAATTAACCCCAAGTATATTTTTTTCGTACGCTAATGCATGTTTAGCTGTTACTTGTCAATGGCTGCCGTGTCAATTCACAATTGTCATCTGATCTGTTTATATCATTTTGATTGTGTGCCTTTTTCTCCACTTATTTGTTTGTATTTTATTACTATTGTTGCCATTTGGTGTATTTAATTTGTATTTTTCTTTTATATTCAAGTAACTTTTCTCTTTTATATCCAAGTAGGGGTAAGCAGTACAGTGATGGGTCATTTTAGAAATCGAACAATGAAAACAATAAATTGCATGCTTGTATAAAATCAATTTACGAATTATTATAGTGCTATTAATTGTAAAAAACGTCACTTTTCTATTTAAATAATAATTCGATTCAAAAATTTAAAATTTTATAGAAAATAAGAAGATAAATATTTGATTCATCAAAAAACATTAGTTATTGATCATAAGAATATAGTGATTGTCTAGTGGATTTACAGTAATTAGTCAACGCTTTATAATAAATAAAAGTAATTTGAAAATATGAAAAACTATTATGAACTAGTGATCACTCCAGTGATGAACACTCCAGTGATCTAATAAAAGAAAAATATTTAATTATTGTTAAAAAAAAACAATTCAAACATAAATTTATAATTAATGTTATGATTATTCATTTAATTGCCACCAATATTATCTTGATCCTCAATCAACTATATGATTTTTTTCCGGCAGTTTTTTTTTTTCTAAAGCTTTCGGTTTTTCTTTTTGTTTATCTTTTTATTTTTTTTTTCTAATTGGTAAAACCATCCTACGTTATAGATATATAATTATTTCATACAAACTTAAAACAATCGGAACACAGCCTGAATATATAAATATATTCAACCTTTCCGGAGCTATATAACATTTACTGAGTCTTTTTAGGACTACCAAAACAAATCTCATATGATATTTGTCAGTTATTTAATAGCTTTAAGTCCACCTTCGTGACACTCAACAAAAACCATAAATATAACAACCATTAAGTTTGAAATTGCCGTGATCAATTTCATAAACATTTTGTGCCCTAAGAGGGGCTATTATGTTTTCTATTGTTTATTATTATTCTTTTCATTTTCATAAAATAAGTATCATCGGCATTGGAAACACGAGTCAGATCTTTTAATATGTTAAAATATATAAATTTTTGATAAATAATCATATATTTCACTCAACCACTTTTTAATATCACTCTCACTTACACAAGAGCTGGATTTAGTTGCTCTTTCTGGAAATCTTTCAATAAGAATCGGATTCCTTTAAAGAAAGGCTTTATACCACCCATTTCCTAGAACATTGTGACAAAAAGGATATTTTATTTTGATCCAAAAACTCTTTGACAATAGCTTAGCTTGTATAATTGATCTTTCTTCTAGGAAATCGTCTTGGTTGACAATCAATTATCCAACGTACTAGGTCCTCTTCTGCATTGCAGCCTAATACAGGAGACGGACCGGTAGTAGATTTTATGAATGCATTACTAAGTCTAAATTGAATTGTTAGTTTGGAAATACCATACTTTTTTGAAGCTATGCATTGTGACATCCCATTTTAAACTGCGTTAATAGCATCTTCAATTTGATTATCCGTATATTTTTTTATAAAACTGGTAAATAACTGGCATATTTCACACGAGATTTGTTTTGGTAGTCCTAAAAAGACTCAGTAATTTGTTATAAAGCTCCGGAAAGGTTGAATATATTTATATAATAATACTCTTAGTCTTTTTTACATGGTTTCGTCCATTATTTTCGGACTTCTCCAAAGAAGCTACAACATTAAGAAGCTACAACATTACATAATCTTCCACTTTCTACAAAATTAAATTCACCGTCATAAAATTCAAGTTATTAAATTTTGAATTTTATGACGGTGACATTTAAATAAGTTATTTATTGTGAATATGTAATATTGTAGTTTCCTTGAAGAAGTCCGAAAATAAAGGACGAAATGTCGGAAAAAGACTAAGAGTATTAATCATTGTTTCAAATACCCAAGAACTGACCTGAGATTTAAAAAAAATGGAACGAGAACCTGAAAACATTATAAATTTTAATTTTCATTAATTGTTATCTGTGTAGCACACCATCAGTTTTTCTAAATTATTTTCCGTCAGCCGTTGACGACGTTCAGATAATATGGTCTTGTAGATGCAAAATGACCTCTCCACATCGCACGATGTTAGTGGTGCAAATTTATAATTTGGGATGTGTGATATGGTCGATTTTTGTGGCATTTCAGCATTTTCGCCAGCCAATAATTTTGAAATATTATTCACAAAAGCAAATCCAGTGTTTTTATTTATTACTTTTTTCAATTTTTCGTATGCTTTTCGACCCACTTGTCCTGGGATTGACATCAGGGACTCCGTTACATTATTGATAATGCCAATTGTTTCCACCAAAGGTGAGGTATTTGTTTCAAGTAGCTTTATACCATCAACAAGAATTTTGAAATTACTCTTGATATAAATTAAATCGTTTTTGATGTTCGGTTTCGCAAAGTACATTCTTGCATCTTTTATAGCCCTAGCCGCATCAGAATCAAAATCTTGTATTACCTTAAACATTTGAAATTTACTAGTAGGAATATTTTCAACAAATAGAGAATCAAGTCTTTACCTGTTTAATTGATTCAAAATTGTCGCAATAAAAGAAGGCAGCTTTCAGCCAAGTGCCCCATCGTGTTATTATTGGCTCAGGAGGCAGCGGTAGGCCATGTAAATGGTCTATATACTTGAATTCTTAACGGAGATTTGAGAAATACCTTTTTTGTGCTGGCAATTAGTCCGTTTACGTTTTCATATTCGTTACGTATTACTCCACATACCAAATGCAATGCGTGAGCTAAGCAAGTGACATGTATAAGATTTGGGAAAAAAATCTTCAAACTTACAGCAGATTTCACCATATATGCAGCTGCATCTGAATAATATAATTTAACTTTATCATGCTGGATACCATTTGGCCATAATAATGCTAAAAAAAAATGTAGGTAACTACCTGTAGACAAAATTTAGACTCGTACCTACTTAAATTATCGTTAATAAAATGTGATATTGTAGCATGATTTGCTTTTTCTAAAATTTTGCAGGCCAATAAATGAGCTTTTGAAGGGCCTTCATCGGTTAGTTTTGCTACTATCAAATTTGCAACATATCGTCCCATGGCATCAGTTGTTTCGTCTACGCATATGTATATATCATGGAGACCAATAGCAGTTCGTATGTTTTCAATAGACTAAAAATTTAAAATATTTATAATTTTTTTATATTAAGAGCAATTTTGTCTTTTTTAAACTTTAAAGGTACCTACAGTTAAAAAACACAGAATTGTCCCTAACAGCAGATAATTTCATTAAAGTAGAAATCAAGATTTATGTAAGTATCCTATGATTTTGTTAAATTAATTGCATACCCTGTCGTAACATTTAGACAAATAGTTTTTTCGTTGTGTAGATTCACTGGGTACATTCTTATGCAATATTTCTCCAAGAATCCCTTAAATTCAGTGATTTCCAATTAAAAAAAAAAGTATATTTCCGGCCACTAAAGCTGTACATAAATCTAAATAAAACTCATTTTTCACCTGAGTGCTCATTTAAAGTACTTTGAGTTAATAGTGATTGCCTCAAATTTTTGGTTTTATTTTCTTTAAGGAGAGATGTTTTTAAATGCTGCTCAACATGGCTACTCTTTTTAAATACCACCTACAATTATACATTTAACATCAGTAATGTTTCAGTTTGTGTTTAATGGTGAAAAATTGTAGAACTTACTATTTTACTGCAGCCGCTGCAAAATACACCGTCCCCATCCAATTTCAGTTCGGATATACCTGATATCCATTCTTTTACTTTTCTATTAAGGGGTGTCTTTTGTTTTGGCATTTTGATAAAAAAAACGTTCAAATTCACTTTTGTTCAACTACAACACAAGACTACAAGGGCCAAACAAACAGCAGAAACAACTGATATAAAGGCAATGACTAGTATTGTTGCAGTATTTTGTAATAGCTTATATTTTGGGTCATTTCACACTTTGCAAGCGATCAATTTATTGTTTTGACTACAATCAAATGACTACAATGACTACAGTGAGAAGGGAACTTTCAAATATTACGTTAGATATTCACGATCTGTAGAAGGGCTAGGTTTTCAAGGATTGGCTGTGAAAATTAAAGAGTGGAGGGAATAGTTGGTTGCGTAAGTTTCGCGGTATTTTAACAAAAGAAAGGGGATGATCAAACAAATCGGTCTGTGACACCGCTAAAAGCAAAAAAAAAACAATTTCGTCTGGTGAAGGTAGGATGGCTTCTCAAAGACTGGTCACAAATCTAATTTTGATAAATAGACCTAAATTGCATGAGAAAATGCCAAGAATACAAAATAGACAAAGAAATAGGCAAATATAGGTAAAAATAAACGAAAATAGGCAAAATACCTTGTAAAATAGGTGATAAAAAAAATAGTACAAAAAAGGCAACATCAAATAGGGCTCTAATGATTTAGAATTTACTAAAACAAATTTGTGTATTATTAGAAAGTCGATGCCTGAAAAACTGACGATAGGTGTTTTGCCTAAAATCCGATCTCTAATTATTATTATTATTACTATTATTATTTTTGTTGTACAAATTTCGTTAAGTTTGTGTTATAGACAAGACAGGCAAGACAAGACTAGATAGACAAGACTAGAAAGAAAAGACTAGACAGACAGGACTAAACACACAAGAATAGGCAGACAAGACTAGACAGACAAAACTAGTCAGACAAGTCTGTCTGACTTGGTAGACAAGACGTGGCAGACAAAACTAGACAGAGAAGACTAAACGGACAAGTCTAGGCATACAACAGTAGACATATAAGACTAAATATACAAGACAGACATGACTAGACAGGATAGAAAAATCTATACAAACAGGACGAGATTTCTGTTAATTAGTTCAAATGTATTTTTTGTTTGACATACCTGTATTTTCGTTAGCTATAGGATTTACATATCGACGGGATTAGATATAGAAACAAATGTAATTTGTATTTGATTAGACTGTTCATACCCTACTTAATTTAAAACTTGTTATTTTAGAATTTAGTTTCGTTGTGAAATGTTTTTCGTTGTTCAATTTTTACGCAAATTGAAATGTAAATGTGTTCGACAGCCGTTGATTAAAGTTCGTATTTTGTTATCGATTGTCGTCAAATATAGAAAATATGAATTGATTCGTTATGTTTTATGGATTCAATTAGTCCGTAAACATGGCGGTTAATATCGTTTTATCGAATTTAAATCGCCCGCCCGCAAATTAATTATGAAACTGATTGGAGTTTTGTGTTTGTCCGTCTGTCGATACGGCTGTGTGCATTCTCGCCACTTGGCTGCCCTCCGAGGATTAGTTGTCGCAGTCCTCAGGGGAACCGAAATCGTTATCAAATTAAATATTTATTCGTCTTTATTGATTCTGTGCAACTTTTACGAGGCTAATTGGAGTGAAATTCTATTTTCTATTGCACACAGTTCGGCCATAGATGTTCTTGTTTGGAGATAATTAAAACCATTTCTTTGCAATTTCAAAATAAATATTGTATATTTTGGACCAGTCAAATTAATTATCTAGTTTTTTTGTATAATTCCCTGTCAGGTGGATTTGTATTAACGTATTTTATTTATTTTGAATAAATGGAATAATTAAACAATTTTGGCTTACAATTAAGGTTACCGAGATTTTCAACATTAGATTATTGAAGAATTCTTAATTGAAACAAATTAAAATTGGAAACTTTGCCAAAATTGAAATGTTTCATGTATTTCTGTTACAAATTCTAATAATGAAATTTTAGCTCTTCATTAAATATTCTTTTGTAAAATAAAGCTTTAATAAAGTAAAATAAATTGTAAAACAAATTGTAAAATAAAACGGTCAAATTGAAATTATGAATAATGTATAATATGTAACATTCGACTTTGGAAACAGGGTTGGCAGAGCTCAGTATCTCGTCGGAGTGACAAATTGTAATAATATTACCGCTAAAAGGGATGAAAATCAATGTGCGAGGGGAATATATTTCAGTACACCGGCGATACTGCATTATTAAAAATTCAAATTCTAAATGGATGCGACGCGCATTTACAATCGAATTTCCTTGCACAAATCCGCCGTTGTTTTAAAATTTAAATGATTTTCAAAAAAATAAATCCAAATACACACTTATTACGCTCCATCAAAGCAAAATATATAAAGTTAGTCAAACTGAAATTTGTTCATAAAGGAAGAAGTAAATCGCATTCTAACGCAGAATTTATGTATTGTAAAAACAAACGTGACTTGTAAATTATAAACATTTGTTCTAATAGACGTTAGGTTCTGCTATATCATTGATTTATATTATATGTTCAATGTTGATAGCTTAATTAAATAATAGTGATAATTCAATTTTTATTCTAATTACGTGTATCATGTTAAATTAGATTAATTGTATAGAATTTGAGAATTTAATACATATTTAGTGCTAGATATAGCCTTAGTGTTGAATTGCTGATTCTTAAAACTAAATTTCTTTGCATACCAGACCAGAGAGCTATAACGAATTTTGTACTAGGATAGATTTGTTTTGTGTCATAAAAGTTAGCTTTTATGAGCTTACGTCATACAATTGCGTGTATGTAAAAGTAATTATTCTTACGATTCAGGTTATGTTAGTTCACGAGAGAATGCGAAATAAGGTTAACCTGTAACTGCTGTAAAGCCATTTTGAGTACGCACACTCTGTTTACTGGGCAAATTGACCGGCACGTTTAAATTGTGTTTTACCTATATTATCTTAACATTAAAGGGTGATACGTTTCACTAGTTACATCATTAGACTCTCCCTTATGATATTTGTTTCAACAAACCCCTTCCCCTCCATTTCTAAAATAAATAAATAAAAAGGACAACCCAACAAAATAAATCATAAATTCAAATTAACACACACATCATATTACATTTATTACATATACTAAAATAGTATGGCACCCCTTCTGGGAGGGGGCGGAAGAAATGCGTCAAATCGGTTTTGGAGAATGAAAACGGACGTTTTGAGTGATTTTCGAAAGAAATATTGTCCCGCGAAAGAGGTAAAATGTTAAAAAACTCCAGACAATTGACGAATCATTGAGATATTGTGGTGCCCTGGGAGGCGGCGGAGGTGTGGCGCGAAAACGAAATTTCCGTTTCTCGTTCGCCGAGAGGCCTTATTTGGACCGATCGCGACGCGAGTGGTGCTTTTGGGAGCGCCGATTTTTTCCGCACAGAACTGTCATCTTGAATTTTCAGCGTTCGCTGAAAATTTTGAGATAAGTGCGAAAAACCGAAAAAAAAATCGCAAAAAAACAATCTTTTTGACGTTCTATTGCGACCCGACGGATGAACCTTCCCGTTTGCGGGTCCGGTTTCGTAAGTACTTCCTCTCTGGGCCATTGAAGAGGCTGTGCGATTTTTTGCAAAAATGGCCGTGCGGTAGATGTTTTTGAAAAACCGGACGTTTGCGGTTACCGAACCAGAAGCGGATGGAATTTTGCAATTTCTTCTACACCGTTCGATTTAGGTCGACGGCATCTTGCGTACTATGTACCGATTTGCCGATTCTCAAAAACCACGAGGTCACCACGGCCGATAGTATGAAACCGGTAAGATGTCAATCCGCAATCGAGATCTACAAAAGTGCAAATGGCACAACTTCCTGCCCTACAGTGGCAGATCGAGAACAGACTGGACCGTGCCATAAGCTATTAAAAGTTGCAAAAAGTTCGCAACTGGCAAAGTTATTGCAAAAAACGAATTTCGCATTTTGTGTCCTACCTGAGACGTACATGCGAATTTTTCAGAATTTTTTTAACGGTGGCCTTCCGCCGAAAATTGCCGACATTCTAAAACCAAGTTTGCACGTTTTGCTTGCGCCCCCCAGAGCCCTGGGAATCGTCGCCCATTTTTCGCGCGTCATATTTCATCCGTCTTTCAATTTTAGCAACTTTTACCGCGGCAATTCGCAAATTTCAACTCTTTTATGCCAGGGTTGTAAATTTCGCTTCTTTGCCGGCTACGGTTCGGTAAGGGGGAATTTTCAAAAATTTCTCAAATTTCGGGTACGTCAAAAACGAAAAACACCAATCTGTGGTAACACATTTCCGCACTTTCATCTGCAAGATGATTCGAATTTTCGATTTTTTTTTACGCATTTTCTGAACCAAGAATTCACCAAGAAAACACATTGGCGCTACTGGCGGGACGCAAACACCAACGTCAACCCAACCGTCAGTCAGTTGAAATTTACTGCGACCGCTGAAAAAAAATTGTTTTCGGACAAAACTCAGACTTTTCGAACAATTCTGGCCGAGAAGAACAAGTTTCGAACGGAAAAGTTGGTTCTTGAAATCAGTGAAAATCATTTTGGAACATGTGATATTAGTGGATTTATGTGACAAAATATTTGTGGATATTTATAATATATGGTTAGTATAACAGCTTTTCTATTCCGAGTTTTAAATTTTTATTTGTAACAAACAAATTGACGAGTAAGTATTTACGATGAAGTATTTTATTTATTCTGGGTGAACAATCTGAATCTTTGACCACGCTTCTCATTTAAATTGATGGCTGGTTGCAGCACTAAATCAATGTTTTAATAGATTCTACACCATGTGGAACAATAAAATTGTACACGGTTCTAGAGAAAAAATCGATCTGTCACCTGAACATGAACACCTGAATATCTAACAAATCATTTTCGGAAAATATTTTATCTGCGGCGGCTGCCGTAATATGTATTTGCGTCTGGATTCATTTAAAAAATTATTTTAGTAAATTTCACACCACATGGAACAATAATATTGCACACATTTGCAGAGAATTAGTAATTCTATGGTATCCCTCAGTTATTTTTACAAAATATTTTATCCGGCGGGGACCGCCGCCTCTCAAAGTCAACGCAGCACAGAAGGCAACACATTCATATAACTATATTTTGAAAACTGCTACAGATGTATTCAAAAATCTTTCAATCCTAGATAGCGCATACATTTATCTATCGATATTGTAATTTTGGAATCTTCGTGGCTGATAGCCTTGACACAGGATTTTTTCAAATTCAGAAATTTGTGTTGACTCTTCAAGTATTTCTTCTGTATAACTTTCTGAACTCTGCCGAACATGTATTTTACACTTCGATAAAGCAGATTTTCTTCTAAAAACTGTTTTTGCGGAGGATTTTTTTTTTGCAAACGTCCAACAACGTTCTCTATTTAAACCCATGTAAATTGAAAATCGAAATTCAGAGAAGTGATAAGCCCTTAGAATATGGAAGGTTTTTACAAAATTTGCAAGGAATATTTTCTTGTAGACACTGACGTCCTACATTATCCGTATGTCCATTTATGTCCATTATCCTACATTATACCGTTTATGATTTTCTATTTTGAGGCGTTGACGAAATATTTGCAAAAAAACCAAAGACAAAATAATTTTCCACGCCGTCCCCATTGGACGCGTAGCGTTCAAATTTTGTCAGCTGATACATCTGGTGAATACTCACATTCAGTAAAAGTTTCATTTAAATCCTTACAGGCTTAATACATTTTTTCGCAATTTTTGAATATTTTAGCATTTTCGTCCTCGGTTTTGATCGGAATTCGTAATTGACATGTCTGGATTAAAAAATATATATTTTTAAAGTTTTTACATTACGTGGAACTTTTTAAGTTTCACACAACGTGGAACAATATAATGTGACACATGTGTAGAGAATTAGTCAGTCTACTAGTACATGTGGATCGTATTTTTCGGAATGGAATAGTTTTTGTGGATGGAAGAGTTGAAAAGAATGGAATAGTTGTGAAAGGTGGAATAATTGATAAGGGTGGAATTGTATAATACATTTTCAAGTGTGTGATACTTGTGGCGCTCTCAACGCCACATGATATATGTGGAACGTGAAGTTGTATATGAAAGAGTAAGCAGCATCGCTAGATGCGCGATTCTTGTGGCGCTTTCAGCATCAGCTTAAGGTGTATGTGTGTGTGCACATTAAGAGGAGTTGTAAGAGGTACAACTCCTGCTTAACAAAATATGTGCTAATAATTCAATCATTTTAAATGATTTTAATGCTGTCACGTTTGAAAATATTATAATCAAACACTTGAACAAATGAACTTAATCATATAGTGTTGCCATTTGTCTGAAATCAAAGTTACTATAATAAAAGGAGTGATATTAGAAATGAAAAGCTGCCAATATTCATAAAAAAAGTTACTATATCTAACGATGTGATATTAGTTACAAAGGCTTATATGGACGAAACAAAAATCAGCTGTGTCGTGAAAGTTACTAAAAATCTCACTAAAAATGTTATAACCTTTAAATTAATTAAGTGACATTGATGTTGTCAACTTTGACGTTAAACATTACCAACATTTTGTTTTAATCAAGTTGGTATCTTGTGTTGTTGAGTTACCAACATACTCAAACATAATCTCACCAACTATTTGTGGAAGTTACGTTGTTGTTGTCAATTTTGACAGATAACATAACCATTCCTCCAATTATAGTAAGTTTGCTTTTAGACAATTAGCAACACTTAGCAAAATTATGTTATTAAACTTTGTCTTGATTTATCTGTCCACTTCGCGGCGGGCAACCTAATCTAACCGCGGTTAAACCAACGATCCTTGCAACACTGTCCTATATTGGATCGAGAGTTCCGGCGGGCAACCTAATCTTACCGGGGTTAAACCAACGGTCATTGCGACACTGTCCTATGTTGGATCGAGCGCTCGCGCTGCCGCGCGTATGTTGTGTTGATTTATCTGTCCGCTTCGCGGCGGGCAACCTAATTTAACCGGGGTTAAACCATCGGTCCTTTTTCACATTTACCTTTATTGAATCGAGAGCTCGCGCGTCTTGGTCTTCATCGGATAAATCAAAACCAGATAAATCAAGATCAGATATATCAAGACCAGATATATCAAGAACACATATGCGCTGCCGCGGGTATGCGGTCTTGGTCAGAAAAGAAAATTCTGTGTCAAAGCTATCGGCCACGAAAATACCAAAATATAAATTTCAATAGAAAAATCTATAAGCTACGCCGACCTGAAGGAATTTTAAATACAACTGTCCAAGTTTTCAAACTATAGTTATTTGAATGCCTGACCTCGTGTGCGACTTTGAGTTTGAGGGGCGGCGACCGCCGCCAGATAAAATATTTTGCAAAATTAACTGAGGGATATCATAGACTGACTAATTCTCTACAAATGTGTGAAATTTTATTGTTCCACATTGTGTGAAACTTACTAAAATAATTTTTTAAACAAATCCAGATATGTCAATCACGAATTTCAACAAAAACCGAACACTAAAATTTCAAAATATTCAAAAATTGCGAAAAAATGTATTAACATTTGAAGGATTTCAATGAAACTTTTACTGAATGTGCGTATGCACCAGAAGTATCAGTTGACAAAATTTGAATGCTCCCACTCCAATGGGGACGTCGTGAGGAATGATTTTTTCTTCAAAGCTTACTTGCAAATATCTCGTGAACGGCTCAAGATGTCGATGTCTACAAAAAAAAGTATTTTTTGCAAATTTTGTAAAAACCTTCGGTTTAGTGGCAAAAGTAAAAAATATAAAATCGAAAAATTTATCCAAGGGCACCCCTTCTCTGAATTTCGATTTTCATTAGGTAGATCGGTCGGTTTAGGTAGATGTTGTTCTTTTGGTGAAATAGTTAGACAGTCCGATTCTTTCCCAAAATATATATTACCATTCAAAAAGTAATGAGTTTTGCTATCTGCAAATGCCATTATTTATGTCATTTTATACATGGTTTATTTGGCATGTACATACGGAATTTGCATCTACCACGAAGTAAAGGTCCTGACAATTTCTAACAATAGAATCAAATATAAACGATAAGGGTGCTGTAGGATCCAGAATTTTTCGTTTCTTTCTTTCACGATCGTCGAATCTCAGGGTACTAAGCACAAAAAAGAAACGACATTTAGAAATAACTGCTCGAAAAATATCTCTTAATTCTTCTGTCTTTGGAGGCTCCGTGGTTTTTTTCCAATTGTTGACTTTAATTTCGCTTTATATCTCCCACAAATTAGATATTTTCCAGAGCAAAGATAAATAAAATAATAATGATGTTACTACGTTTAGTTCAATTATATCTAATACCTTTAGTTCTGGACGATTTTGATTTTTGTACTTTGCTCTCCCTCTTTCAATTCGAGTATTAGTCCAACGCAAAACATCAGATAAAATATTGTTGTTCATAAGTTTTTATTACATTTCACATTTATTCTGGAGTTGCACTTTCTAGTCTAGCAGGTTCTCGTAAACCCAGAGAGCGCTGAGAAATTATGTTGCGTTTTTGTATTTTCCTTTTCAGCTTACTCAGTTCAGCTGTTCAAGTGAATTTATTTTTTCCAAAATATTGTTTCCTGTCGGCCGCACTTACATTTTCATTACAATTCACACTGGCTTCGTCGCTATGCTTATTTTCATTCTCTCTTTAAATGTCTTTGGTATCACTTTCACTGTCTTCTTTAATCGAAGTAGAGTCACTTTGCTCACTTTTTATGGCAATTTCGCAGATCAGTATACGGTAAAGTGTCGCCGTCAACATCTTCAAACCATTTCATAAGCATCTCTTCGATGTTTTTTGTCGGTTATCTTTACTCGTTGGGATGTACTGGGGCGTGATTCTATAATAAAACAACCTCAAATAAAATATCAAAACAAAATAAATCAATAAAAATGTATAACGTATTTACTGCGTCCCGTCAAATTGACCGGTGGGATACGAAATTGATTAATATCTTGACAAATAAAACGATCATACAACAGCGCGTATATCAGTCGACTGACATTCAGCATGTAAGAAAATACACTAACGGATAAATACGCTACTAGAAAAATTAAGCGAGTTATTTAAATTTCAAATAGGGCAATGGCCAAATTGACCAGAAAACAGCAGTTACGGGTTACGTTAAAATATTAGCGTTGTATCAAATGTTTGGGAATAGTAAAACAAAGATTCTATTTTTAATAATGTTTTAAGTATCAAAATCACAAAATTAATACCTTGAAGGAAAAAAAACATAAAATTTCAGAAAACGGAAATTGCCAAACCAGGGTATCAAAAATAAAATAAAACGGGTATATAATGTAACATAATAATTCTAAATATTCCTTTAATGGAAAAACATAAAATATTGTTATTATAGCACTTTTATTTTACTCTAGTAAGTGGTCGGGCGGGAGCAGGGAGTTAAAAAAGGTAGAACAATAGACAAAGAAAATTCGTTTAGAAACGTGAGAAGATAATAGCGTATAAAACTGTTGGAAATAAAGGTCTGAATATAAGTATGATGTTATCTGCAGGAACTCGGTGCGAGGTGATAAATGGACGTAAACTGTTGCTAATTTAAATACAGACGACTGCACTAAAACACTGAACCAACTCGGAAAAATAAGAAGGGACACACACCTTGACAAGTTATTTACAAGTCACGCCAACGTGTCTTATAAGCATTATATGTATTGTGGTTGGTTTTGGGCGTTTCTTAATCTGATGACTTAGAAATACAAAACGATATTCTTATGTAGATTTCGTGTTTGAATGCGAGACAGCAGTTTGGGCGAAAAGCTCTTTTTCAGGCGGCACTTTCCGTTAATTTAATTTGTTCGCGGATTTATTTATGCGTTTTACGCGTTTGAAGGAAACCCGTTCAGTTTTTATTCGGCGATTAACGGCGAGTCTTGCTAGTATTTTACGCCGGTCGGTTTTAATGCGTCCGTAAATTATCAACAAGTCATTTATTCCGCGACTTATTTATTACACTTTCGCACTTAATGGTCTTTTGTAATACCCATGTATATATATATATATATATATATATATATATATATATATATATATATATATATATATATATATAACAAAGAGAGATAAATGGACATTGATGGAGGCAAAACATAAAACTTTACACTTAAAACCAGTAAGCTATTAGGGGAAATTCACACTAATTTCGCTACATTAACTAATTGCATCTAACCCGATGCATGATATCTCAATAATTTTATGTAATTGAATATGGCAACTTATAACTATATACATACTAATTTTCAATTCTCTAGATTGGCTCACCGAAAACACAATTTACAAAACCCATACATTTCTACGAACTAGGTACAAGAAGCTTTAACTATCTACTCAGTTTAGCCTGCTTGTCTGTTTAGTCTTCTCTATATCACCGCACCATATCAAGTGAGGCAGTCTTGACCATCGTGGGTATCCCGCCAGTTGACTTTCTGGTGGAAAAGCAAAGAAAACTGCAGGAAACAGATCGCAACAATCTTAAATAAATCGGCTAGGAAACAACTAATTGAAGAATGGCAGCAAAGTGGCAGCAAGGCATTAAAGGAGAGTGGACCATACTTCTTTTCCCTGTACTTGACCCTGGTTAAACAGAGAACATGGGGAAAATAGCTACTATCTTACTCAAGTATTGGCCGCCCACGGTTGTTTCAAAGACTACCTGCATCAAATTATTATTATTATTTACCTGCAAGCGGAGAGACCGATACTGTGAGCCATACAATCTTCAACTGTTCTAGTTGTGATATATATATATATATATATATATATATATATCTATATATATATATATATATATATATATATATATATATATACAAAGGGTTATAAACCCCTCTCGGGGTTGCAACCGCTCGTTACCTCTACGAGCTCTTGAAACTCATTTCATGTAGTGAGTTACTCCACGTTCCTCTGTCCTGTTCTTACTCTGTCCAGTCGCTTGTCTTTGTTGTTTTCCATTCGATATATGTGGCCATACCAGCGGAGTCTTTGCACTTTTATCACCTTAACGATATCTTCTCCTTTTAGGATGGTTTGTATTTCGGAGTTCATTAGTCTTCTGTGTTCGCCATCAGTGATTCTCTTTGGTCCATATATTCTTCTAATAATATTTCCTTCGAATATTCTTAGCTTTCCCTGTTCTACGTTTGTTAGGTTCATCGTCTCTGCCCCATAGGTCACTACCGGTCTAATTGCTGTTTTGTATAGCTTCATTTTTGTATTTGTGCTCTTGCTTTTCATGATGAGCTTGTATTTGTAGTACGCTCTATATCCCCCATGCACTCTATGGTTTATCTCTATACTTCGGTCACTTTTGTTGTTTATTAATATTCCTAGGTATTGGAAGTGGTCTACTATTTCGAACTCGAAATTTCCTATGTGCACTTGTTTGTTAGTTGTGGTCTTGTTTTCTCTGTTTACCTCCATGAACTTGATTTTTTTCTGGTTTATTTTTAGGCCTCTTTTCTTTGTCTCATGTTCGAGTTTTCGAATTGCTTCTTCCATGCTTCTCCTGTCTCTGGCCAGCATTGTGATATCATCTGCGTAGGCAACAACCTGTATCATTTTATTAATCAAAGTTCCTTTGAAAAAACACTCTAATTGCAGCATCCAATACTAAAATGAATAATGTCGTTGATAACCCGTCACCCTGTCGTACGCCTAGATTGATTTCGACCGCTTCGGTTGTGTCCTCCTGTGTTATCTCTGCTTTTGAGTTCCTCATTGTCATTTCTGTTAGCCTCACAAGTTTCTCTGCGATATTTGTATCTTTCATGGCTTTTATTACTTGATCACGCTTTAGGAGGCAAATGCTTGTTTAAAGTCAATGAACGTTATTTGCAGTCCTATGCCATGTTCGTAGCACTTACCTGGCACTAGCACTACCTAGTTAACTGGTTCACTATGTGTACCGCGTCGATGGTCGATCTTCCCCTTCTGAAACCGTGTTGGTAGTCTCCCATTTGTGTCTCTGTATATTTCATAAGTTTTTTGTTTATTAAAGTGGTTAGGATCTTGTATACTGCGTTCAGCAGGGTGATTCCCCTATAATTTGAGCATACGTTCGGGTTCCCCTTCTTGTGTATTGGTACTATTGTCCCTTTTTTCCAGTCCGAAGGCATCCTTTCTTTTTCCCAGACTTGTGATAGTAGTTTGAATATTCTTTGCTTTAGTTGGTCCCCTCCGTGTTTTACCAGCTCGTTGACAATACCATCGCTTCCCCCTGCTTTGTTCCTTTTGAGCTGTGCTATTACTTCCTTAAATTCTTCTTCCGTGAGAGTGGCCGTATCCATCTCTGTTGCGTTTTTACCTGGGTTTTTTTCTTTTACACTGTCACTTACTGCATTTTCGTCAGTTAAGAGCTTCTTAAAATGATTCCTCCATTCTGTGCTACTTGTTTTTGTTGTCGTTCTTTTCATGTTTTGTTTCTTTAAGTTTTGTGTTTATTATCCTTCTTGATTATGCTCATTACTTCCTTCAGCCATCTTAGCATCTTTGTTTTTATTAATTTCAAGCATTCTTTCCTGATTGTCTGGTATTTCTTGTAGTCTTTCCCGTTTCCTGTTCTTTACTATGTTATTCTCGCGGATTTCTTCTGTAGCAATCCTTTACAGTCCTCGTCGAACCATACCTTCTCTTTTTCTATAGTTTTTATTCCTAGGACTTTGTTAGCGGCTTCTTCCATGACTATTTTTATGTTACGCCATTCTTCCTCAATATTTTCCTTTTCCGTCTTTTTTGATATAAGATTTGTTACCTCCTCTTCATACTTCTGCTTCTTTCCTATTATCCTTTCGGTATTCCATCTCTTCCTGGCTATATGCTTTTTCTTTCCTCCTACTATTCTAAGGTTCAGCTTAGCTATTACTAGTAGATGGTCTGACCCCAGTAGATGGTCTTGTACCATTTTTTGCCTTCTCTTGGCAATTAGAATATGGTCTATCCGATTTCCTGTATTTCTGCCTGGGAGTAGCAATGTTACTTTCTGTTGTTTTTTATGTTTGTATTTTGTGCTGACTATGTACATATCCATTTCTGTTGCTTAATTTCTTCTTCTTTGCCCACTTTTGCATGGAAATCGCCTGGAAGAATGAGCGTGTCGTGTTTTGGGGTCGCCTCGCATATCTTTTCTAGTTGGTTCATTTTTTAATCTTATATGTGATATCCTTCCGTTTAAACTCTTAAATTCCAAAATGTTCTTTCTTAGTTTTTTGGTTATCATAAACTTGCTTGTCCTCGCCTCCATATAGTAGTGTGTACTCGTCATTATCGATTCTGCCTTTACCCTTCCATCTTAGTTCCTGCATGGCCAGTAATTCTAGTTTATATTCTTTCATTTCTCTCGACACTTCCTCCATTTTTCCTATAACTAGCATTGTTTTTATGTTTCAAGTTCCTATTCTTATTATTGACTTCTTCTTCTTACTTTTCCTGTTTACAGTTTTTCTCATTTCCGTTTCCGTTGCATGGTGGTTGTTTACATCTTGCATCTCCTTGCCCTCTTTTAGTAGTTTTTTCTAATCGTTTTCGAGATTTTCCTCAATTGCTGGTTGGTATCCTGACTGTCCGGCGATCTTTCGCTCACCGTGCGTTTCTTCTCCCAGTGACATTCATTAATTCACACGGCTCCTTGACCATATGCTTCTCCATTTACGATCAGCTTAATGTATCTGAGCACGGCTCTATGTCCTTGTTGTTTCGCCAACTTCAGGTGGGGGAGCAGGCGTTTTCTTTCCTCTTGCACTTTTTTCGTGTAGTCGTCCTTAATGCCTATGTCGGATCCTTTTAGCTTGTTGGTCCGTTCATATATTTCCATTTTCTTATTCCATGATTGTAGCTTAATGCGGATTGGTCTGTTGCTGTTTGGCTTAAAAGCTCCTAGTTTTGTGATTTCCTTTATGTCCTCCTCTGGATTAATTTCTGCTCCAATGTTGCTAAGTATTTCCACCACCTTCTTTCTTACCTCTGTCTGTTCTTCCTGCTCTCTGTCCGGTATACCTTGTACTATGATGTTATTTCTCCTTATTTCCCTTTCAACTTGTTCCAATCTTTCTTCTTGATCCTTGATTATCTGTCTTAGATCTTGGTTTTCCTTCTTCAGCTCGGAAATTGCCTCAACGCTCTTATCTAACTTCTGTTCGACCACAGTTAGTTTTGAACTTATTTGCGCAAACATTCTCTTTATTTCTTCGATATTTTCTTTTTCCGATCCCATGCTCTCTTTGTTGTTGGGCTTTTGGGATGTTTTGGATGTTTCTTTCCTTTCTATTTTTGTGCAAGGCGCTTTGGAAATTCCGGGAGTACGGTCCTGTTCTTTGTTTACTATTTAGCTAAGACGTGGCGAGATCTCTACTTTCTTGCCTATACCCTGTTTATACTGCGGAAAGAGGACGCTGCCGGTCGACCAGTCGAGAACGTGCCTCTTACCAGTATTTATCGTATGTTATTTCCAATTTATAGTGCATAAAACTCAGTTATACCTCTAATTTGTGAATCTCCAGGTTTGTTTCTTCTTCCTATATGCACTATGCCACCACTTTCAAATTATATTTCTCTAGATTACTATATATCTCTGCTTTAATTCGGAGCTAACTTTCACCGTCTTTATCAGCGGACTGGATGTATTTATCTGATGTGAAATATAAAGGCATAAACTTGCAACCAATGTAGAAGTACCTATCAACCCGAGAACGATAATGTATGAAGGTATGAATTTTATGGGTTTCATATTTGGATGACCTGGAGCTGCTCGTTGAATGTTTTTGCTACCCGTCTCTGTCCTTGTCTTGTCATTTTCCGTCTAGTTAGTCTCCTTGGATTTACCAGCGTATAACGGAAGAATTCACATTTTCCACAATTGGCACTATTTTCTTCCTTCTTGCAAATCGTGCAAGCTTGTTGGTTTGGACTGTCTTTGGCTGCGTGACCTTCTTTTCCGCAGGTATAACAAAATTTTTCTATCTGTTGCATGGCAGTTTTACCACTTGTGTTCGTAGGACCAGCATTGTGCAGGTTGATAGAACCAGCATTCAGTCTTTTCTGTATAGACTTGTTTATCTGGTCTTATCTGTCTAGTCTTGTCTGGATTTTCTTCTATGTGTAGTCTTGTCTCATTAGCCTTGTCTGTCTAATTTTCTTATCTAGCCTAATCCATCTAGTCATGTATGTCTAATCATATATGTATTTTTTTTTATTAGTTCTTGTTATTATTTTAGGCAAATCAGATTACTAAACCGTACTCGATCAAAATCGTTTAGTTTCAGTCGAAGGGGTAACATGGTTATGGAAAATAAGTAGCGGTTGAGGGTCCTTTGTAGTTACAATCTGGGGATAATTTCATCCGCAACCGGATCGATTATGAACTTGATAATAAGACCTTATACGCACATACTAATAATAATCCGTGACATACTGATTAATTAAACATCGCTCAGCACGGTTATGCTAGCGTTGCCTTCCATCTCCCAAATTCTATATAAATACTTCAAATGATCGATATGAAGAATTAATTTTCTTTAACAACAAATATTCTTTAGATAGTTTGTCGATGCTATTTGAATATATTTAAGTCTATTCCGACATATGAAATTATCATTGACATGATAATTTTCCCGATTTTCCACCAACTTGTAACTCAATGGTTGCGTTAAAATTTCCGGTTGAAAGCTTTTCCATCGAAAAGCACATTGAAATATGCGCCATGGTTTGCAGAAATAAACATCGCTCTACTGTCTTAATTAATGTGTAAAGGCCACCTCTGGGTTGCAAAGACACTTTTTTTAGAAATCTAGAACTCTAGCTGTTATTTAATGTTTATTCGAAATTTTCCTCTATAATTATTACTGATAAGCAAACTTCCAGCTCACAAATCGACAATATATTTACAAATTTCGATGGTCCACAGTGGTCAGCATCAGTTGAAGATTGTATATTCTCATATAATCATTTTATAAATCCTTGTATCCAAAAATGTTTTGTGAGTAATTTTAGTAAGCCAAACAAAATACATTTTGAAAATCTTCTAAAGTTAGAAGGATGGGTAGATGTACTGAATACTGACATTATTAATGAGATAATATTGTCAGACAATATTAATGAGATATCATTGATAATGTGAGATTCCTTCTTGTTTTTGCAAAAACACTTTGCAAAAACTGGATAACTATGGAAGTCAGAGTTTCTAGAGGAAAACTAAGGGATTTATTTATTCTAGAAAAGAAATATCCTCAATTGAAATCTAATTACCTTAAAACTAAAAAAAATCCATTTAAAATTGATAAACAAATGTAAAACATTTTTTTTTTTTAATATGATTGATAATGCAGAAAATAAACAGAAAGCTGTTTGGCAATTAAGCAAACATCAAACTAATAAAGTAAGTAAGCAGAAGCCAATACAAATCAAAGTAAATCATTCTTTAATTCAGGATCCGCACAAAATTGCATTGCTGTTTAATCAGTTATTTGTCAATGCACCCGCAGATATACAGAAAAACATAACTCCAACAATTATAGGGAATAAGCACAATCCATTTATAAAGGATACAATATACTTGGATGCAATTCCAGAGTCTGAACTAAATAGCATAATTCAGGAAAACCTAAAAAACAAAAACACCTATGGAGCAGACGGGATATCTGGCCGCCTGATAAAAGAGAATAGTAGCACTAGTTAAAACTGTTACTGGATATAATAAATTCTTCTTTCGAATGTGAAGAGTTCCCAGAGATTCTAAAGTTAACCACCACCCTGCCCAAATATAAGAAAGGGGCTAAGACAGAACTCAACAACTATAGACCCATTGCTTTAATTTCTGTCCTTTCTAAAATTCTAGAATATTGCTTCTTATGTCTATAGTACCATTCATTGAGAAGCACAAAATAATTCCAAACGAACAACATGATTTTCAATGTAGCAAATCAACCACCACAGCTATTCTTGGTCTGTATAATAAAATTCGGCTAAAATGCAGAATACGCCCCTACAATGAAACAGGCCCCTACAACAAACTTCTGCGAGAATTTTATTCTCGCAGAAGTTGATATGGGAGAATTTCCTATTGGCATATTCTACGATCTAAGCAAAGCTTTCAACTGTGTCGATCATACACACCTAGTCGATAAATTATATAGATTTTGAATAAGAGGAAAAGCGGGTCCTACTTAAAAAAAATCCTACTTAAAATGTCGAACACAATACGTACAAATACGTTTAAATTCTGCTAATATCGAATCCTCAAAAATGGCATCGCCTACGGGTGCCCTCAAGGAAGCGTTCTAGGGTCGACTCTATTTATTCTATATTTGGCTGATTTAGTCCTGTGCGCAAATAAAGCCTACTGCACTTTATATGCTGATGATACCAGTTTCCTAATATCTCAAAACACCGTTAGTCCAGTCATTATAGTAAGTTCACCTCGGAATTAGAGATACCCAGCTGTAAGTCTGTAAATACTTGTATATTGACACCCTAAAAGTTGTCTCAAAACCTACATATGGTATAGATAACCTACCATATGTAGGTTTTGAGACAACATACAAGTATTTACAGACTTACAGCTGGGTATCTCGAATTCCGAGATTCTTAGCTAATTTAAGCTTAAATGACTGGACTACGTAGAAGAATCGCAGATAGAGACAAATGGACTTTAACAATATCTAAAAAACTGGTTCTCAGCAAACAAACTTACCTTAATACGGAGAAAAGTGAATTTATGACTTTTCAAACTAAGAGAAGTGAATATACTAAGAAGATTTTAATTCAGACAGATAAATTTAATTTATAACGATCAACTTTCACCAAATTTCTAGGCTACATTTCTATCTACATTTAACAACACTTATCGTGGCATATTACAATTGATAAAATATGTAGGTCGCTTGCCAAAAGAGTCGTGTAGTCGTGTATTAGACATTTAAGAAAATTCTTAACCATGCAAGAACTAAGCTTTCTAAGCTTCTACTTTGCAGAAGTTCAGTCGCTTTTATTGTATGGAATCATTGCATGGGACTCATCTCCGGAATTAACAAATGTCCTAAAGGCCCAAAAAAGAATCATACGAGTCATGCTTAGTCTCCCGACATTTGCTTCGTGCAGACGGCACTTCATTGAACTTGATGTCCTGACAGTTCCCAGTTTGTATACATTAGAAACTAGCTAAATTCATAAAAACAAATAACCAAAAAATAAGGATAAACACGATCTTTACACCCGAAGTTGTCTAAAATTAGCCATATATGAGTCAAAGCGCCGGATGTTTTAGTATACATCTATGCAATATGCTTCCATTTGAATTCAGCCAGGAACCTTAAAAAAAAATTTCAGAAGACCTATGAGGAAATCTCTTATAATGAAATATCTATATAAATTCGACTAATTCTTTGAATCATGTAGATTTAAGCAACATTTTTTGTAACACTATTTTTTCTCTTTTTGACTTGCCTATATGTATTTCTTTTATATACGTTTATATAAACTTGCCCATAAATTAATTGAATTGAATTGAAATTGACAATCAAACAACACCAACAACATTTATTCAAGATCTATTAAGAATAACATATCCATATTAAAATATTCTAATTATGTAAAAGTAATCCATCTATCTAGGGGGCATCTATCTACATAAGACTAATCCATATATACTTCTAGAATTAAACTGTCTAAGTGTAATTGATTGAATAATTCGTGAGTGTAATTGAATGAAACCTTTCAACAAATTGAATGAAAACAGAAAATTAATATTTTATTTAATGTTGTTGTGTTGTGAATGGATAATTGGGGATTAGTTCGGGATGATTCTAGTATAAAATAGAAGGAAGTCAAGAGTATTGTGTGGTTTGCGTTCGAAGGGACGATTCGAGTTTGGAGTTAGTTTATTGTGCAGCGAAGAGAGGCAATTGAACGGACACAATGAGCTAATGCCGGAAATTCTACGGTTTATAATAGGACAAAATTAGATATAGATTAGCGGTTTAGTAGTATTATTATTAGTAGTTAAGTTAGCATTATTAGCATCATTATCTTGGCAGAATAATATAGCTTTTCTTGAGTTAAATATTTTTCGGTGGTAAGCTGTGCGCATACGATGAGACTGAATATGCATAATAAAAATTAAATTGAATCGCAATAGATCATTAAAACTAGAAGGAAACAAAATAATTTATGCGAGTCTATTCAATGGTTGTCGTTGAATTGTAGAATCAGAATAGTAGTTTATGATTAAGGGTGCACAAAAGCCTTTCATAAACGTGTACCATACATTATTTTATCTACGAACCATATTAAAATACTGTAGAATCTACAAAAAAATACTTGTTTCTTACCGCTAATATTGAAAAAATGTAATTTTGACATTTTGACGTTCAGCGCCTCCGTGGCAAAAATTGGTAGTAAAAATGCACGGGACGGGAACAAAATTTGGTCGTTGTCGAAGTAATCTAGGTTAACCTAGATTCAATCTAGATTAGGTTATGGTTTGGTTAAGTTATATTAGAGCCAGATATCCAGACTGAGAGGCCGAGACTTCTTGATGCAAAATAAGAAAAAAAAAATCGATTTAATATGCGTCAGAAAATTTATTATCATTACGTCTATGTTTTTTTGTTTAGTGACGCGAGTTGTTGCCATAGTAACAACAAATATAAATCGTTTAATAATGAAACTCCATTTGATTTGCATTGGACTTTTGCGCACGATTTCGATACTTTTACATACGACTATAATAAGACATACAGTAATTTACCTATTAATTAGTCATTTTATTAACCACACCCTGCCTATGAGACCTCAGTAATTTTGCTAATGGTATAACTTTTAATGCAAAAAGAGGAAAACTTCAATGGCCTATTAATCTACATAATTTTTACTGTTTTCCATTTATTTTATAGAAAAATAATCTGCCTATTATATCTGGTCTAACCTAATCTAAGCTAGGCTATTTTACTATTGGCATAACTGTTAGAACAAAGGAGGAAAACTTTATTAGCCTACTAATCTGCCTAGTATATCGATTATATCGATCGATTTGCAATTGTACAAATGTACAAAATTTTTTGCAGTTGTTATGTTTAAAGTTTCTTGTTTTAAATATACAAAAACCAACTTTTTTAAGAAATATAAACATTTTTCATATACTAACATAACATATACATACCTAACATTAGGAAAAAACTTCATGTAAACATATGCAATTTGTGATATTATTGCATATGTTAACATGACGTTTTTTCCTGATGTTAGTAAATGAAAACTGTTTACATTTCATAAAAAAGTTAACAAAAAAGTTTCAAACAAGAAAGTTTTAACATAAGTTTAAACGTTTCGAGGTTCATTAGGGCAAGGTATGGGAATGGCGGTCACTTAAGCAGTAAGCGAAATGTTTTCTTATTTTAAATGTAAAACTAACTGACTTTTGATATTACTTATTTAGCGGACTTAGAAGATAAATACGGTACACATTATCAATCTACCGTCTTTTTTTCTAAAATAAGACACTGTCATAATTTATTTTTGGGTCCAAAATACGTGCTAGGGCTAATTTTCTGGGGAGGGCTTATATTCCAAAAGGTAGATTTATATACTTTTGTTTAATATTTATTTATTTACAGAAATTTAAATTTATTCAATTACAGTCAAGTAAAACTCTTCTGGAACATCATCATAAATTATCAAATTTTGAATTCCGTTTTCCAAATCCATTTCCTGTAGAATCATTGTTCCGAATCTCCCATGTCTTACAATTTTTAATAATTAATAATAATCGTTAAATGAATTCTTCTTGTCTAAGTAGCCTGTTCGTAGTGCATTGGAAACACAACTATCAGTTATTTTGCCCCATTATTTTTTTTACCCAATTCACAACTTCTTGTAAGCCTGGCTTTACAAAATTTGCTCAATGCTTTTTCACCATTCTGTTTTCAATACATTCATTGATTTCCATCCGCAAATGATCCTTTGTGGCAAAATGGCTTGTTTATTGCAAGGCCACGTATCTGGATGTAGCCAGTCATTCCTGCGAGAATCATTATTTAATCAATCTTCATCTCAGCAAAGAAAAGGATTTTCATCCCTTTAGCGCGGTGAGTACTGGCTGAATCCCAAACTAGTAAACCTCTTTCGACCCCTCAACAGTGGTGATAGCATAAAATCGACCCACTTTCTTATAACTGCTTGGGTGTATCAGGCTGTTTCACTTTCAAGGACATAAATTCCTGAAACGCGTTCAATCTTGTCTTTTTTACTTTAGTAATGATAAATAAGTCTAGGAGCTAGCGACGTTTTCGAGAGAGAATTTTAGGTAGGCTGGTTTTTTATATGCTCTCTGTCTCACTTTCCCTGTCGGCATACGGGCTATCTGGCTGGCGTCAGAGGTTAGTGCGCATCGTATTTGTACAGGTAAAATAATATTTTTTCAAATCATTTTAAAAAGGTTTTTCTTTTTTTTATTAACTTTATTTAGCTTTTCGAAATATAAATATATTATTGCCAGACATTTTTATCATTGCTATAATGTGCCAGACCCCAATTTTGATTAAAAAAAAAAAAAATTCAAAATATTTGAGTATGGCTGAAATTTTGATATGATGTAAGTATCAACAAATCTAAAATTAATTTGCCAGACCATAATTCAACCGTTAAACCATGAGCCAGACCGATTTAAAACTTAAAAAGGGAGTGGCCATGATTTTATTTGGACCCAAAAATAAATTATGACAGTGTCTTATTTTAGAAAAAAAGACGGTAGATTGATAATGTGTACCGTATTTATCTTCTAAGTCCGCTAAATAAGTAATATCAAAAGTCAGTTAGTTTTACATTTAAAATAAGAAAACATTTCGCTTACTGCTTAAGTGACCGCCATTCCCATACCTTGCCCTAATGAACCTCGAAACGTTTAAACTTATGTTAAAACTTTCTTGTTTGAAACTTTTTTGTTAACTTTTTTATGAAATATAAACAGTTTTTTGTGTTTACATATGGCTTCACACTTTTTTCATGTGCAAAATACTCCAATGGTCGAGACCCTACTACAGGGTTGTATGGCCAGTGATGATAATGATGATGATGAAATACTCCAATGCGGACTGATTTTAATTGTAGAATTATTAAAGAGAATACCCCGAAACAAAAAGTATCTTACCTGACACCCATCAATTTGTCACCAACAGACGCATCAGTAGTGAGGTTGGCGATGAAACAGGCCCAAAAAGTTGGTGCAGAATGTGATCAAACATTTGTTCAAGTCTTATATGATTTGGCCATTGCTATAATAGCCCCCAAATTCAAGCAACGGAGAGCCTGAAATTTGATTTGATTTGATCTTTTCATACATCTTGGTTCCTTTCATTTTGATGATGACCTTTTTTAAAGCGATTGAACTTTTTATCAATGAGTGTGGATTATCGCATATGATGATTGAAAGCAAGATTATAGGTTCAGTATCGGTGAACGGAATTATCGAAGGTCAACATTTTAATCGTTGCAAATGCCTGCATCCGTTAATGGCTGTAGGATTGCAACTGTTACATTTTGATCAATACTTAAAAACAACAAAAGTTGAGCACTCCACAAGACACTGAGATATCCACTCGGATCGACATTGCCGTTGATCAATACTTTTCACCGTCAATAAAAGACTTTGAACGTTCACGTCGACATGAATCAATTAGCCAAGTTACAATCGGGCCCAATCAAATCCGCCCACACAATTTCCTAGCTGAACTTAAAAATATATAGTTTAAAGAAGCTCTATTTATTGTCTATTGTCTATAATATTAGTCTCTAGTTATTTCATCATCATTAAGATCATTGGGCTGGTGATAACATAGCCCCTTTCATTGAGAAAAACATTATTTATTTAAATTATAACAAGAGCTACTCATACCGGGTTGAAAATAACAAAGTTTTTAAAACTGCTGCAGATTCCTTATCTTGTGAAGAACACGAAGAAGCAGATTATCGAATTATATATCATATTTGTCAAATAAATTTCGACGCCAAAGTTGTCATACGCTGCTCAGATTCAAATATTTTAATAATACTCATCGGTAACAGGAATCATTTAAATGCATCTTTAAAACTTGGGATTAATGTGGGTGTGGGAAATAATGAGCGATATGCGTTAATCAAATATACCAAATCCTAGGTAATTCTTTATTAAAAAATTCTTTATTAAAAGATCTTCATCTAATTTTAATTTACATGTAAATATGAGAGCTTTTTGATAATAAAATGTTTATTTCGATACTTAATTATTTTGTTAATTTTATACAATAATAAATAATCGTTTTCATACTATATTAATGCAAATTAATTTAATAGCTTTCGGTCCTTTTTCAGAAATCTATTTTGCAACTATTTCTTTGTCAACCAGAATAATACCGCATTTTTAAATCTACGTTTGGTAGATGGTTATCGGTCGAATTATTGTCTGGCAAATTAATTGTAGATTTGTTTATACTTAAATCATTAAATCATTAAATCATATCAAAATTTCAGCCATACTAAAATATTTAGAATTTTTTGTGTCAAAATTAGCGTCTGGCACATTGTAAGCAAAGATAAAAATGTCTGGCAATAATATATTTACATTTCGAAAAGCTAAATAAGGTTAATAAAAAAAAGAAAAACCTTCTTAAATTGATTTGGAAAATTATTATTTTACCTGTACAAATACGATGCGCACTAATCTCAAAAAATTGGCCATAAATAGAAGGTTTCATTCTATCCACACCAAATTTCGTATGGAAGGGTTTTTTTCGTCGCTGATTACGAATTTGAGTTCCATTTTTCCAAAAACAAAATGGCGGATCCAATATGGCGAACATTTATTTAGGAATTTGTCTTCTACGCGAGAAACTTTCTGCCACTTCACGTGCATTTCTCTCACAGTTATGGGTAAAATGGTTTTGTCAACTCAACTCAAAATTGTATTTCAATGTATTATTCAATTCTCTTTCCACGATAATAAATATTTCACTTATTGTGTCACCAAAACGATCTTTCAATAAATAAAAAAGATCCCTCCTCGAGATAATACCTTTGTCACTTGGATCTGAAATAAAAAAAATTAATATATTAAAATAAAAAACTGACTTAAAAAAATTGTTTCAAAAACAAAAACTGCACTAAAAAAAAAAAAATTCGTGCCCAAAACAATTCCATCCCTTATTTTCACCCTTAGGGGTGGTACTTTTTTCTTCAAATTTAAATGGGACCAATCGTGAAGTATACCCTAAGTAAATAAAATTTATCGCTTATTTAGTCGGTGCATTATAAAATATAAATGAGAGAATTTCTCAATTTCATAAATGATTTGATAAAAAAATTATACTGAAGACAAAGTAGCAGCTAGTACCAGCCAATTCTTGATTTTCTCAAACAATAAATGTCTAATAAAGCAAACTTGAGCAAATTTAGAGCACTCTATTGCCCTCATTTTTTTGTATCTTTCCATAAACTTGAATCTTCGAGTTCAAAATGTTGTAGTTTTTGCTATGATTTATTCTTAAATACTTGCTACACAATAACAATCTATTTACAGCCAATGATGTATTTAAATTCTACATACCTTTCTGTGCCTCAGCCATTTTGCAAAATTAAATTCGAATTTTTTTTCACCATTTAATACACAATCAAAGTTTCACGTATTTTCACTAACTGTCGCGCGCACGATTCTACACCCTCAACTGCTTCGTTTGGTATGAAAGTTTGGGTTGGTTTTCAATACCTGGTTCTTTACTTCCCGGAATCCGATGGTCTCAAGGGTTCTTTAATGAGATGCATTCTTGGAATCGGATTAAAAAATTCTCGTTTTCCCGACATTGCTAGCTCCCGTACGAAATGAAGATACTTTCTTGCCATCTAGACGAATCGCCAAAATACAGCATGCACTATCGTAGCATAGATACACTATCGTAGTAGAAGAAACGTAAATTGACTAGGAAGCCATATGGTCAACAGTCGTTTGAGCTCCTAGGCCTGGAAATACCGCGGTCTCATCCATAGCAATCATGTTGGAGAGTTGGTATTTCGAAAAGTCGATGCCATCATCAAATAGCTTAAATGCAATTGCACATTTAACAACTTCATTGCCTTCCATCTTAAACATTGTTGTTGACCTCATTAGAGACAGTTCATGTTGTTGAAGGAAGTTTTGTGGAAATATTATATTCACTTCTGTGGATATATAAAATTCAATTGCCATTTCAAGGGCAAATTTTTGAATATGAGCCCTGCGCGCAACCAAAACCATTGCTGTCCTGTCACTCCATTTCCAGATGCATTCTTCCACCTCAGAAAATAACGGCTACCGACCTGATCCAACCCTGCGTTTTTTCCCATTTCCTTGGTCCACCACTTGACACAGGTTATCGTAGTCTGCACGCCATTTTCGAACCATACGGAAATCCAACATCTTCTCTTTACAGAACCCTACAAGATTTACATCCCTGGAGTAATGCACGATTCCCTTTTTGTACTCGACGGAATAGCTCTTTCTTTTTGTACTCACTTTATCTGGGATTAAAAATTATTCATTTTATAAAAAATAAAATAATGTGTTACAAGACTGTTAATGTTATGTTTAAAAGACTGAAATGCACAAACGTTGTACCTGCACTGTCACTCTATGTAGACTGCTGCCTTATATTGTATTTTTAAGATAAATTCTACTTTATAAATTCCAGGAAATAATTTTCACACGTGCCTGTGCATTGCTTGAAACGAACCGTAGAGGTAAACAAGGAATTTCTCGGAATATTTTGTTCCAAACATTTCTCTGAAATATTAGGGCAGCTGAGATATCTACTAAATTCAACAGCATTTTTTAACGAATTATATTTTTCACATTATTTCAACTTATTTTCGGGTGAGGGATTAAATTCCAAAAAGTCCCGACAATCAGGCTAGGGTTTATTTTCGGGGGATGTCTTATTTTCGGAGAAAGACGGTATTAAGAGTCTGTTATTTTCCAATAAGTTCGTTGATCGCCATTACTTTATTGCATAATACTTTATTGCATACTATTATTTCCTTAATATTTCATTGCATTCCATTATGTTACAAATGGTGTTAAGATATGTTTAGGTAATGAATTAACACAGCTTTGCTTCTAAAATGAAATAATTTTTGCTCTCACAATAATCGTATAGATAGTTTCCTCCGCCCACCACCAACAACCGAGATATCTATACCATACTTCGTTCCTTCCAACCTCTTTAAATCTGTAGATATCTCATCGTCGCTCTTGTCGTCACAAATGTTTTCCACATCCTGTTCCTCTCTTGTGGTTGACGCAGCAGACTTTAATTGGAGTCTCTTTCTCTTGGAGGACAAAACTTCTTCATCTCAAGACGAAAAATCTTCAGTGGGCTTTGTAGGTGTTGATGCGCTGTATTTATCTATTTTTGATACAAATATTTTTCTTTTGAGTTGTCTTGTTAGCTTTTGTGTTAGTTCGATAGTTTGGTGTACTCATATTCTTAGAATTTTTTTTGTTTCATTTTAACTGGTTTTCTTCTTTCCTTTTTGGCGTGTTTTCTAGTATTTCTTTCATAGTTATTGCTGCCAAGATGGTGGTTGCTTTTTGAAGTGGCAGTATACAGATAATATAGTTGTAATTTCAAATAGATTTACAGTAATCTATCTGAACTGTAGCATTTGTTCCAGGCAGACTATTGACTTCAGGTACAGTTGTTACTGCTTGATCTGTTTGATTTTGGTCCATAGTGTCGTTTCGGTCCAAGTCAGGGGTCCCCAACTCTATGCCCGCGGGCGCCATGGCGCCCACAGACTATTTTCTGTGTGGCCTCTGCCACCCGAACACGATAAAAAATTATTTATCTGATACAAATAAATTTAATTTTTTAAATTTCTTATAAATTATTGTATTATAATATAATAGAAAAATTTCTAAGATATTTTAAAAATTAGTATATATTTTAATAATTAATAATTAGATATATTATATTGAAATAGAAGGGCATACTATTTTTATAGTGTAAAGAATCTATCTCTCCTCCGAAAAATGCGGTCTTTGTCATTTTTGCATGTTACAAATTTTGTATTTGCGCATTAAAGTTCGCCATTTTGAGAAACACTACGGAGTCGGATTGAGAATAAACTGAAATACACTCTATATTAATAAATTAATTGATTAATAAAGAGAAAATATCTCAACTAAAATCGAAACTGTCTGCCCAACAGTCAATTTTCACCAGGCCTGTGGTAAAATCTAAATATGCCAATATTGCTTCTTTGAAAATTTCTCACATGCTCGCAAAGAAGAAAAAGCTTTGGTAGGAAAGCCAAGAATTGGTAAAAGAAGAATTTTTGACTGGTGCCGATTCCTTATTTGAGGGATACCCCAACAAGCGTGAGATTATGTCAGCAATACAAGACTTACAGTTCTGTTAACACCGTCACAAGAAGAATATACTTACCACATTTCAAAATACTTGCAAACTCAATTAAAGAGTGATTTGGAGATATTTGAGTGGTTCTCACTACAATTTGACGAGTCTACAGACGTAACAGACACAGCACAGTTAGCATTTATGTGGAAACTGATATTTTGTGATTTTAGCGTAAAAGAAGAACTACTACAAATATTATCAATGAAAGGACGAACAACAGGCGAGGATATTTACAGCATATTCGTAACATACGCAAAATCCATTGATATGCTTTTGTATAAGCTGTCGGCGATAACCACTGATGGAGCACCAGCAATGGTTGGTAATATTAATATATTTATCGCCCTCTGCAAGAAAGACAAATTCCTTACATTTAACTAACTTTACATTCCTGACATTTCCTACTCTTTCAAGATTTGTCAATTTAATTGAAGAAATAAAATATTATCTCAATTCTAAAAATACAAGTTTTGTTGAATTATCGAATTCTTTCAGGCTTGAGGATTTAGGTTTTATCACAGATATAATGGAAAAATTAAATAATTTAAACTTGGAGTTGCAGGGGAAAAACTTACATATAGCTACAATGATAGGATCTGTAAACTCATTTGAAGCCAAACTGGTTTTGTAGATAACACATCTTCAAAAGAAGAAAATTTTCCAAATATGAAAAGAAATGAAGAAACGCTGAAATTGACTTTTCATCATTTATTGACAGTCTTCAATTTCTTAAAAACCAGTTTTAAAAAGGATTTAAACAGTTTAATATCATTGAGCGAATGCTCACTTTTTTGTCAATCCTTTTATTTGCCAAGTAAATGTAACCGATATAGCACAAATTGCAGAGCTTATTCAAGTTAGGGCAGAAGAACTGGAGTTAGAAATTTTGAATCTTCAAACGACATTGTCCTAAAATCGAATGTATCAGATAAAAACTTCTGGAATATAGTTGACAGAAATAAGTTTCTATTCTTGAAAAGAGCATCATACAAAATAAAATCCTTTTTTGGTTCCACTTACTAATGTGAATCATTATTTTTAGCCATGAATATTATAAAATCAAAATACAGATCTCGACTGACTGACGAACATCTTCATGATTGCTTACGCGCAGGAATATGATCATACACTCCTAATTATGAAGCAATTGCCAATGAAATGCAGTGCCAAAGATCACATTGACTTGTAATATTATATATAATTTAGTAATTTTCATAAAAATGTAAACGTTAAATATGTGTTATATTATTAATAACGTTTATTAACGTTAATTTTATTTTTTTATATAAATGTGTTTTGTATATTATGTGTATTATTAACAATATCCAACTATAAATTTATTTAATAAATGGTGCCCTCCTCCTGACCGTTACTATAGACTGTGCCCTTAAGTGTGCAAAAGGTTGGGGACGCCTGGTCCAAGTGGTTGAGTGTGGTAGATGTAATAAGATATTATTTCTTCAAACAAAATAATAATAAATTGTCTTATAATTTCATACAGGGAAATAGCGGTTAGTCACCGCTGTGACCCGCTTATGATTGCTATAACCTCAACAATCGAAAATGGTTTCTTTGATTGATAACTAAAAGCTTAACTTTCATCGAATTTAATTTTTTTTTCGCCGATGCAAAATGACGGTTCTTGGTAATTAAGTATACCCGGGCGAATACTAAATGGACGCACTAGTAGTGTTATGTTTTTAAGTTTCAAATTTCGATATGACCGGCATTGCCCGCTGCCCGCCATTCCATCAATTTATATTAGATTAGATTTGTAGATTTCGGTAATTCCTCTAATCGTTGATGTACTTAACCATTTAGAAAAAATGGTTTAGTTGAGCTAATTGCGTTTTGAGTATTTTGAGACAAAAACAAAATATTCACGAAAAACTAGTTTTTAACTATTCGCGTGGTTGATTATTGCCAAACTGAAATTTTTAATTAATTCTCGGGTTATTTGCAAATGTTTGACACAAGAAAAATGTGAAACGATAATAATAGGTTTGTTCCTACGGCGAAATAGAAACCGATTAGCAAATAGCTCCCAACTGCTCTGTACGCATGCGCGACTAGAGCCAATTTTGCAACCGATTTGGATTTTTTTCTGTTTGAACGGTTTTAAGACTATTGGTGTTTGAAAAATAAATATGAAGTTGTTTCAATTTCATTAACCCGTTGCGCCGTTTCAATTTAAATTAATTAAAAAGGAACATTTGTTATTTGTTGTAATTCTTTTTTCTTGAAAACATTTTTGTCAATGAGTTTAGTTATAAGTTTATTTAGAAATGTTAGGATTCAGCATCTCCCCTTTTTTTGGTATATTTATGTCTAGACTCAATATAATTAGATTTATTTAACAATATTTATTGGGGTCGTAACTCATTTAGTTAGGCTGGTTATGTTTTATTTACCGACTACGTGCACAGGGATTGGACTGTTAAGTATCAATAATAAGTGCAAGTAAGTGGGAGAGGGCATAGAGTTTTCCTGTTTTTGAAAATATTAATTTAAAATCAGTTAAAATTTAACCTTCTTGCAGTTCGAAGTTTCTTTACGAAAATGGATGACTTTTTTATTGTAAGTGTTGAGAATGATGAAGCAAAGCAGGAGTTTAAGTAGACAGACAATCAAACAAAATTATTATAAGATTTATATAGATCATATAGAAATCAGGTATGAAAGTTTGTTTTTGTGTGTAGATAGAAATTTCGCATAATAGGGAATATGCATCAATTTTTTTTATTTGTTTATTTCACTATTTACACCGTTATAACATAGTAAAAAATATAAATACTGTTTAAAAATGCTTTAATTATGTTAAAAAAAATATTTAAAATAGAGAATAATTTTGAGCTGATTAAACGCCACCATTTGGGCGCGCTCTCCGTTGATGACGTCACGACACGATTATATGGACATGCGCAATTCGGACCGCGGCCTTAGAGTCTAGTCGATTGTTTGTTTACTACATGTGTTCTCGTTCGTAACCTATTTCACCATGAAGAAAACTAAAAAGTCGCCAGGTTATAGGTGTTGCTTAGTGCCTCAATGGAAGAACACTACCGTAAATACACCCGATAAAGTGATTTTTTCAGTCCCGACAGGTAAAGAAATACGTAGGGAATGGTGTAAGGCTATCAGAAGACATGAAATATCTGCAATAAGTTGTTTACATTGTTGTGAAGATCACTTTAATGTAAGTATAACTTATTTCGATAGCTGATATGATTTCATTTAATCAGAAGTAAGTTTTGTATTGAAAATCAATCACACAAGCACTAGATAACTGTATCTAAATCAAGTTTACAAAGTTATACCTACTTATGTGTTTTGTTTTTATATTTCCTATACATCTTTAATTACAGATAGAGGAGGATACACAAAATTATGTACAATACAACATAATGAAACAAGAAGGTGTAAAAGTGTCACTACGATTAAATAAAGGAGTTCTACCTCACAAATTTCATTACCAAAATCGAAATATGCAGCCACCCGTTTTAAGAATGGGTGCTATCAAGAGAAAACGGTCAGCACTGATAGAAGAAGCTCTCTCGGAGTCTACTGCCAGTAGTAGTGATGTTCTGGAAATATGTGAACCACCACAAACAAATAACGCAAATCCTGAAGCAAAATCCTGTTCTTCACATATTGAAGAAATTAATTCATCGGAGAATGAAAATAAACAAGTTATTGATAAAGTGAATATTAAACCACCACAAACAAATAACGATGAAGCAGCATCCTGTTCTTCCCATATTGCAAAAATTAATTCATCCGAGATTGAAAATAAACAACTTATTGATAAAGCTGTGCAAGTGAATTTTAAAACTAAGTATAGAAGTATAGGTTCGTGTAAATTTCACTATAGACAAGAAAAATGTAGCACTATCTCCATTAAAATGTCCTCCTTCTTTAACAAATATTGCAACATCACCAATAAAATCATTTGCCAAAAAACAATTGTTTGCCAATCGCCCAGATCGTACGTCAATGTCTTCTAATTCTTCAGTGAAATCTCAAGATTATATACCAAGTTGTTCATCCAAATCAAGCTGGATGCAAGATGAAGACTCTTAGAATGAAAAGCATTTAGCAAGTCTAATGCGTACTGTCATGTTAACTGCTATAGAAAAAGAGCCTAAAATGTTGTTTCCTAAAAAATCATATCATATAATAAAATTATTAAGTGAAAATCTACCCCTTGCTACCATAGATATATTAATTACTCTAAAGAAAATAAAATTAAACGAGTCATTTAATATATTAGCTTTACAATTTGGATATTCACAAAGTACAATAAGCAGAATATTCAGTAAAAGCATACCTATTATAGCTGAAATAATGAAAAATCTAATTTCATGGCCACCACAACACCACAAGAAATCTACAAAAAGCTACCCATATCATTTAGGTCCCGGTATGCAGATGTTGTTTCTATCATCGACTGCCTTGAAATCAGATTGAGAAACCATTTGATGCAGTCCACCAATCACTTACTTGGTCACAGTACAAAAAATGCAATACCTTGAAGTATTTATTTCATGCCCACCTGATGGGTTGATTAATTTTATTTCTGAAGGTTATAGCGGAAGGGCTACAGATGTTTTGATAGTTCAAGACTGTGGTTACTTGGAGTGTTTACCACCTAACCAAGCAGTGATGGCAGATAGAGGCTTCACAGATTTGTCATATTTATTAGAAGCTAAAAGATGTAAACTTATAAGGCCACCATCAGTTTCGAAGTTGTCACCAAGCTCAAAACAAGAAGTGAAACTATCAAAACAGATTGCGGCATTGAGGATTCATGTGGAACGTGTGATAAATAGATTAAGGGAGTTTCACATGCTGCTTCCTCATGCTTGCGTCGACCACAATTTAATCAACTTCATAGATGAAGTGATAATAATAGCTTGTGGATTAATAAATATGCAAGATTTCTTAATAAAAAAAGTAAATACAAATAAAGCTTTGTTTTATTTAAAATAATATAAAGAATATCAATGATAATGTACATTTATTGTATTATAAGTTTTGGAAAGATGGCACGAGTCCAAAACAGGATGCATTTTTCCAACAGAGTTACGCACAGTTCATTATCATAATCTACCTCCAAAATACGGACTTCTTTTGTTGTTTCAAAATCACTCTGCGCAACACAAAAAAGGGCCTTTTTTTTGTTTGAAAAATACATCTGCAATTGTACTTGCGCCATACATTTCTTGGACACTTTATTTCCTGAACATATGTATCGATTCATGGCTTTATCCGATAAAGGGCATTTAATTTTGATACTATAAATGTCAGTTTCTCCATCTGGAGAAGCACCCATAATTGGGTAATTCGGATTTAATTTTAATCCACATTTTTTTATTTTTCTTTGTTTTTCCACTTCTTTTATAACTTCATTTTCCAGCAATCTTCCCCTTTGCATTGCCTCGGTATCCCACAATTTGCATGATCTTAAATGATTTCTAGTCTCACTAGGAAGGCTTTACACTTACACAATAAATACAACAAAATTACACAATAAATAAATTCACAACACATACGTTATTACTAGGTTTTCTAACCTGCAATGCAATACAAATGTAAACAATACGCATTGAACTATATATATATATATATATATATATATATATATATATATATATATATATATATATATATATATATATATATATATAGAGTTCAATGACAATAGGGAGTTGTGTTCTGACATCACCATTACCAACACCATTGGTTAAAACTTTTAACCAATGATGTTGCGTTTTAAAAATTCGAATTTCTCTCACTTAATTTGCATTTAATTGCTTTTAATTACTAATTTTAAGTAATTAAAAAAATATTATTTACTAAAATAATGGTTTAGTACAAATGTCCAGTCAATAAAGATTCAGAAAAAAAATATTAGAACCAAATTTAAATTTCATGCATATTCCCTATTACTGTTACAGGTTGGATCATTAAAGATTAAAAATCTGAAACAAATGTGGTCTCACATAGCAAAACATGTTAGCACAAGTTGCAATGTATGTTTTGGAGAGGAATTATAAAAAAATTTTAGAGAATCAGAAATCAACCGGAAGAGGGAGAAAGTCTTTTGCCTACAAAGATGAAATGGACAATATATTTCATAAAAAGAAATCCATTCACCCAGAGATTTTATTAGGTACTGCAAGAGAGCCCTTGACTCCCCAGAACACTGTTACAAACAGTACTAATATAGTAATATTACTACTAATAATACCAATATGGAGAGTGGTGAAACAACAATGTCTTGTACAACTTCAACTACCCCAACAACTAATAGAAAAAAAAAGAAGAATTTCCCCAAGGGAAGTGATTGATAGGGAGAATGCCAAATATAAACAAAGTCGCCTGGACCAGGAGCAGGAGAAGATTAAAATAATGAATACGAGAAATGACATTTTGAGGAATAAATTGATAAAAATATGTATTGACAAAGAAATCAGTTTGAGTACATTAACAAAGTTGTAATAAAACTTTATATTACATAAAACTTTATATTAAATAAAACTTATATCATTTTAATTATTATATATTTAAACACCTTTCTTAAGCCCTTTATACCCTTTATATATAAAGGGCTTAAGACAAGTGTTTAAATATATAATAATTAAAATGATATTATAAGTTTTATTTAATATAAAGTTTTATGTAATATAAAGTTTTATTTAATATAAAGTTTTATTACAACTTTGTTAATGTACTCAAACTGATTTCTTTGTCAATACATATTTTTATCAATTTATTCCTCAAAATGTCATTTCTCGTATTCATTATTTTAATCTTCTCCTGCTCCTGGTACAGGCGACTTTGTTTATATTTGGCATTCTCCCTATCAATCACTTCCCTTGGGGAAATTCTTCTTTTTTTTTCTATTAGTTGTTGGGGTAGTTGAAGTTGTACAAGACATTGTTGTTTCACCACTCTCCATATTGGTATTATTAGTAGTATATATAATTTAAACACTTTTCTTAAGCCCTTTACCTTTAAAGTCCCCACACAAATAACACCTTATAATAAAGATGTTACCACTGCATCTCTAAGAGCATTAGCATTTCCTTCATCTTCCATATCACCATCGGGAAGTTGTTGCAAATTTAAATGTTCTTCAAGAATAATAAAGTCATCATCAATTGCAATATTATGCAAAACACAACATGCTCTAATAAAATGCACAATATTACGCATTTTTCTCAGTTTCAAATGATAAAGTTGTCGAAATTTTTGTTTCAACATACCGAAACAATGTTCTATTACATATCTGTTTTTACATAACATTGCATTGTAATTAATTTGACAATGATTTAAATTTCTCCTATCTTTATAAGGCGTTAAAAGATTTGTTCTCAGTGGATAACCACTATCTCCATGAATGAAATAATTCCCACATTTTTCTGAGAGTTCACTGTAAAGTGAGGAATTTCTAAATGCCCTGCTATCATGAACTGACCTAGGGTATCCCACAAAGATATCTATTATTTTTCTTTTATCATTGCAAACAGTTTGCATCTATAAGGAAAAGAGGAAAAGTATTACTTATAATAATGTTACTTACTGTTACTATAATGTTAAACAAATGTAAATGTGTCAATATTGTTAATTACTGTAGATATATTGAATATACCTGAACAGAATAAAATCCCTTTCTGTTAATAAATGAATCTGGGTCACTCTTGGGTTTATCAATTTTTATATGGGAACCATAGTGCTCCAATTATTCTGGGGAATCCATTAGTTCGAAATGTTTGTTCACAAAGGAGTTTTTCATTATCACTGGGCCACTTTATAATATCAGCGGACATATTACTTATAAAAAAAGTTAATTTACTAATAATTCTGTGTAGAGAGTTTATGCTGATATCAAATCTATCAGCCACATCTTTAAAGCTTGAAGTCTGATCAGCAAATCAAAGAAAAATGAGAACCTAAAATAAATAAAAACAATATTATTATAGTACAACCATACTGATTTGAAATCTTAATATTGAGTGTGTGCATACTTGATGTTTTCCAGTTATTTTCCCAGCATAACCATGCTGGTATTAATAAGTATCACTACTTTCATACAAATCACCAATCCTATCAAAAATGCCTCGACTAACACGGAAATGTTCCATGAATACTTCATCATCATATAGTGGAACAGTTTCTGCTAGAATACAAAGGTAGATAAACGATTACATATAACAAATGTAAATAAATAACTATGGAAGACAATTTTGTCTTACAACTGTTATATTATGCTATAATATAGTACCTAAATAATTTTCATTTGTTCTCCTTGGCGCCCATCTCTCATTATCACTATTGTCACTTGAATCGATTTGGAAGAAAGACTCCTCATCAGATTCAAAATCGTTCCACATGATATAGGTTAAAAATAACAAATAACAAGAAAAATACCTAACCTAACTAAACTTAGTAACAGTTAAATTCAGATTTTTAAATGACAAGTGACAAGTTTAAGAAACATTCAATGCTCATGCTTCCAACTGCGCGCCGGTTCATACTCCGGACAGCTCACCGTTTTGACTAATTCCTAAACCGATATAAAGATATGGATTTGTTTCCATCATTTTAATGAACGATGAATAAAACAACCATAAAATAAGCCCAAGCACAAAGAAAAAAACCTTTTTTGATATTGTGTTATAAAATAATGTAGCATTAAACCCATTAAAATTTTTGTAATAAAAATTACTTCTACAATAATAAATATTGTTATTTTAAAATTCAAAAAGTATTAACAAACATTTGAAAAATATTTTATTGGTAGATTCTATTTGTTTTTTATATATTTTGATAATTATTATTGCAATTTTATATAAAATAAATTCCATAATAATAATTTAAACAGTAACAGATTAAACTTGTTTGTTTTGAAAAAGTTTGGTTGGTACTTAAATCATATTTTGTTGGTATTTATTATTAGTTTATTCTATATTTTGTTGAATAGGATGGTTGCGACCATTACCACGTAGTAATCCATACTGGATTGATAAATTCACTATGCTTTAACCACACTTAATGTAAAAATATTGTTATTCACAGTTTTATACATTTAAACATTTCACACAACTCGAGTTTCACCAGTTAAATGTCATTTTCAAATGGATAAAAAATTCATGATTGATTGTATTTATACTATCACCTGGAGATGATTGTGCAAGATTCAAAAGTTGCGAAAAGATTAAGTTGGTTTGCTCGTTAAGGATATTAACGGATGGGTTGCGGATCTGTTTGAAAATTTCTAATAACTCCTAAAGACTCCAGAAAGAACTGGTGTCTTTTTTAAGAAGAAAAGTGCGAATGTTCTGAAAACAAGTGAGTTGCAAAACTTCCTCCTGTCTGACCTACATTTATAATTATTACATTTTGATCAATGAATTTCATGTACGCCAAATTTTTTGAGGGTTTCGATTTTGTTGCGATATATAACAATGGTTCAAATATATCCGAAAATCACAAATTCAGAGCAAACTTTCATATCCAGATGTATTTCGGAAAAACATGCTTTGTTCGCTTGTTTACCCAAAATATATCAGGAACATGAAAGTTTTCTCTGAATTTTGAATTTTCGGATATATTTGAGAAATTGTTATTTGCGTGCGTTTGTTATTCATGAAATTTTGGGGAGTTTTCTTGGGAAACCATTCTCTGCAACAATTGAAATGTTCATTTCAATTTCTACAGAGAATGGTTCGATCACCTCAATCCATCCGGAGTAAAATAAAATTCCGCGTATATGAAATTCTTTACTCAGAATGTAATAACGTGTACATAGGTCAAACATTATGTAGTTTTGCAACTCGGTTATCAGAACATTCTCAATTTCTACAGAGAATGGTTCGATCTCCTCAATCGATTCGGCGTAAAATAAAATCCGGCGTATATGAAATTCTTTGCTCAGAATGTAATAGCGTGTACATAGGTCAGACAGGATGTAGTTTTGCAACTCGGTTATCAGAACATTCTCAATTACTACAGAGAATGGTTCGATCTCCTCAATCGATCCGGCGTAAAATAAAATCCGGCGAATATGAAATTCTTTGCTCAGAATGTAATCAGCTCCGGTTATCTTTGCTCCGGTTATCAGAACATTCTCCCGATTTTTTTTTGTGCCAAAAAAGACACCAGTTCTTTTTTAAATCATTGTCTCGAATGGTTAAAACATTGTGAATTTATCAATTCAGTGTATATATTTTCTTAATTATAATTGAAACTTAACATCGAATAAACAACTCAATATTAATTAATAATTACAATGTAACTTATTTGATAAAATAATAATACTTCCACCTAGTTTAATACTTGGTTATTAATAAAACATACTGTCATATTATTTTTTGTTAGTTGTTTTTTAATAATTCTATTTTGTTGATATGTACTTGTTGATGATTTAAATTTATTTTTGGTATATAATTCAGATAATAGACATTATCCACAAGGCGACAATAGTTTAAGTTAAAAACTCAATGTCGAAAAAAACTTATAAATAAAAAAATAATAAAAATAATAAATAAAAAAAAATATATAAAAATATAAAAAATCTTAAAATATAAAAAAATCAGATGTGGGTGTAGTATTCTTGATATTCTACATCGATCATCATTTTCTGCAATGAACGTCGATAAAATAAAGTTTTTATAAACGAGTAATTAATTGCAATTATAATATATTACAAATCCGAGGTATATATTACAGATACGGTCGAGTTTACAAACTTTTAACTACAAACATTTCAACATTTTCATTGCAACTGGATTTCAATCGTAAACAATTTTTTAAATTATATTAAAATATACTCGCACCAGTCACCTACCAAAAGTTGGCGTGGAACTGCAATAATTAAAAAAAAACGAGAAACCTCTCTTAATTGCTCACTAATTATTCAATTAAAATCCGCAATTGCTCATATCATTAATTAATTATTTTATTAGTTATTCACTATTTAAAGTACAAAATCTTTCCCCCTATTTGTAGGGGAAGCATTGAGTTTTTCTTATTAAATTTGCTTTCAATAAATTGCTCACTTTTTGTTCATCTAGTTTCTATGCAAGATCTTGGTTATTTTTTTAAATTTATTTTTAACTATTCAAAAGTAATTATTTCGATTTAAAATGGCGATAAACGGAGTAAAAGCTTAGAACATATAGTTAGTATAAGTTCTATGAGTAAAAGACTGACATCTGATACGCATAAATAAAAACATAGCGCATGCTTATACATAATTATGTACAAAATAATAACAAAACAAGTAAACATATATATGGAAGGCTAAACTACATTAAACAAATACATTCAAGGTAAATTAATTAGTTATTATTAAATTAAAATTTATTTAAATGTAGTCATTGCTATCGAAGTCAATCGAATTTACAATAGTAATGCTATTATGATGATATCTCTGATGTCGCCATTTTAGGAATAAACGTCTTTTGTGTACGGCTAATTATTTGTTTATTTATTTTAAATATTAATAAATAAGTACAAAAATTATTATAATTTTAGGTAAATATGCGTTAAGCCATTCAGCGCCCTCCGTGCCACAATTGAAACTAACGGAAATTGTCATAAAACCTCCAGTGGCGTTTACAGAACGCCATCGTAGCTACATATTTGAACAAAATGGATGGTTAGATTATGGTTACATTAGTTTATATTAGGAGAAAATTAATCAAGACCACATATCGCACGGCAGCGCGATCTCTCGATCCGAAATAAGAAAAAAATATCAATAGTATAAACAATTTTTATATACCCCCTTCAAATTTATTTTCCCTACGCATTTGTGTTTTGCCACCAATGCAAATGCGCATTATGCGTACAGTGGGTTGCCTATACATCTCATTCCTCTTTACGCAGATTAACCTAATTTTCAATATGACATCTTGGGCGGCTGTGCCATTTGTGGAAGTTATTAATCGAGCGGTAATTTTTGATGTCTGTTTGGATAATGGTGCAATAAAGCCTTGTGCAATAAAATTTGGGCGGAGATCTGCCAAATTTGGAAATTACCTTCTGGAAAATATTTGAAAACACCGTTAGCTTTATATTTTGATTTTAAGCAAAATAGAAATGATATTTTCCAGCGATATGTACAACAACGTTGTTTAAATGTTTCCCCGAGTAATTAAAAAAGTACACTTCTTTATCACGGAGGACGAAGAATCACTTGATGCCACTGAAAATAAAAATAAATTAATTACTTTTAACATAAGTTTTTCTACAGAAGAGTGGGTGAAGATCAAACCCGTCCAAAAAGTTGATTCTAATAATAAAAAGTATTATTCTTTACAAAACAGTTGGACAACAATTATTTCTGAATTAATATATGTGACGCAAAAATTGCCATGTGCATTTTCATTTCCAAACCAATATACCCATCTTCTTAATTCTGAAAATTACTGAACGTAGCGACAAAAAATAGTTTTTTGCTAAAGCAGACATAGTTTATACTACCATTACTACCATAGAGATTTTACTGTACTTACGTTTTGCGATTCATGAACGCATGCGCGATGAGTTTATTTATGCGCATGTGCATGAGATGTCAGTCTTTTACTAACATTATCGCCATTTTAAATCGAAATACTTACTTTTGGTTAATTAAAAATAAATTTAAAAAATATAGGCAGTCGCACTGCCGACTGAAGTGAAAACTTTTGAAAGAAAACAGCTTTAAAATTGGTTTTGAGGATTTATCAGTATGTTAATTAATCAAATTTGGTACATAGTTTGTTAGTATTGTTTTATGTAATTCTGGAACATAACTCACTTCTGAAGGAGAATGACTGTTAATGTCATCATCATAATATGAATTTGAATCCGGAATGTTTGGTTGATTCTGTGTTGATAGGTCAGCAAAATTTATTAGTAGGATATATGGCACATTTCTTGTTGATGGGTCTGCAATTTGTGAGTTATGGAAATTTTGACTTTTAGATACATGCCTTATAACTGTTTTTGAAGATTTATTTGTATGTAAATTAATTTTTGTTTGGAATATTCTTTACGACGTTTATTTTTTTCCTCCTTCTCAGCTGTGATTGTTCGATGTTTAGAAATTTCTGAATTAACTATTGCAAGAGTTTTTTTCTTATTCTTATCTCTATATCGCCGACTATTAATTTTATTTTGGAGTTTCCTTCCTTTGGAGAGCACATGAGTACATTTGGTTGCCTGAATCTTTGATGGGTCTGATTCGTGATTTACCATGAATTCTTCGATACAATCCAGATATCTGAACATTCCAATAGTCCGGCACTAGTATATCTACTAGTACATCCGTCAAAGGTACTTACTCTTGTACTGCACACTGATTATAGGGGTTGGTATTTCCTTAGAGACGCTGCGTTATGTCAACACTGCCAAAAATTTTCCAATAATCCGGCACTATTACATCCGGTAAAAGTACTTACTCTTGTACTGCACACTAATCCTACGGGTTGATATTTCCTTAGAAACACTACGTTGTGTCAACACTGCCAAAAACTTTGACTATTAAGTTTGACGTTCAGAGCCAACTTTAAACATATGCGTATAGATGTGTTCTTTTGAACACAACTTTGAGTAATAGAATTTTTGGATCGAAGTTCCTTTAGGGAGGTCTCGGTAGAAGCGATTCGGCAGAAAACGTTACACGCCTATTGTTACACGGCTATCGTTACGTTACTTGCCCATCTCTTTCTCTCAGTGTATATTTCTATACCGCGCTCTCTCTCTTCCTTTCTCTTTCTCGCAGTGTATATTTCTATAATGCGTGCTCTGTATGTTTCTTCGACAGAGTGACAGACGAGCGTGGCTGATTTATAACTTTAAAACTAAACAAGAAAAAAAAAGTTCAAACGTATTTTGTTGTTGTTTTAAATCATAGGAGAGTTATATTGTTTATATGATACTAATTATTTTAATTAGATTTTTAGAAATGGAAAGTCAAGAAAGGATACAAAATACTTAAAAAAAGTATGTTTATAAAAATAAGACTGTACAATTTAAAGCAATTGCTAACTGTTTACACATGTTTTTCCTACATGTAATTTGAGTGATTGATATTTACTATATTTATATATGTCGTAGTCATATAGTGAAATCAGTCAGATTGTTTAGAACTGAGCCATTGCATGATCTGTCGGCAGTTCATGTAGTTCATCTAATTCGTGTTGCTCATGAAATCTCATGCCAGCTCAGCTGATGAAATTTTTTGAGGAACTTGTTTAACTGAGATTTACTATATCTTACTTACTGATTCGACGTTTCTAGACATGCCTAAGTGCTGTTATCTAATAGTATAAAGCTACGTGACTTAATTATCACACCTATTAATAAAGAGATAAATAAAGAAACATATTTCAGATGGTTTCACGACCTAGCTAGTCGTATCAAGTATTTCAAATAGAATACATGAACTGTCGGGAGATCATGCAATAACTCGGTTTTACACAATCTAACAGATATCACTATATCACTATGGCATTTACATTTTAGAGAGACAATAGTGAAATCACAAGCTCAGCGTCAAAAAGAGTATCGACAGAGAAGAAAAGTAAAAGAAAATAAACATAAATTATAAAAAATACTGATTCAGAAAAGTAGGTTCTTAAAATATTATAATTTGAAGCAATCGCTTACTGTTTACATAGATTTATCGTATATGTGATTACAGTGTTTGCTATTTTGTTTTACTATATTTATATACATTATAGAGAGGCAATAGTGAAATCACAATCTCAGGTCAAATAGAGTATCGACAGAGAAAAAAGAAAATAAAGGTAGAATTGGTAAAACGTTAGTTCCTACGTTATAGATAATCATACAAACTTAAAACAATCGGAACACAGCGTCACTATATAAATATATTCAAATTTTCCGGAGCTCTATAACAATTACTGAGTCTTTAATAAGTTGGTACTTTGTAGTGAGTTTGAATATGGAGATTTAGATTGTTTTTTCATATTTTCCAGAACATTTAATTTCATTCTTTTAATAATAATTCAAAAAAGAAGTTGTTTGGTTCTGTTAAATGCGCGAGGAACTTCGTTCCTGACGGGGGTCCCATGACCGCATACGTTTTTTTTTCTATAGAACGCAGCTATTGATGACGTTGACGCAAATCTATGAGTTTACACTCTACCCAAATGTCATTCAGCGACGCTATAGAAGTTTTCACTTAAAAAAATAACCAAGGTCTTGCATAGAAACTAGATGAGCAAAAAGTGAGCAATTTATTGAAAGCAAATTTAATAAGAAAAACTCAATGCTTCCCTCACAAATAGGGGAAAAACGATTTGTACTTTAAATAGTTAATAACTAATAAAACAATTAATTAATTATATGAGCAATTGCGGATTTTAATTGAGCAATAAGTGTGCAATTAGGCGAGGTTTCTCGTTTTTTTTAATTATTGCAGTTCCACGCCAACTTTTGAGATGTGTACCAGTCTCCTTAATAAAAATATTTTGCTTGAATTCTTTGTTTCCTTTCCTATATTCCGGATTCAGTGAACATATTCCTATAAATTAAACTTTTTTTTGTTTTAATTTATGGTCGGAATATATTTTCGTATTTTCCTCGCTCGCAGATTCAGTTTACATTCGAGAAATTTTAAATATCCTGGATAATATAATAAGCTGTCCAAATAAAAAAAGCTTTGTGACTAAAAGGCTCCACTTACCCTCAGTTTAGTTTGTGAGGTTGTCACGTTTTAAATTCGGCTTTGTGCTTAATAGACAAAAATACTAAATTAGTTCTTATTCACTAAATTATTAGGTATTAGAATTTTTTTTAAACTACCCTTCAAACATTGCGGCCGAGTGGCCTATTGTATTTTGCCCACATTTTCCTCTTTATAGGCATCTTTATGGGCCCTATCTTTATAGTTGTAATTTAAATTGGCGTTAATTAATTATACATATATCTTCGGGGACAAATGCAGTCGACACTCGCGCCCGGGGTCGAACCCGGGACCTCCAGTTTTTTTGTTAACGCTCTAACTCTGAAGACTACGTGGCCGACTCGTATTAGCATTGCTGCATATTGACTATGAATTTAAATGCCAGAAATTATAATTTGTGACTTTATAAATACTAGTTATGTTATACTTTATAAATACTGTCTTGTAATGAACCTCGGCTCAGTGCGAAAGCGGAGAGCCGGCATTGTACTGTACAAAATAAACAAATAAGATGTCTTGTAATGAATGTTTGGAAGAAATCGTTGTTTTGAATCAGACATAATGTTGCGTAGCCAATAGTTTTTCGGAGTTTATCAAAGTGTATTAAAACGAAATTTGTTTTTGAAGAAAATAAAATAAAAAGAAAAGCAGTGTTTAGCAAATGATTGGAGAAATTGTAGGAAAAGCATCCTAATGGCAACAACAATTAATAAAAAAAATAAGGAAGAAAAGTTATTAGGTATTTCTAGCAAAGAGTGAAGAAAACTTAAAGAATCGCTAAGCGAATTATAATTATTATTAAGGGTGACAAAATAAGTCTGTTTTTACTTAATTTAAATAAAAAGAGGTAATGACTTATTTGGTATAATTTTATTTGTCTAATATTCAGTGAACTCGATAGTTTTTTTTTAATGGAGTGGTTAACGATTGAACAAAAGACTGCTAGTGTAGAGCATTTTATTGCAACGCACTCCATTATGCAAACTCCGAGGTGGTTTCGACAACAGTTTAAGTTTAAAGGGCTGTCAATTTGCAGAACAATTGCAAGATTGGTCGAAAAATAACGTAAAACAGGTTCTCTTAAGGACACTAAACTTGAAAAGAGGATAAAACTGCTAGAACAGAAGTGGATGCTTTGCAAGTTAGGTTAACACAGAATTGAAGAAAATTACAATTTATCCTTGCGACGCACAGTGGGCCAGAATCTGACGGAAACGAACGTAACGTCGCGAAGTTCCGTTCTTTTATCGCCGCTAGTAGGAGTTTCTCATGAGTCAGTAAGAACAATTTTAAAGGAAGATTTACTCTTTCGGCCTGACAAATGGCAAAAATCCCAGCAACTTTTTCCGATATATCGAATCACGTTTAGAATTCAATCCATGGATTTTGGGCAGAAAGGATTATTTTGTCAACAAAATAACCATAAGTGATTAAGTACATTTTCATTTGCATGGGAAGAGAAACAAACTAAAGTTACAAATACCCTCAAGTTACATTCGAAGAAGAGCTGCATTCTCAATAGGTTTAATTAGGTAATAGTGAACGTTATATGGAGATGCGATGAAACGTTCTTTGGATGCCATCGCTCAACTCAACTCAACTCAGCAGTATGGTGCAAAGCTACATGTATCCAACATGTCTATAGGAGTGTTACGAGAGTTCTTTCCTGGTCGACTGATTTCCCAGCGTGGTGATCAGTTATGGCCTCCTCGCTCTCCGGATTTATCGGATTTAGATTATTTCTTACGGGGTCATTTTAAATCTAAAATTTATCAGAACCGATTTGAAACCCTGGATTACTTAAAAGATTTCGCCAGAAATGTTCCAGCGTGCAATGCGTTTATTGTTGCATCGATATCAGTCATGCATCGAAGCAAACAGAGGCCATATAATCGATGTAATTGTTAAGTATTAATTGATAATTTATGATCAAGCATTTAACTTGTTATTAAACTTTAGATTTTACTCCACATCTTCCACAAAAAAATATTCGTTTTTGTTTCTTACTTATTTGTTTTTATGATAATTGCAGTTTAAAATCAGGACACTCTTAATTTGTCCCACTTTATATAAAATTATCTCCAAATAACACAAAATGTTATAACTGCAAAATATCCCCATCGTTTTTTTTTTTTTATTATTTATTTCAATATCTACAATAGTCTTTGTAATTGTGAACAGACTTCCAAATATAGTCATTAGTTATAATTTATAATTAACCATTTAACAGAGAATTAGACGGCTAATCTGCAGTCTTGTGGATAACATTAAGTTTTTGTATTTATTTTTAATATTTATATAACAACAATACTTAACTATATTGCATCTTTAGCTTTTAATTTTTGCTTTGATGCAAAACGTTTCAGACGATAATATGAAATCTAACGATCTCGACTTATCCATCATTTCAGAGTTTTTACAAAGTTTTCAAACTTAAATGAGCAAATTCGATTTGCAAGAAATTTGAGAGCAACTTTTATTAACGACTCGACTTGGAATTACAAATATCTCGACTTGGAATTTCAGTTCGATTATTATTAAGAACGAATTGGGCATGCCGAACTTCGTGTTCGTTCCAAATGAGGCAACCTTCGTCCCTAATTAGGAAGCCGGGATTCGCAACACATTCGGAAGGCACACTTACACCGGACTAGGATTTTCAGTCCAGTTTTTTTTAGGAACGAATTAGGCATGCAGTGCTTCATATTCGATACAAATGAGGCAACCGCGTTAAGCACTCATCACATTTGTAAGGCACGTCCGGCTTCGTCCATGTATTATGAGTTAAAATATCATGTATTATGAGTTAAAATTGCCTTGAATTATCATAATTTTCGTCACCTTTTAAAATACTATATGCTAAAATATTAATTATTATGCAATTTAATTAATAATAAACCATAATAAAAAACCATCTAAAAACATCTTGTTATATTTGCATCAATCTTAAAAGGGAATAAAAGTATAGGAATTGGTTATTTTTCTAAAATAGCTTAAAATTTTGATATACAGTGGAACTTCGACTTACTAGCTTAATACGTTCCGTGACAGAGTTCGTAACACTAATTTGGTATGTTCAGTCAATTTTCTCCATTGAAATGAGTTGAAATGCCATTAATCCGTTCGGGGTCCCAAAAAATAGTAGTTTTTTTGTTATTTGATTTTAAATTAAATAAATGTTTTTCAATAAATATTTAAATATTATACTATAAATACTTATAGAAATATTGAATAACGGCATAAAATAATAGAACTACTGCATGAAACATGATTTTATTATGTATAAAATTATAGCAAGGTAAATATGTGGATATGACGACTTGAAGACGCAGAGTTGCACGAGAAAGTCCTTGCGGAATAACAGAATCTTATTCCAAAAAATACATTAAACTCACCTTCCACCCCAAAACTTCAAATAAATAAAAAATATTCAAATTTAATAAAAAATTATTTAATGACTCAATTGGGAAGACTTCAATGCTCAATTGGGAAGAGAGAAAAAATACAGAAAAATAGTGGGCAATTATCCGGTGCTTAAGCGAACCAGCCGCAACGGAGAACGATTTGTGGATCTGTGTAAGACTTTTGGGTTGCTCATGAAGTCTACAGCCTTCAAACACTTGCCAAGGAAGCATAAGACGTAGAGTTCACCTAATACCATCCTGTGTGACTTGAGGATATACAAAACGTGAAGGTACTAAGAAGAGCCAATCTGGACTCTATCTGGAGAGGTAGACCACTACCTCTCAAAGATCAAAATAAAACTCCAGCCTAGAAACACTATATTACACAGAACATCCAAAATGGTAAGAGTTGACGTAGAGCGACTCAAGAAGTAAGTCAAGAAGTAAGTCAGATACTGAATAATACAGATCTAAACAGCTGGGACCAACTAAAGGAGACTCTTGTCAAGGCGGTTAATGAACTTGCCCCTTTCGCTAGAAGAGGGAAGCATCCGTGGTGGACTGAATACTGTGACAATGCAGTAGCCCAAAGACAGACAGCCTTGGTGAATTGGAATTCTAAAAAGACCAAGGAAAATTTGCATAAACATTTGGAACAAAGAAAGGTTACAGCCAAGATAATTCGAGGAACCAAACGAACCTTCACACAAAACCAACTAACCCAAATCGAAGAAAGCTTTGCTAAGAATAACTCCCGAGATTTCTTTGGAACCTTCAGGCAGACACTCAGAAAATACGCTCTGCCAAGCCTCCACTTCAAAGACTCACAAGGCAAACTGGCTTATAACGACACCTTTTTTTATTATTTACCTTTATTGGCATATTTACAACAATTACTATAATTATATAAGAAAACAAAACAAAAGAGAAAAAAAAGAAAATTAATAATTATTAACAAAAAAAAAAAAAATAAAATAAACCGCCACCATTTTCTCAGTAATTTAAAAATCTACTCAACTGTGACCCACCCAGCGAAGACTTCGAAAATAAACAAACCACACCACACCCGGACTAGCTGTCCCCTTCATTGGAAGAAGTTGGCTAGATCATTCAACTTCTTAAGAATAATAAAGAAGCTGGAGAGGACTCTATCGTTGCTGAACTGCGGAAACGTGCTGGAAACAATGTCGTGCGCAAGCTAAACGAGATCATCCAGGACATCTGGGAAACAGAGATATTACCACCTAATTGTAAATCTGCTCTGATCCATCCGCTTCACAAAAAGGGAGATTTTATTGACTTAAAGATCTACCGTGGAATTTCTCTCGTCCCGGTAACATATAAGCTTCTCTCGAAGGCGTTACAAACAAGGGCAGAAAATCAGCTAGATAGTCAACTGGGAGAGTATCAGGGGGGCTTCAGGAAGACCCGATCCTGTGTTGAACAAACCCTCAATCTTAAAACTGTACTTGCATACTCCAAGATGAGAAACCACAAGGTGGTCGTCACTTTTGTTGATTTTAGGAAGGCCTACGATTCCATTGATAGAGAAACGCTTAACAAAGTACTCCAGGAACTTGGGCTAGACATCAAAACACGCAGACTCATCCTAGAAACTTCGTCCAACACCCATTCCAAGGTTATATTTAGAGACGAGATTTCAGAAAGTTTCGAACTAAAAATTGGAGTAAGACAAGGAGATAGACTTTCCCCACTTATTTTCAACTGTATCCTTGAAAAGGTTATGAGAGAATGGCGCAAGGAACAGATTAATGTGGGTGCTCAGAGTGGTATCTACCTGGGACATAAGAACGATGGACTGGTTGTAGATTGCCTGGCCTTTGCAGATGACATGGCACTGTTTGCTGATTATCTTGAGATAGCAACAATGCATGAAAAATGCCTCAGAAAACAGGCTGCTAAAGTGGGTCTTCAAGTGTCGCTGGAGAAAACAGAATTCTTCAACAATATCAGAGAAGCAAACAGAGAGATGTTACTAGAGCAGGGAAACATCAAGAGAACTGAGAGATTCAAATATCTCGGCAAATGGATTGAAGCCAACTTATCAGAAAGAGCATCATTGACCAAGAGAGTCAACAAATTAGAACTAGCCTATCTACTGACTAAGAACACTTACAACAAGAAATGCCTATCACGCAACCTGAAACTTAGGCACTACACATCAGTCTTACGACCAGAAGCCCTGTATACCATGGAGTGTCTTTCCTTGAACCGAAGAGGTCTGGTAGAGAAATTGGAAATCAAAGAGAGGAGAATCCTCAGGAAGATCGTAGGCCCGGTTGAGGAAGATGGGGATTTCTGAAGACGGCATAACTCTGAGCTCTACTAACATATTTGGATGCTCTCTAACTGTGCAAGGAAAAGAAGGGTAGCTTTCTATGGCCACGTTGCAAGATTACCTCCAAACCGACTAACCAACCGTCTGTTCACCTTCTGACAAAACAATAAAGTGCGTATCACTTGGTTTACAGAAACCGAGTAGGATATTAAAGAACTGGGAATAACAGATCTCCAAAACAGACAGTATTTGAGACGTACCCTGAAGGAAGTTCGTGGATTTCAGGAAAAACCCCGAAGGAAAGGTATCCCCTGGACAGAAGAGAGAAAGGAGTTACACCGACAGAAGATGCGACCATACTGGACAAAGATCAAAGCCCAACAGTTGGACAAGCGTGGTCAAAGTAGGCATGTTCCAAAGAAGAAACAATTATTTATGAAATTTTACTTTATACTTCTAGAACATAGTCAAATTTAATAAATAATTGATTTATCATAAATTTTAACAAATTCTTTTTAAATTTGCCCTAGATTTTAGCAACCCGCTTAAAATAAAAACCATTCTAGGCAGTCCTGTCAAAAAACGAGAGAAATTACAGAAATCTGAGATTTATAAAATATCTCTTGACAGATATAACACAATTTACATCGGGCAAATACAACGTAATATTGGAACTAGGTTTAAAGAACATCAATACCTAGTTAAATGTGGTCACCCAAACAGATCAGCACTTCCATTACACAATATAGAAATAGATCATAAACCAAACCAAATAACAAATAACCCTGCTGAAAAAATGTTATTCAAACAATCTTGACACATTAGAAGCCAATTTATATGTATAAAAATAAATAATGTATCCACAATAACGACCTAAGTATGCTCTTTAATCCCCTGTTACCCTTAATACCCTCGTAATAACGTAAAGCCCACTAAATTAGTAGAGTGTTGAGTTTTTTAAATTGTTTTAGGAAAGGAAGGGAAAAAACCTCATAGATGCTTGTAAGCGGATAAATTTTACTTGCTAAGAAAAAATCTTAGCTGAAACATCCCTTCTTCTTATTAAGATATATAAGCTTGTTTTTCATATGTAAAAAAATAGTTTTGTTTAATATAATGATAACTTAGTTGACGAAATTTAAATATTTATTTTCTAAAAACATAATTTTTAGGACAAGATCCAAAGTGTTTTTAATTGAAAGAAATGTGTTTTTTTATCTTATTCGCTGATTTATGTCCATCTGAACACACTTTCTTCAATTTTATCTACAGGGATTTTCAATAAGAAATTTTCCAGTGCAGTATGCTCACTCCGTGCACCAATTCTCTATATTGGTACATGAAAAATATGTATATTCTGAAAATAACTATAAAGTGTCTATTAGGGGTGGAAATTTTTCATTTCTTTGTTATTAAATCTAAACATTATATTATATCTTATTGCATTCAAACTTAAAAAATGTATTAATCTAAATAGTTTAAGACCAGTACAAATAACTATTGTTTGGTCTTAACGCGCTCATAACTCGAGTTTTAGCTCGCAACTCGAGGCAAACAATCGGCCGAGAGACGACTCGTATTAAATAGACTCGAGGCAGGGAAAGTATAATTCAGATGGTATTATATAATTTGTTAATATTGTTTTATACAGTAAACAATAAAGACTGTTTAAAAACGACATCGAAATTTAGAAGATTTATCTTCAATAAGTAGTAACTCTGAAACCAACCGCTCGATTTCGATAAGTAATGAGTGTGTCAAGCTTAAGACGCATAAATGCAAAATTTTGAAAATCTGAAATTATTCAGAAAAGTTTAATTTATTAGAAAATTGAGAAAATTGAGGTTTTTATTTTTAAATTGCACCAAATGTTTTTAATTGATATTTTTGACTAAACAGCGTTTGATCAAACAACATTACTTTCTGTTTAAGCTCTGCTCTGTCTGACTTGTTACTATAAAAGTAATACTTAACAATATTATTTTAAAATGGCTTGGAATATTCTAATATATTATTCTAGAATTCGTGGCATGTAAAGAGTATCGCACATAATGTAGAATTTTCTTTTCGACAAAACACGTCAAAAACTAGGTAGCTAAGTAGACCATTATAGTGTTCCACTCCTTAAACATAACAATATACCACGATGTTTGCGAAACAGAAGACGGAAATAAATATATAGGGTCCTTTCATTAAACGCCAATATTCATTAAAATTAACATAACTTTCTATTAAACGCCTCGGCCTTTTTTTTAGTTTTTTAACCATTTTTGGTGCGGCGTTTATTGAAGGAAGGCGTTTATTGTTTATGGCATTAAACATTCTTACAACCATTACAAAAACCAATAATTATAATTTTTGGAACTACTGATGGATGAAGGCACACATTTTTATTCAAATCTTCTTAAAAGCGAATTTTGAACAATAAGAATTTTTTTTTCAATCGGATAGTGTCGAGCTTATTAGAGACCTTTGTTTATGAAATGGCGGCTTTTATTAGAATAAATACAGTATACGACATCTATATAAGATATCCATAGGACGATAACCATTGAATAGTATATAATTTTTCAACATTTTTAATCTAATACCGACCGTTAAAATGAGAGGAGGTTTTACATGATTTTAATGTTTATTATTCTTCATACCTTTACTTTCATTCTTTAATGATATATTTCATTCAGTTTCACTAATTATTATGTGAGTATCAAAAATATGTAGACATTGGATAAATTTTGAGATGACCCACATTGTGCTCGATAAGGTAACGGTTGAATGCGTGAAGCACTACACCTACCTCGGCCATATGATCAACTTGAGAAAGCAAAAACCAAACAGCTGAAGTGGCCAGACGGATTGGTCTTACATGGGCTGCGTTTGGCAAACTAAGGTACCTCCTGGGAAACAAACATTTACTAATAAACCTAAAAAGGAAAGTTTACAACTCCTGCATAGTGCCAGTAGCTACATACGGTTTAGAAACTATCAGCTTGACAAGAAGAGTTAAGATCGACTAAGGGCAGCGCAAAGGGCATTTGAGCTATCAGTGATTGGGATTCCACTAAGAGACAAAGTCAAGAATGAGAATATCAGAGTAAGATCGAGAGTATCCGATCTTATTGAACATTGAATGTTATGTCGCAAGACTAAGCAAAAACAGGTGAACTGCCAGAATTACCCAGTGGCGACCTAGAGAAATAACAAGGAGCAGGGGTCGTCCACAATGAAAGTGGTTGAACGTGACATTAAATCGACCGCTGGTACTAATAATAATAAGACTGGTATCGCAAAGCCCAAAATCGCTAGATGTGGAAGATATACGAAGTGGCTTATATTCAGTATTGAACAATGGAAAGCTGATGAAGAAGAAGACAAGATGCATTTTGCTAGTAGAACTGACAACCTCTTACATCAAAAATGTAGGTGGAATATGTCCGTGGAGTTTATTAAATATAATCTGTGTAAAAGGATTAAGTAGGTTTACTAAAAACTATGTAAGTTTTATGGCGTCGCAAAATACAAATGTACTTTTGATGTAAATCAAAATTTTGTGTTGATAACGGCTTTAGTATAATATTTTGTTTTGCAATATTGCGGTTCTTAAGATTATACCACGATCCTGGAGTTGCCTGTTTTGTACCGATTTTATTGTATCTATTTTCATTGTTTTATTTCGAAATTTTGTTATTGTTTCTTTGGGATTTTTTCTCATTCAGTAGACCTCTAAACATAAAAATTGGCAAGAGAATACCTCATTGTAACTTAAAACAATAACAGATTTTCAACCGACACAATAATTCATTGCACAATCGTTCATTCATCAACGTTAATCAAATTTGTATAAAACCTGCATGGAAGGGGCGGCAGAGGCGTCGGCCCAACGGGGTGAATGAAATAATGGGACCTCTCCATTATTAATGCCACCGCAAAAATATATAACTCAGCGGAGCCTTAATTACCGCCAAGCCTTGCCGGTTGCGCCCCACCAAATCCCATGTACATTTATAATAAATTTTTACAACCTCAACTCATTTCATTATTACAAAACGGAATTAAGAAATTCTTCAGAGATTTTGTAATCTACAGAAAATATGTCTTAATATTCTAAATTTAATACTCAAATAAGGAAACTGTTAATAAGATTTAAAAGATTTAGCATCTGGATGAAGGAAGTCTTTTCTTAGAAATTATTAAATTCGATTACGTGGATGAGTTTGATGGAAAATAAGTAGAAAACCCTTCATAGAAATAAAATGGAAAATAAAGTTTTCTAGTAAGATAGATTCGCTTTAGAAACTTAGAGAATGTTAGTTTATATGTAATTCCTCCGCAACTTTCCGTAACAAGTTTCCTGCTCTCACACATCGAATTACGCTTTATTGTGTAGGTATCAAATATCTCATGGAATATCTCTTGTCAAACGGGATGCTTTCCAATGAATGACATGTCTTCATGGAATGTTTGGTACTTGTGCGAAGACAATCGTGCATTAGTATTAATGTTCCAGATTGAAATTGACGAAATCTAAAACTGGATTGTGTTACGTTAATTTCACGAATTGGCGTAGGGATGCGAAGTTTCCCATCAAACATAACTCACGACTTATAATTCGGTTTAGCAAGTTGGATTCATCGTCCGGCCATGATTGTATTGTTGTCATGACAACGATAAAATTGTTAATTTGTACATCAAATTTGTGTATTGTGTATAATTAATTTGTGCTTTATTAACACAAATGGACAAATCCGAAGAATTACCTATTGTCAGATGCTGCCCCAATTGCGGAAAGATTACTCCCGCAGAAATGAAGAGATTTATTCGAAAAAATGTATAATAAGTAATAAGTAATGTGATTGGCGATCAAAAAAGAACATCAAGTCTACATATAGGGTTACGTTTAAAGAGCTCGTAACTGAGTTATTTTGATGCGTTGCCATGGATACATTTATTTCAAAGTAAAACTACATTTTTATTTCAGTTTTTTCAAATTATATGTAGACTTCGTATGTATATGTAGACTTAATATTTAGACATATTATCTGTGGATTACAAAATCTCTGAAGAGTTTCTTAATTGTTTCTTAAGTGAATAAACTACTGTTTGATTGATCCGTATCCAAGGAACTAAACATGGGTTTATTCGGCGAAATTGAACAAAATTATTATGTTTTCTAATCTATTCGACTTTATAAAGCTCCATAGGTTCATGGTTTACTTACAAAAAGCAAAATAGCAGTCTATAGTTAGACAGACAATACCTGACAAAAACAAACAAAATAGTTCTTGTTCACATTAGACTGGACACGACCAGACAAGACCAGACAAGACCAGAACAAACCAGAAAACACCAGACAAGACAAGAAACAACCAGATAAGACCGGAAAAGACCAGACCAGATAGAAGCAGACAATACCAGACCAAAGCAGACAAGACCAGACAAGACTAAACAAAATCAAAAAGACAAGACAAGACCAGAGAAGAGCAGACAATACCAGACAAACCCAGACAAGACTAGAAATGACCAGAAAAGACCAAACAAGACCATACAAGGCCAGACAAGACCAGACAAAACCAGATGATACCAGACAGGACCATACAAGACCAGTCAAGACCAGACAAGACCAGGCAAGACCAAACAAGACCACACAAGATCAGACAAGACCATACAAAACCAGACAAGGCCAGACAAGCCATGCAAGACCAGAGAAACCCAGACAATACCGGACAGGACCAGACAATACCAGACAAAACCAAACAAGACCAGACAAAATCAGACAAGCCAGATAAAACCAGACAAGACCAGACAAGCCTGACAAGACTAGACAAGACTAGACAAGACTAGACAATACCAGACAACACCAGACAAGACGAGACAAGGCCAGAAAAGACCAGACAAGGCCAAACAAGACCAGACGAGACCAGACAAGACCAGACAAGACCAGACAAAACCAGACAAGACCAGACAAGACTAGACAAGACCAGACAAGACCAGACAAGACCAGACAAGACCAGACAAGACAAGACCAGACAAGACCAGACAAGACCCGACAAGACCCGACAAGACCAGACAAGACCAGACAAGACCAGACAATACCATACAAAGCCAGACAAGACAAGTCAAGACCAGGCAAGACCAGACAAGACCTAACAAGATGAAAGAAGACAAGACACGAACGGACAAAACCAGACAAGCAAGACTAGACTAGAAGGCAAGACTAGACAAGACCAGACAAGACCAGACAAGACCAGACACTACCAGCCAAGGCCAGACAAGGCGACACAAGACCAGGAAAGACCAGACAAGACCGGACAAAACTAGATAAAACCAGACAGGATCAGACAAGATCAGACAACACTAGACAAGACCAGGCAACACCAGATAAGAACAGACAAGACCATACAAGAACAGACAAAACCAGACAATACCAAACAAGACCAGGAAAGACCATAGCAAACCAGACAAGACCAGAAAATACCAGACAAGACCAGAAAAGACCAGACAAGGGCAGACAAAACCAGAGAAGATCACACAAGACTAGACAAGACAAGAAAAGACCAGACAGGGCCAGACAAGACCACACAAGAGCAGAGAAGACCAGACAAGGCCAGCTAAGACCAGGAAAGACCAGACAAGAACAGACAAGACCGGACAAGACTAGACAAAACCAGACAGGATCAGACAAGATCAGACAACACTAGATAAGACCAGGCAACACCAGACAAGACCATACAAGACCAGACAAAACCAGACAATACCAAACAAGACCAGAAAAGACCATAGCAGACCAGACAAGACCAGACAACACCAGACAAGAGCAAACAAAACCGGAGACGATCAGATAAGACTAGACAAGGGCCAGACAAGACCAGACAGGACCAGACAAGACCAGGCAAGACGGGACAAGACCAGACAAGTCCTGACAAGAGCAGACAAGACCAGACAAGACCAGACAAGATCAGACAAGATCAGACAAGACCAGACAAGACCAGACAAAACCAGACAAGACCAGACAAAACTAGACAATTCCAGACAAGACCGTACAAGACCAGACAAGGCCAGACAAGACCATACAAGACCAGACAAAGCCAGACAGGACCAGACATGACTATACTAGGCCAGACAAGACCATACAAGACCCGACAAGACCAGTCAAAACCAGTGGAGACCAGACAAGAGCAGACAAGACCAAACAAATCTAGACAAGACCAGAGAAGACTAGACAAGGCCAAACAATATCAAACAAGACCACACAAGACTATATAAGACCAGGCAAAACCACACAGGATCATGCAAAGCCAGTCAGGGTCAGGCAAGACCAAGTCAAGACCAGTCTGTCGTGACCAGACAAAATCAGGCAAGACCAGACAAGCCCAGACAAGACCAAACAAAACTTTTTTCATATTTTTTTATGTAAAAATTAGCGTCTCTTAATATACAACTTTTCAATATTCGCTAATAGAAGAATATTATTTATTTTGTTTTTGTTATTTATAAGGACGCATGCTGGCGTAATAAATCTCAATTACCGATACTTACTTCCAGTCCAGTAGGTGCGCAAACTATTTTCATTTGCGACGCAAAATTTTGTGTAAAATTTTAGCGCGACCCCTGAATAAAGTAGACGTTTTATAAATTTGTTTATACTGACATTTTAGTGCTACAGAATTTCGACTTACATATTTCTAATATCTCAAGAAGGGTTACTGATCTTTATAAACAGATTACTGCATTACAACAGATTACTTACATTCGCGAAGTCATTTCCCTATGGATGCACTTAGTTTTCCTTAAAAGTTCTCAGCTCGGCCGACGAAATTTCGCCAAATTTCGCTCGATTTTGTCAATTATATAAAGTCATATCTGGCGAACGGAAGCGGCTAACAAAATATAATTTATATATTAACAACCAGCAGGGAACACACTTTCAGACAAGAAATTTTAAAATTTTGCATTCACTTGATAAATAATGATTTTCTGGAAGTACATTTTCTCGCATTTTCCGCAGATTTCACGATGTTATAACTTTTTAACAGCTTATTACGGAGTCTTCTAGTTTTTACCAATCGATTCAGTATCCCAAAATTATTTAGAAAACATATATTATATTCCTAGGAAGCTTTTACTTCAAAAAATCTATTGTACCTTCCATCGATCCGCTGGAGGACTGATTAGTTTTTTAAGATGTGTTGACTTATTGTACTAAATTGAATTATGATATATATGAGCGTGTTCTGTGTAAAATTCTCCGTGTTATGTCTAAGCAATAATATGTAAAAATCGGAGAGGTGTCGAAAATCGCGATTTTCTTATAATTCGCGAATTTTGACATGTCATGGGTATTGACATATAACACATCAAAAAAATACGCTAATAATCTTTATCTGTTTTGGTGAAACGTAAACTGAAATTAGCAATTATTTGCCCAAAACTTTTTCCAAATCAAGCTTAATTGACTGATTGTTTTTCTAAATTATTCAAAATTAAATGTAGATTAAAACTATATATTATACTTGCAGTTGCAAGGAAAAGTAGCAATTGATAGAAAGTAGACGTATTTTAAATTCTTTTATATTTTGCTACCTGATACTTACACACGAAAAGCCATAAATTTTTTATGAAGTCGACGACCCAAAAAAATTCTCTTTCGGACCCTCTGGGGGTCACGACTTAGTCGATATTATTATAAATAATGTGAATCTGCTACTTATTAAATGAAGCGAAATTTAGCTTATTATTAGAAAACTATGAGATGTTCTCCACTTTAGGCAAATAAAACCAACCCTTGTCATCCGCTTTCTATAACAAATACAAAAAAACATCCCTACAAAAATCGAACGTCAAAGACAAAACATCTCATCCAAACGTGACTCATGCATCAAGTGATCCAACAATATTACCTCTAACACAAAAAGTGAATAAAAAAATGTGTTGTAGTGAAGAATACTAACGAAAATGTTTATTTGGCAAACAATATTATTGTCTGTTAACGAGGATTGCCTTTTGACTATTCTTAAAGTTAATTTACTTTATTATTCCAAAGGAATACAACTACAATAAAAAAGCTATTATTACAGTTAAGCGCTAACTGTGATAAATGTAGTGTAAAAGAATAATTTTAGAAAATTTGTATACAGTGTGGAAATTTGTCGAGGAGATTCGTGCTCAGCAAGTTAATCATCTTAGAATTAACGAAGCAGACGTTATCTGAAAAAGTAAGGATTATGCAGCAGAATATCGTATTAATTAAATGTTTGCCTTCGTGAATCTTAGCACACACTATGCCTGCCGCATCCTACTTTACAGGCTCGTCCGCCGGAATCAATTTACGACAATATTAATATATACGGTTTCTATTTGAATCGGAAACTAACCTGGATATTACTAATTAGTTCTAATTAATTTTGACAGGACTACATGTAGTAGATTATTGATTGCTTGGTACTCTAGGCAAACAGTAGGTACAATATATAACATGTAATTACAAATTCCTCAATGATTACATCAATGTAAGATAGAATATATATATATATATATATATATATAGTCTGCTTGCCATTCAACACTACTTGTCGTCTTACAATTAGAACATGTTGATATTTCTTCCTAAAAACAAATTTACTTTCTTTTACAAGTTGCCAATTTTTTCTACTTTTTTGGTTTCAGTATGTAGTCCTATCTGATCTTGTTTAGACTTATCCAGAGTCATATTTCTTATTGTTTAGTCTTCTTTAGTCTTTCAAAATTTTGCATATATCAAAACGTATTTATTGATAATGCATAACTTATAAGTTTAATATTGTATAAGCTAGTCGAATGCATGTCGTTGAAACTTGCACGTTAGGTAGAGAGCGAGATATTAATCTATCAAATGAAACATATAGGGGAAACTGTGATAAATGGGATAAACTGGAGACGGAGCGTTTCCAATTCCGCCTCGATGACAGTTGGGTTCATAGAACGCCGCCAAATAAATAACAATAACTCCGACTTACTCGCTTTATTGGAAAGCGAATATTTATCACGCACACTATATTTGATGTCTATGTGTTAGAGTTAATAGAAATTTGATAAATATCTACGAGAGAGACCATAAAAAGTACCGGAATAGAAAATAATTTGATGAATGCGAAACAGAAAGTAGGTATTAAAATTGTGAATGTGAGGAATATGATATCTTTTATTCACTTAAATTAAAAAATGTTAAATGGTTAGCGTATTAATTGTTTAATGAAAAGTTGATGTTGATAAATTTGGTAGGTATATTTTCTTTTCGATTTTCTTTATGAATTATTTATCAAAGTAAATTAAATTTTGTAATATTTTATATTAATGATAAAATACATAAACCAAATCATATTTTATTTCATATCATAATTTTAATCGGATTCATTCACTAGACCACTGCTTCCCAAACTTTTTGATGTCGCGGCTCCCCTGCAACTCAAATGGATAAACCAAGTCCCCCTATTTTTTTCTACAATTGGGTTACGTAAAAAAAATGTTTGCTTTGTGTGTACATATATATGTACACTACTTTTCAAAGAAGTTAATTGTTTCTGTAATCTACTCATAACGGCACTCAAAAGCCGGGCTGTTATGGCTCGCCGAGTGCTGTTATGTGTTAATTTTTTCAAGGTTGGCACTGAAATTCACAATTATCAGTGTCAAATTTTTCAAGAGTTTTCTAATGAAGAAGTGCTGAAAAACACCTTACGAACGAGTTTTTTATAGTATTTTTTCTCGTTTACGCCCTTTGCAAGCAAAACAAAATGTTTTGCTTGCTTACTTCGAATTACAACGTATGAAGTATAAACAATCAAGGCGTCAGGAATTAACGGATATGACTGTCGACGACATAGAATACCTACCGATCCGATTCCATCATTGTGTCTGTATCTAAAACAAGAAAGTACAATCCAGGAATGCTTGCAATTACAGATCCCCATTGGATTAAATTAAATAAAAAATATGCTAACTTACGTCCTAATAATGTTACGCATAAGAGATTTTTCTTAATTTTTCGAAACGGTAATTGTATTAATTGGTATATTTATTGGTATTGGTATTAGTCCAATTGGTATTAATATTGTGGGAGAATATCAAAAGACATTGCGACATTTCTCAAATTACCAAACTATGATCTTTATATTGGGACATTGTCTCCGAAGAAGTAGTGCGACACATTTGGCCAACCATGGTGGTGATTTGTTGACAATAAAAAATCATGGTGAATGGAAGTCTTCTGCTGTTGCGGGGGGGAAATGTTGACGCTTCCTTAATAAAGAAAATTGAAATATCGAAAATGCTTGGGTCTGAGCAAGCAAATATCTACTTACCTAGATGTTCTTCTAGTGCCCCACAGTTGCAATTTGATAGCATCAGTAATAGTAGCACTGTATATAATGTCCTTGGTGTGAGTGTTACTGCTCAAGAATCATCTAATGTCACTCATAAATGTTTTTAATAATTGTAGCATTGATGGACAGAATTTGAATTAAATATGTGTTATATCGTTTATTACCATTGATTAATTAAATTTGTGTATTCGCTATTTCTACACATCACATAACCTCCAAACTCTCACCGAAAATTTAACACTGACTGCTCTGAATTTCAGTGCCATCCTTGAAAAAAATTAATTTCTAACAGCACTCGGCGAGCCATAACCGCACGCATATGAGTGCTGTTATGAGTCGTTTTCTAAACTTGGACGCGTGCTGAAAAATCGCGCTTACTGAACTCTTCCTTTAATGAGCTATTTGTTTTAAGTTCTGTTGGCAACGACATTATTTTCTTCAAGAAATTCATGCAAAGAAATAAACATGCTTATGCTTCCTTGTTCAAAGCCCTTGGTCCGTACGGACAATTTTTTTTGAAAGCCTTGTAGCTTATTGTTAAGAATCAGTAAATTAGTACTTTATCTCTGAAGAGAAAGATTCAGTTCATTAACCTTTTCGAAAAAATCATGAGAAATCGGGTAGCTAAATCTGGTTTCTTTTCTAGAAGAAATATCCTAAGCTCGTCTTTATTCCTATCAAATCATTCGTCGCATTTTCAATATTTTAACGGAGTTTATGATTTTAATTGAAGTATGTGCATATTAGACAGTTAAACTTATTTAACGAAGATATATTTAAGTATTATATTCGCGGCCCCCTTGCGGGTAAGCCCCGGCCCCTTAGGGGGGCGTGGCCCACCACTTTGGGAAGCTCTGCACTAGACAATATTGAGGCAGCCGAGCAATATCTTTCCTTTTCACAAAATTTTAAACAAATCTCGTAATCAGTAGACAATAGAAATTGGTTTTGGATTTAAATATCGAATGGCCTGAATACTATTTTGATTGCCGCTTTGCAAGCTATAGCAAATTACATGGTGATTGCTCAGTTAATTGTTGATTGCGACCTGATTAACCCCACTAATTGGTCACAATTTATTTGATATAAATAAGACTTCATTTTCCAAGAACAAGTTGAGCACAAATATTTTTGTTTTGAACTTTTGCACAGTTTTATTGGTTGGGTAATCAATTTGAGCAATGTCAAACTCAAACAGAACGATGTCACAGTGGGTAGCTCCAATTCTTACAATGAAACGACGAGAAATTAAGTTGTATGATATTTCTGCTAAATAGGATAAGGGAAAAGAGTGTTCCTTTGTCCCTACATATGAAAAAATAACAATAAATCACATACAAATCGAATTTATTTTTATATCCCCAAAAATATACTACAGGAGTGTAGATTTCTAAAATAGCAAATATATAATTATTATAGTTTATTAACAATAATTTAAAGAAATTTAACAAAAATATTCGCCAACAAATAACACGAAATCGACTGCACGCTGCCAAATTAGCAAAAAATTTCTTAGCAAAAGATTCCTACATTCGGTCATTCTGCTCTTGATGCCTATTCGGTATCAAATCATACACTTCGTCATCATCTAGATCCAATTGAGGTTTCGGCCAAGATTTTATATTGCCTCTGGACGAGTTAGTATGCTTTGGTCCATCATGATCTCCATCATGAATGAAGGCGGAATATAAAAATTGTTTAAACTATTGAAATTTTTTTTTATTTCGGATCGAGAGGTTGCGTTGCCGCGCGATATGTGGTCTTGATTTATCTGCTCCGTTATAACCACTGAAATATATACTACCTGGAACTAGCGCTGGCCTCTAATGGCTTCTCTACACTATGACCCATTGAGCTACTGTGAGCCATCACCATTGTGTAGAGGGGTAGATGGCCTGTAGTGGCCTAAGTAGTGGATGATGGAGATGGCGATGCCAATGGATGGCGTTGGGAGCGGTCCGACTATACACATCAAAGGAGGCCAGCTTGTGCAAGTAAGCTGCGCAGTGGCTAAAGTGGCTAGGTCCACACCATAGGCCATCGTTATTTTCTTAATCGCACGCTTATCAGTGCCTGCTGCTTGTTGTTATGATAAAACTGATTTTAGTAATTATTATTATTTATTTATAACGAAATATTTAGTTTATTGAGATATTTGTTTATTGAAATAATTAGTTTTCTATAACATGAAAGAGCTGTTTACCTCCGTATTAGTTACTAGGCAACTTCTTATGAGAAATTATAAATTTTAACTTCATTAAATTTGAATATTAACTTTATAATTTCAATTCAAAATTTGACTGTGTGGATGCGTCCATTCAGGCCATCATAATGGGCCATGATAATGGTGACCATCATGATGGCCCACAATGAGCCATAGTGTAGAGGGGGCCATAAGCTTGTGCGGGCCGAGAGAGATGTCCCAAGGAGATCCCTTCATCCTAGTCTAGCCAACAGTGAATTCGAGAATGGGAGGATGTGTTACAGTCAGAGCGAAAAGCTCGTTGTATTGAGTTGTATCAAGAACGAGAGAGAAAGATCGTTCAATCGGTGAACATATTATAAACCGAATTTTATATAGTTTAATGAAAGTTCTTTTCAAAAAGACAATGGTAAAATACAGTTGTATTTGCAAGGAAAAATGGACGCCTGACGTCGGACACACCTTTAGTTTTTATTTTGGACTGTACTAGACGAAGACAGAGCGATACGAGAGATACCTTGTCATGCTATCGCTCAGCCCGCACAAGCCAGGAGGCCAGCGCTCGTTCCAGGTAATATATATATTTCGGTGGTTATAACCTAATCTAACCATCCATGGTTAGATTATGCGTTATGCGTCACTGGAACAGTGTTGCCAACCCTACGGTTTAAATCGTATTTGTACGACCTTTTTGGAGCCGATACGATGTACTATCATGTGTATACGATACTTGAAAATCTTTCAATCTTAACAACAAAATCGGAAAATAATAATGGATGCGTTCATTTTGTCGATATAAAAAATCATTAACAACAAAATTGAACGGACCATGTATCGATTTCAAGCTATTTGACGAAATGTTGCGCAAATTAAATTTAAACTTTTACTGCATATGTGCAACAGTAAATATATTTTGCATTAAACACCGATTGAACATTCAAAATAATGAAAGACGCCATGGTGCGTACAAGCAACACAATCGTCTACATTATTTCAATTGGTGGGAGTAATAAACATAATATTTTAAGTACTATTCAAATCAAATCAAATCAAAGTTGTTTAGTGGCAATCTCGCAAAAACTTATGTGTATCTTATGTGTAAATACTTCAGTGGCAATCATCTGCTAAAGTGGTTGTGCCTAAATAGGCGGTCTCGCTTCCTTTGAGTTGCAGCAAAACTATTTAATTTATTAATATTGCGACTGCAAAAAATTATTATCAGGTAACGTATATATTTAATTGTTTTGTTTCAATTTATTTCTCTTTATCAAAGTGGTAGTAAATGTGCAAAACTGTTTTTAATTTGTGAAAAACTAAAAAAAAAAATTTGCATATAGACTATAATAAACCAATAGGCTCAACGAACAAAATGATGCACATATGCAATATCGTATAGTCAAATAATTATTTTTAGGAACACACATACAATGTCTTTGTGGAAGCAGTATGAAAAACGTAGGGCCCTTACACAAAAAGATTTAGACGACGCAATTGCGACTTTATCCGAAATTGAGGATGATCTTAAGATATTTTCAAATGAAGAAGATGTCCTTCTTGGAAATGACCATTTGTATTATCAGGAGTTTTGGGAAATACATATAATTTCGAAATTTATACTAGTCAAGAGAATACCGATAAGAATAGGCCAGATGCACAACCAAATCATGAAGCTAGTGCTAATGTTGTCACAAGGATACTTCAAAAATTATCTGAAAAAATTAACCATCGAGTTTACTTTGACAATTACTTCACTACACTTCCGTATATGGTATATTTTGCTCAAAAAGGTATTCAAGCTTCAAGGCACAGTTCGCAGAAACAGACTACCAAATATTACTAGTAAATTACCAGACATTGAAAAATCACCAAGAGCAAGTATGTATGAGTACATAACTACAGTTCACAGTATTGATATAACATTTGTCGTCTTGAAAGACAACAAAGTCATAACACTTCTGTCAAACTTTTGTAGAGTGTTACCAGTACAAAAGGTCCAACGATATGATAAACAGCAAGGTGTACTCCAGGAACAGTTATAACATTGGCCAATTTGGCATAGCAGACGTCTACGATGTAAACTTCCAAAATGTACAGGCTATACCTACGCGCGTTATGTGCGAGAAATGTAATGCATCGCTGTGTATTAATGCAGGTAAAAATTGTTTAAAGCAATTTCAGCAACAAATATAACAAAACTAAAATACGTATTGTTACATTCTTCGGATAATGTATACCTTGTAGCATATATGCAACATTTTGTATTTTGAGAGTAACTGAACATAGACTCTATATGCAAAATGATGCATAAGGGAATTCTTATAAAATTTACGAATAAATCAACAAAATCAAAACATTTCATTTTTTTTACTATTTTAGTCTAATTCTGTGCATAAATTTATATTAATAATAATTAATAATTAATATAATTTTTTTCGGGATAATTAAAAAAATTGCGCAGTAAAGGGTTAAGTACATATTTACAAAAGAATGACTCTGGTATGACTAATATTCAAATAATACTTGTCAAAAAGATACTTTCCGGGCCAGATTCTACAATGACCTATGGCAAATATATACTTCCATTGGCTGAGTGAATAGAATATTTAAATTTATTAAGTAAAACATTTAATAATACTAATAATACTTGATAATGTTTATTGAAAAGTGTTTGTTTTGTGATCGATTTAAATTTAGTGCCATATCTTATTAGTTAAGATGGCTTTAGAAAATAAGTATTTGGGTAAACCGGAGACTTGCGCATGTAAACTTCGGCGCCTCTGTTGCAGAACTTGTAACTAATAAAAAGGCACAGTGGCGGGAACACTATTTGACCTCTGTAAATTTTACTGTAACCGTCAATTTTTTTTTTTAGTTTTATTTTACTGTAACCGTTACAAATTTTGTGTTGGTTTCTTCTGTAACAGTTTTACTCAGATTGTATCAGTTTTTCACAATTTAGTTTACAAAATGCCATTTACATTAAATTATATCATAATTATTATGCGACGAGACAGAATCGTTGAATTGCTAATGGATATAGGTTTGCTTGCGAAAAGGTATGTTTGTGTTAATTATGGAGATAAAATGATATTGGTTAAAGTGAAAAGAAATGATGTGTATGTATGGCTGTGGCAAGGCTAGAGCGAAAGTAAATGCAAATATGGTTACAAGGAGTATAAGAAAGGGTACATGGTTCGAATAGAGCAGATTGTCATTTGGTCAGATCATGAAAATTACATTGCTGGGGGTTGAGCGAAATCCTGCACAAGGTATGACGCACAAGGTAAGAGGCATGTGTGAGATTACGGACAAAACAGTGACTGATTGGATGCAATATTGTTGGGATGCATGTATGGAGATATGTTTGAGAGAAAATGAAATGCTTGGAGGAATTGGAGTGACTATAGAAATTTATGAGAGCAAGTTTGGTAAAAGGAAGTATCGTAGAGGAAAGCCTGTAGAGGGAAATGTGTGTTTGGAGAAATTGAAAGGGGTACGAATAAATCGACGGCCCCACTTATATAAAGACATGTCAAAAACCGAGGTTTCCAGAAGAGCGTTATTTAGGTTCAAACCGCTCTAGAAATAATTCTATATACAATTTTTTTTTTTTTCATAATCGAAGGTGGACTAAAAGCTATAAAATAACTTACAATTTTCACTGAGATTTATTTTGGTAGTCCTAAAAAGACTCAATAATTGTTATAGAGCTCCGGAAAGGCTGAATATATTAATATATTTAGGCTGTGTTCCGTTTGTTTTAAGTTTGTATGATGATCTATAACATGGGATGGTTTTACCAATCATTTCGATTTTTTTTATCGTTAAATAAAAGCATGCCAGCTTGTCTATTATATCATGTCTATTATATCTTTTCATACGCAGGAAGGAAGAAAACAGTTTATAAAATAGAATTTAAATAAAAAAACACCGCATTTTAAAACCCCGTACGAAACGATATCCGCCTAGATATCCTCATCTACGACACTTATTCGTTGTAAATATAATACTTGTTCTCATATATGATTTGGAAATGATGTAAAATACGTAATATTAAAAAAATATGTATATGCAGGTATGTGCATATGGAAAATCTAAAGCCAATTGTGAAATAAAAAAATGCCATTTTTGACATGTCTTCATGTACGTAGGGACCGACGAAATGTTTCTTTAAAGTTGTGAGTGGACGCAGTAAGGATGTGTTATTAGCAATGATTAAAGACAACATTAGGCCAGGGACCAATATTGTTTCCGATTGTTGGAAAGCTTACGACTGTTTGGAGGATGAAGGATTTCATCACCTGTCAGTTAATCATTCCATAGAATTCAAAAACCCAGATACAGGTGCCCATACGAATTCAATTGCGGGCAATGGAAAGAACATTGCCCAAAACTTGTGTTACGAATCAATTCGATAGTTATCTTAGCGAAAATATGTGTAGGAGAAAACACAAACTGGAGGACGTCACGGACGCTTTTATCGATTCGATTAAGATAATATATAAACCTCCAGAAGCTGATCCCCCTCCATAGGAATTTGTAAATTTTAAATAATCTGCATGAATTTTCAATAATTAATAATCTCATGTTTTACTTAGAAAAAGCTTTTAATTCATCGACACTATGGATTTAAATAAAATGGTTTGATTTCGGTCAGGATTATAGCAAACAAGGATTATAGCATTTCCAAATTTATATCAAAATTCAACTGCAAACAATTTCATTTTTTAGATTCCATTTCAAATTGTGTTTTGCCCAAAGTTTAATAGAAGAGTTTCCCTATAGTAACAACATTCTTCATTGCGCTGTAATTATTAAAAGTTTCTATTCAAGTTATTTTAATAACAATTAATTTTTTTTTAATTTTCAAGTCAAGATCAAGTTGTTTCTCAGTTTAAGAGAAGAATTAACATTAGAATTACCATGTAATATCACACATTTTTTTGCAGCTAAATATAATCGTCGCAACCTTTATTACTCTTCTTTACACTACGCCACTGCCACTCATTCATTTGCGCATGCGCACTATTTCAAAAAAGGGGCGGGTTTTACATGCGCATTTCTCTGGTTTTACCAAGTATTTTTGTAATTCGTTGTATTTATGGCAGAATGAGCTTGAAGCTCAAGCTTTTCAAATTTTTTCCTAATTAAAAAAGATTTAATTTTTTTTAAATAATAAAAAAATAAACTTCCTAATTGAACTTAGTTGACAAATATGTGTCTAGATTTTGATTGTCAAGGTCTAGAAAATCGCTCCTTATACGAATCTAAATACCAAATGTTGTACCCCAACTGTTAAATATTGATTTAAAGTTATAATAATATTACGTGGGTTATTGTCAAATTTTGCGCAGGTAACCGTTACTTAAAATGATGAATTTAAAAAAATTAAAAATATTTAAACTTAACTCTTTTTTTGTCTATATCTGTTAAAACAACTGAACTTTGGTTTGTTATAGTAGGCCTCGATGTTAAACTAATGGTTTATGAATAATTCATGATTTTGTGGGTAAGGGTGTAAAAAAAATACAACTCTGTTACCATTATGTTTTACCTTTTATTACGAAATTAAACAAATCAGTCACAAATATTTTGGCATTTGTGTTGATTACAGTCTTCTATCTTATAATCACATTTAGAATTTCAACATTTTTTTAAGTTTAGCAATCATTAATTTATAATAAAAAACAACTCTGTTACTTCTAGAATTTTAACAGACAACTAACCTAATTATAACATATGACCGTATAAATATCTAACAAATTAACGTACAGTAATTTTACATATTATATTAATTAGCTTTTCATAAAAATCTTTAGTATTTTCTTTTATCTTTGGGACAGAAAAGTAACAACATTGTAACACAGAAACATAGATGTTATTTTCTTGTATCTTACATAACAAAATTGCATTCAGTTGAGCTTGAGATCAAAATAAACAATAAACTTCAATATTTATAACAATAAACTCTATTTACTATACTTTTACTATAACTTTTATTTACCAATGTAGAATTTCTTTAGAATTTCTTTTTCAATTCTAGAAAACTTTAGCAAAATTAAAAATAATAAAAATAAAAATCATGTATGATTTGAAAAATAAAAATCATATTAAATTTTACATTTCATAAGACATAAGTCAGAAATTAAAGCTTAAAGTACACTTTTTCTTTCATATTTATAATATTTACCTCCTTGTCAACATACTGAACGTAAATAGGTAGGTAACAGAGTGGATGCACAATAAAAATACGCACCCTGTTCAACGCTTCGAAGACGATTGACACCTCTTGTACCCACCCCTCGACCTAGCGATCAAACAGGATAGCAAACAGTCATAGCAGCGATATCTCTATTTTAAGTTACAATTTAGTCAGTAACAGAGTGGTCTGACACTTTTACACTATACGCGGGACCAAGTTTTAAAATAAAGTTACTTATTACATTTTGATACTTACCGGTTTTAAGACATATTTTATAAAGAGTAAGAATAGTTTGTTTATGGTATTAATTTATTGTAGGTACTTTGATATATTAGAAAACGAAATTATTTGATCTTTATTATAACGGAGTGATACCAGGGACACATAAATTTTGTACGGAAAACCACTCTGTTACCAGAAATGACCACAATGTTACTTTAAAAAAGAACTAGAAACATCTAAAATAAGTCTTTATTTTAGTAATAAATTTATTAGTCCGATGTATTTTGTATTTAATGTAACATTTTTAAGGGATTGTTTGATTATGACTATTAAAAAAAATAAAATAGTTTCGGGACTATACCTGCGCAAAAACGACCCCCGTATTTCAATTAATTACTAATGTTTTATTGAAAATTCAATGCGTACTATTTTTTTTTCCTAAAATTCTTAGCAAAATACGATTTTTCTTAGTGCGTGGTACGATTCCCTAAAAAATAAAGTTGGCAACACGGCACTGGAGGTTTTATGTAAATTTCCGTTACTTTGAATCGTGGCGCGGGGGCGCTGAACGTATGATGTTTGCTATCCCAGTTTAACCTATTGTCATAGTTTATTAACAATAATGTAAATAAATAAAGTAATATAACCAAAATATTCACCAACTAACAAATAACACGAAATCGTCTGAACGCTGCCACCTTAGCAAAAAATCTACTATAGCTGTAACCCATTTTACATCTAATTACAGATTCCTACAAGACTAGTTTATTAATCAATAAGTTTATTATTTTGAACTTGATTATTTATATTCTTGCTGTTAACTGTCTAACTTTAATCATACTACTTACTATTTACTGATTTTGTCAGAAAAATATGACGAGAAATTTACTTTTTCTTTAAAATTATTCTAAAAAATTCTCATTGTTTTTTTATGCCCAAAAATTATGGGAATAGATTTATATACTTATATACATCCTAAAGAACACATTACTTCTGTTTCTCGTTTTAAGCGTTAATCGTTATTTACTTGCCAATGTGAAGTGATCTGTCCTAAAGAAATCCCAATTCAGGTTAAATCCGGTTCAATATTATCTAGTTTTATTAGAAACAAACAACTGAATCAATCTCATTTTGATATTTTCCAGGATATTATCAATGTCTACTTATCCTCTTTTAAAATCGTTTTTCATGCTCAGACTCGCCGTTCAGTGCACCGACTATTTTCATTTTTGATTTAGGAGACTAGAAATTAAGAATTTCAAGGACACGGATTCAGGAAACAGGTACCATAAACTAATTTACAGTTTTTATAAAGTCACGTCAGAAAAAAGGTGACAAATTATGAGTGTCCTGATTTTAAACTACAATTATCAAAAAACGAAATAAGTTTTTTTGTTAACACCAAATATTTTGTTGAAAATTCTAGAGTAAAGTCTAAAGCTTAATAGCAACTTAAATGCTTAATCCGATATTAACAATTAATACTTAAAAATTACATCGATTAGATGACCTCCGTTTGCTTTGATGCATGACTGAAATCACTGCAACAAAGAACGTATTATATTATATACGCTGGCACATTTCTGGCGAAATCTCACAATAGCTTGTCGAATGTTTCGTTTCAAATTTTCCAGGCTTCCAGGTAAGTTCTGATAAAGTTCAGATTTAACATGACCCCATGAGATAAAATTTGAGGCCATAACTGATCCCCACGCTGGGAAATTAGACCACCAGGAAAGAACTCGCGTAGCACGCCCACAAACATGTTAGATACATTAGGCCTTACACAATCTTGCTGATACTAAATATCGTTTATTGGTAATGGGAGTTTAGCGATGGCACCCCGAAAAACCGGTTGTAGCATCTCCACATAATATTCACAATTGACAGCTACTGCGTTTCCCATTTCAAAACAATACGGTCCCAATACTTCAGCCGAGCTTATTCCACACATTACAGTTTTACCATACTTTTTTTTACTTAGTAAGCCCAAAAGAATAAATTTTCTTTAAAATTATTCGTACCGAATCATGTGAAATTCCTACTTATCGCGATAACGTCGCATGGATTGATTGGTATTTTCTGCAATTCTGTTCCTAACTTGCAAAGTACTCACTCCTGTTCTAGCACTTTATTTCTTCTCTGCAGGTTTAGTATCTTTAGGAGAATTATGACAGTGTTGACAGCAGTAGGTTATGGTCGGTATATACGTCTGCTCCATCCACTAAAACTTACCCTGGAGCAGACGTATATACCGACCATAACCTACTGCTGTCAACACTTAAAGTACGCTTTAAGAGAACAGAGAAGAAGCCCCAATTGAAGAGACATGACATACAGAGACTGAAAGACCCCAACGTGATGCAACAAGTTAAAGACCAGATTAAAGAAGGTATGAACAAGATCAGAAGCCTTGCCAGCCGCAACATAGAACAACAAGTCGAAGCCATCACCAATGTAATGAAAACTGTTGCAGATAAAAACCTTTACACAAATCATAGAAAAAAGAAAAGCAAGTGGATTACAGATGAGATCTTAGGATTGATGGAAGAACGAAGAAAAACAAAGAGCAAAGACTTAAAGTCATATAAGCAAATCCACAACAACTTTAAAAAAAGATCAAAGAAGCCAAAGAAAACTGGTGGAAAGAACAATGCTCTGAAATAGAAGAACTAGACAGAAAACATGACGTTTTAAATACACATAAAAAAATAAAGGATGCAGCTGGAATAAACAAACCACGATAGAATAACATAATTACCGACAAAAACGGGACTGCACTACTGAACGTGAATGACAAAGTAGCAAGATGGCAACAATACATACAGACTCTTTATGCTGACGATAGCCGAACAGTTTCTAACACAAATAGCCCAGCACAAACAGGACCTTCTATAACTCATCAAGAAGTTCTTAAGGCAATTGGAAGACTCAAAAACAACAGTCCCCGGGCCCAGATGAAGTTCTTGGCGATATGTTAAAGCTCATTGAGGAAGAATACCTAGACCTAATCACGGACTTATTTAACAACATATATGAATCGGGAGATATACCCGAGAAATGGCTAGTCTCTACGTTTATACCGATTCCTAAAAAAACCACAGCTAAACAATGCGAAGACTATAGAACTATCTGTCTCACAAGTCACTTCATGAAGGTCTTTCTTAAGATTATTTACGAACGAATATATCAAAAACTAGAAGAAGACATTAGCGAGACGCAATTTGGGTTTAGGAGTGGATTGGGGACTAGAGATGCCCTTTTTGGTCTGAGTGTTCTGATTCAGAGAGCAAGAGACGTGAATTGCGATGTTTTCACGTGTTTTATCGACTTCGAAAAGGCATTCGATAGGGTTAACCATGATTTGCTAACAGAAACCATAAAGCAATCAGGAATAGATGACAGAGATGCACGAATAATCAACAATCTGTACAGACAACAAACAGCATGTGTTCGTGTGGAAAATATAATGTCAAAGGAATTTCCAGTAGAACAAGGTGTCAGACAGGGCTGCGTACTATCCACGCTACTGTTTAACCGATACGCAGAAAACCTTTTTAAGAATGCACTCGAAGAAGAACAGATTAGGATAAAGATAAACGGCGAAATAATTAATAACTTAAGGTATGCAGACGACTCTGTACTAATTGCCGACAGTGCCGAAGGACTACAGAGACTGATTGATAAAGTAGTAGAGGCATGCGAACCACTTAATATGCGATTGAATGTGGCAAAGACAAAAATTCTAATCGTCAGCAAAAATGCGTCTAATGCCCAATTCCTAGTAAATGGGGCCCAACTACAGAGAGTACCATCAATATCGTACTTGGGTGTAAACCTCAATGACCAATGGGATCATAGTCGTGAAGTAAAGATCAACATAGAGAAGGCACGTTCTACATTTAACCAAATGAAGAATGTTTTGTGTAACATGCGCTTGAACATCCATCTTCGAACACGCATACTTAGATGCTACGTCTTCTCTAAGCTTTTGTATGGAGTGGAGGCATGGACACTCTCCGAGGCAACTAGTAAGCGACTGAAGGCCTTCGAAGCATGGTGCTATCGTCGAATGCTTCGCGTTTCCTGGACCCACCATGTTAGCAACGAAACCATACTCCTACGCATGCAGAAGGACAGAGAACTGCTCACAACAGTCAAACACAGGAAACTGTCATACTTTGGCCATATCATGAGAAACAGCAACAGATATAGGCTACTTCAACTCATCATGCAGGGAAAAATCGAGGGGAAGAGGTCACAGGGAAGACGACGGATCTCCTGGTTGAAGAATCTGCGACAATGGACCGGAAGAACATCGGTTGACTTGTTCAGATCGGCTGTGGATCGAATCCGATGGGCCATATTGATCGCCAACGTCCACTGAGGATATGGCACAATAAGCAGAAGAGAAGAAGGAGAATTATCCTAAAATTTGGCGGCCCTGAAAAGTTAAACCGATAGCCTTGTATATATGAAGTTTTAAAAAAAACCTGAAATCCTAATGCGGAACTTTGTATAAGCTGTACAAAATCACGCTTTACACACTGACTGGAAAAATAAAAAAATAGTCCTTAGAGCACGAAAATATACTCGTTATGGTGCTTCCCCAAAAAAGATGGCAGTTAATTCTGAAAATTCTCTCTAATCCTCTGAAGGCTGTTCCCTCAAATTATATCGAACAAAATCGAATATTGGAGAACCTCAACCTGATACAAGTGGTTTTGACCTTTTCATGCTCAATTTCAGCTTTTAATTTATTAACAAAAGTTCCAGATCAAGCATTTTCAAACCTTTTCAAGATTGATATAGTTGGACCTGTTTTACTTACAAAACGCTTTTAATGACGATTTTGTATATGTGATGCCTACAAGCTAAGTATTAGAGGACTAAGGCCGGGCGCATACGTACGGTTTCCGGATTCGGTTTCCTGATCAGGATTCCTGATTCGGAGACCCGAATGCGTGCCTTACATATAAAATGTTAGGCGCAACTAGGCGCACACGTTAGTACATTTTCCGAACGGAAAAAGAAACAGGCATTCGTTTCGGAAATAAACCGTGCGATCGGGTCATTCAGAACGGAAAAAACCGATTGACGTCATCCCGAACGCAGCGCTCGTATAGATTTTTGATAATCCGCCGCACACGAACGGAAATTTCCGTCAGAAACTTTTCTTTCGTATCCAAACAACCTCATTTCCTCTTTTCTATGCCATTGTGAAGTTCTTCAAAGGATTTCATTGACATCCTATAAAATTTGAAGAACTCCTGTGATTCAGATAGATTCAGATAGAATTGACTCTCTTTTATTCTTTTGGTGTTTAGTGGGTGTGCCCAATATCGACGTTTCCTTTTTTCTTACTTAGCGCCAGTAAAAGTGCAATAGAAATTAATTCGTCGTCGTCCATCTTAAACGTGCTTTCACGAAAGCGTCTCTCTGCCTACTGGCAGTGTTAATTCCTAATACAAAAACTCGAACGTCTGCGCTAGTCTCACGGAATTCCGAATCAGGAATCCGGATCAGGAAACTGAATCCGGAAACCGTGCGTTTGCGGCCAGCCTAAAGTGTCCTTATTTAATGCGGTTGTCGATAACCAATTCTTAACAAACATAAGATCCCAATTGGCCTTATGGCTCTTCGTGTTTTTAGCATGTTTTAGCATGTTCTTTTCCAGTTCTAGATTGCAATGCAGGTACTCTAAGATTTTGTTCAATACTAGGGTCGTTAAACCTGCAATTCCCAGGAATTTAAGTTAAATATTTAGTCTCGATACTGGTAAATTATCGTTCGAAACTCTAGACTTTTTGAAATTGCAAATGACTCTAAAAACTATGAAGTATATTTTCACATATTTTTTCCTCAAAGAAGAATTCCATAGCTCGAGACGATATGGCAGTTAGAAAAATAGATAAGCCGCTCTGCTTGTTGAGGTTTGTTGAGGTCTAAAGTCCCAATAGCGATGATGTCTCCACAACTCTACGTCGTCAACATGCGTTTTCTATTTGAGTCAATCTAATGAACTCAAAATTCGAAACTGTTATTTTTCTGCAACTTGAATGGTTCTTTGGCAGCTGCCAAGGTTTCTCAAATAAAAATTGCATTGCTCAAAATGCTATGGCAGTTCGCAAAATAGGTTGCGCTGCATGTTGAGAACTATATTTCGGTATAGTCCAATCGCGTTTATTATGGCTCCACAAATCTTTCTTTACGTCGTGGACATACGTTTTCTGATTGAGTCAACCTAACGGACTCAATTGGATAAGACATGTTTTTTGGAGCCACAAACGCTATTAGGACTGTAAAAATAGTATATTTAGTAACTAGGGCGAAAAGTTGTCAATTTGACGAGGGCGAAATTGGGTTTTCACATTCCCTCGAGAGGGGAATTGACAATACCGGCCGTGTTACAAACAATATTTTTTAGTACTCATGCGAGGGGATGTATCTTACAACCTTGGGATCTAGGGGCCATCCAAAAAAAATGGAATCAAAAATGAAGAATTTGCTTTTTCAATTGTTTGCAGTGGTGATTCGTCATAAAAACTCTCCTCAGTCTCTGGTATCCCCGCAGAATTTACACTCATTTTAAACGTTTTCTTTAATTTATATTATTATTTTGTAATGAAAAAAATTTCTGATACTCCACGTCACTTTTTAATATCTAGGTCTTGATTGTTTTTATTTTATTTTTATTTGTTTTTTTCAATGTATAGCGATATTGAATATTTTTGTGCGTTACCCAGGTTATGTGGAAAGACAATGCGAAGTGGCATTTCTCGTATTTGAAAAACGTGCATCAGGAAGTACTTCGCGGGCATGAGTAATAAAAAATTAAAGGGCACAGAGGAAAAACCACACATGTCCACCTAGATTCGTTTTGATTTAAACGAAATTTTGATTTGAACGAAATTTAAAGTTTAAAGTATCTAATATTATAGAAAGTATAAACCAGTTTTTCAAAAGCAAACTGTTTGTAAATATTATTGTTTACTGGTATGTAAAATTGTGTGTCTTACAAATAATAATACATAATAAAAAAAAAGTCGATAACGTCTCGAAACACCTTTTTCTGTAGGGAAAAAAGTCCAAATTAAGTATCAATAATTTTGAAGGGTGTTCAAAACAGGTTATGCCCAATGTTTATTTTCTACAAAAATCATCTGATTCTACATACCTTTTTCTACATATAATATTTTCTAATCAAATTCTACCTTTAATCGACCTTGCTTGATAACAATGATATGTTGGTGTTTTTATTTCGCATAAACTTTTGCCTTGACCCTTTCAAAATATTTTTTTTTTCGAAAGATTGAAACAAGACAAAAAAAAACATCCTAATTAATTTGTTTTATATTTTTACAGAAAATTCAATGTGGATGGTTTTTGTCTTGTTTCAATATTTTGGATATTTAATTCAGCATTAAAAAAAGGAAGTCTCTGTTTATTTTACATAAAAATAATTTTACAAGGAACTGCTTGAGATGTTGAAGAACGTCGTACTTCTTTTTTGCTATGGGTAACGGGCCATTGTAGGAATTTGTCAGTTCAACTGGACGTTGTTGTTGTGTTTTTCTCTTTTTATTTCTCCGAGTTGGAGACTTTGGAGACCAATTTATACTAGAATCTTTATATTCCAAAAGAGTTGCTTCTGTGCGCCACTTTTGGCAAGGAAGTGATTTTCAAATACCGTATTTTCCTTGTAAGGAAGGGGCATTTTTATATACATTGTGTTCAAAAAGCACCACATGACTTGAACAGATCTTGAGTGCAGTCAACGACTTTGAACGGTGTTGGATTTATTCTGTTACTTTGAATAACATCCTTCCACCCCAATGGAACTTCTACGTAGCTTTTTTGGTCAATTAACCCTATATCTTTATCACGTTCAAGGTATGTTTAGGTTAGGTAATTTATTTTTCAATGACCTCTCATTGGAAATAATACCTTAAGGTAATCATATCTCTTCTTCTTGAGACTGAGGTTGCGATGGGCATCACCGCACTGCTTCTGCGCGACATGGACTAACGTGGTTCTTCCATAATATTTGGGACTTACGTTGTTTTCCCCTGGATACCTATTTTATAACATCAGTTTTGTAGGGTAACGTGCTTTTTTCGCAATCTTACACAGTTGAATATAAAGTACACTTCTAATACTAACAAATGGCAGTATCAGTTTAATATTGACAAAAAATGGACGTTTTCCCCTATACCCGTCAAATGTATTTGTCAACAAGTAGCGCGACCTATCTATTTTGCGAACTGTCATAGCATCTTAAGCTATGGAATTCTTCTTTGAGAAACTTCAGCAGCTGCCAAAGAACTATTCGAGAAAAATACCAGTTGCGGTAATTTGTGATCTAAAATCAACCGAATTTAAAAGTAATAAAGCTGCTTTTCAAGAAAATAAAATTCTTACGCGGCCGTCCATATACATTTTTGAGCTTGTGAAAGACGTTCATAAATGAACACAATCACGAAATTAGAACTAGACAGAAATAACCAATCAATCCCTATATACCAAAAGAAAAGTAATCATCAGGGCGAAGATTATTGGGGTTCCAAACTCTATCATCAAATGCCAGAGGAGATAAAGTTAGTGAACTCTAGGATATTGCAACTTTCCAAGCTTCTACTATTAACGACTACAATATATAGCATAGGAAAACGGTGTGTCAATTAGCTCCCCATATTGAACGTATGTTTTATTCTGTAATGTTATTTATAACTGTTTTACTTTAGAATATTTTTATTTGTTACAATAGTATATTCCTTCAATCAACATTATCCTTTAAGCAATAAATATATTATTATTATTATTAATAACAAGGTAAGAGTTAGACGTGATTTTTCAATATAAAATTTATGAAAATCTGATTTTTAATTTTTAGCTGATAGGTACTATTATTACACCGACAACTCTTTAACCCTTTGTCACCGTCAAGGCGTTTTTGAAGCAATTGGGTTGCGCAATATTATCACTTTACCTACGTTTAATTTAATAAACGGCAGTTAGTGGCCAGTGGCGTCTATGTCCGGGGTTGCATGGACAGAATATTCATGGTTTTCATTTGAAAAATTATTTTCAGTAATAATCTAAGCTAATCGTAGCAGACAGCAATTAAAATGTTTTAAAAAAATATTGTGAAAACATAATTTTTCCTACATCCTCTTTGAACGCTGAATTTGTCGTACAAATCTGACAAAACCACTGGCACTGTTACATATTAGCGCTGGCTAATCATTGCAAAGCGAACACTAATTAAAAAAATCTGAAAGAGACTAATACCTTTGAATTTTTTATAACAACGCATAAAACAAAACAAAAAATATCCGATAGTGTTATAGGGTTATTAATTCTGCAACTAAAAATGCTTCAAAAAAAACTATCAGGTACTGCAAATCGATAAAGAAAATTACAATATAATGAAGAAAATATAAAATGTCAATTATAAAAATAAAATTATTAGCAATTTGTTTAAGTAATTTTGCATTATCCAGGAATTTGGACTGTGCTACGAAAAATGCCATATAAGACTGTTCAAATAAATATATTCTAACACTTTTGAAGGCAATATAAAAGAAACCCAGATAAGTTATAAAAAAATGAATGTTCCATTTGTGTCTAACAAAACATGGAATTAGTAAGGCCATTTTGTACTCTAGCCTTTTCCCATAAGCTCAGCAACCCACTGGCTCAGCACTATGACGCTCACTTTCCATATGGAAAATTTAATGCTTTGATCGTTGCTTGACTGATATCTTGGTTTAATATATATTGTTAACATTTATTTTTTTAATTCAAATAGCTTATTCATTCGAATACACGCCGTGGCGTTTAAATTTTTCCAGACTTTTTGGTATAGCGCTAATTAGAAATCGGTGTTTATTATATTTTTTCATAAAAGTACAAACCATTACAAAAACATCAATTTATGAAATTTAAACTGTAATAACCACAAATTCTTCTGTGGACGCTTATTAGAGGGCGGATTTTATTAGAATAAATACGGTACTTGTTTTCTTTATCAGTTATATAATTTCACTTAAGTTTTATTTATTTTTGTTTTTGCCTATTTTGAATTTAGAATGGGGAGAAATAAACTAGACTAATCGGGATTTTTTCACATATATCGGAAGTAGAAGAAGGCAAAGCAATTTTACTATATGCATTATACTTCTATAAAGGGAGATCATGTACTCGAAGTTTGCATATTTGGTGCCAGAATCGAAAAAGCCTGGTCATAGATTAAAAAATGAAAGTTCCAATTTCTTGGTTTGAATGATTAGGTTTTGTATTGGTAGGGTTTCCACATCTTTACTCATAAGAATAAGCCGCAGTCTTCTATAAACGACGGATTTTAAGTACGACCTAAATCACCCTCTCAGTGCTCCCGCTACGCAGAGCACGTGTTATATATGTATATATATACGTGGTCTGTTAGAAAAATATCACTTTTGACATAACCCTTTCAAGCTTGTTCCAACATTTTTCTACATTTTCGGGATACTTCTTGTTGTCTATATTTGTGGGGACGTGTACGTTTATAAAAGTATATTTTTTATTGGCGCACTGAATTCTCATGGTCATTAGAGGACTGCTGATAGAGTTGACATCTTTGATTGAGTTCAGTATACTTTTTTTTACTACGAAGCTCATACCAAGTTTAGATTTTTTTTTTCTGTTTTACTCTTTAAGTTGCAATAGTTTCTATAGTCCAAAGGGGATTCATCAGTAAATCGAGTTTCTTGCAAAGCAAGGATAAGAGTTTTTTGCCGATCTGTTCTAAAGTTCTGTGACTAAATTTAGTAATTTTCCTGGTTGATATTGAATGTACCGATGTATGACGGGGTTTTGTGGGACAGTTTTCTAGAGAGCTCCGATTCTCTCCCATATTTTCGTGATTGTCTAGGCTCCGCAGAATCCGAAAGCCTGGTTTTCGTCAGTGAGACGGGTAGATTGGTTACCACCTGGGGTATAGTTGTTACTACGCTCACGAATCATGTTTGGCTTATGATAGGAGTTCCAGCAATGATGGGTACTTCGAAACAGGGATTGTTAGTTCCTGGAGAATAGAGTCGCCGCCGCACGCACAGAGTGACAGACGCGGACCAGGAAGCCGGTGGATACCACTCAGACGAGCCTGGATTTTAGCTAGGCTTTTCTTTTACTATCCCGAAAATTTTACTATGCCTCTTCTGCCAGTTCCGCGGTACCGATGATTTTCATCTCCGCGTTATCTGCCTTTGAGGACTTCACCGTAACCCTGGCAAGGGGCCCTCACATGGTACTGTCATCCGGGGCAGGTGATCCATGGTTTTTTTACGAGGTTGTTACTCCTTCCCCTTCTCTTTGCACATATAATTATATTAATACTATTTTTTTTTAAATCCCACAAAGAAAACGAAAATTTGACATTGAATTAATTTGACATTTCGAAAGATAATTTTCTTGAAACTAATTCACTTTGTTTTTACATAATTTCTCTTCACACTAACACAAATCCAACGTTACCCCCTTGCTATATAAACTTCTCTCCGTACGAACTTTACACCACTCAAAAAACACTATAAACTATTAAAGCACTATAAACTTCTCTCCGTACGAACTTTACACCACTCAAAAAACACAATTTTATATATATATATATATATATATATATATATATATATATATATATATATATATATATATATATATATATATACGTGGTGTGTTAGAAAAGTATCCGACCTTCAGCAGGCAAAAAAAAACTGGCATACCTGGAGCGTTGGAAACCTGAAAGTAGTCTCCTTGGGCCTCCACACACTTCTCCCAGCGGTGCCGCCATTGTAGGAAGCATTCCGAAAAAGCCTCTATCGGAATCGACTTTAGCTCGGCTGTCGTTGCAGCCATAATGTCTTCTCTTGTCTGAAATCGTGTTCCTTTCAATGACTTCTTGACTTTGGGGAATAGCCAGAAGTCGCAGGGGGGCAATATCAGGAGAGTATGGAGCCTGTCGAACCAGACGAGTCTCGGTTTTCGCCCAAAAATTGTGAACCAAGTGCGAAGAATGTGCTGGAGCATTGTCCTGATGGAGTCGCCAATTTCCTGATGACCACAACTCCAGTCCAGTACGCCTCACAGCATCACTTAGGCGACGTAGGACATCCCTCATTTCACTTTTCGTAACACATCTTACTTGCATTGAAAAACCGACGAGAGCACTACACACTACGTCACTCAAACACTGCTCGACAGCAACTGACGCTATCGACAGGCGGGAAAAAAAATCACGCATGCGCACGAAGGTTCAAGGTCGGCTCATGCAAGCGCACTTGATTGAAATCCATCAGGTTTTCAAAATAAAAAATAAGGCCGGGTTACTTTTCTAACAGACCACGTATATATATATATATATATATATATATATATATATATATATATATATATATATATATATACCGGTCCATTTAAGTGAAGACATAGAAATATCTCTAAAAATAAACATATTACAAACTAATAACCTAGATGAAAAGTTAATATTTCACAGGGGGCCATTCACTGATAATAATTTTAGACCTCCCACCCTACTCCTTCTAAGAGAGACTGGTGGTAACTTTGAAATTTTAAATGGAAACCCCATATTTTTATTGCAGATTCAGATTCTTCGACAAAAAAACATGAAAGTTTTCTTCTAAACATTTTTCTAGAATCTCTGTAGATGGCGGTGCAAATTGCTAAAATTAGTTACGTTTAGATTTTCAAAAAAACCCAGGTGTTTATCAAGGCGGCTTCTGCCACCATCTTTTTTCTTTTTGTTTCACGCAATAATTGTTGTTATAAAACCAAAACAGTGTTCGACTTCTTTTTATAGAAGAAAAAGTTGAAATGATTTACATTTATGGCGAGTGTATAAGAAATATAGACGATGCTGTTGCCTTGTATGCTGTGCGTCTTCCAAATCATGTTCGGTCGCGGTCATGTTCTTACAATGTTGTTAAAGCCTTTACTACCCATGGAAGTGTGCAATCTAAAAAAAGAACGCGTGGAAGAACTGTTAGTGGAGAAGCTAATGAGGTAGCTGTGCTAGCTGCTGTTGCCCAAAACGCCCAAGTAAGCACTCGAGATTTAGCTCGCGATTCTGGAATTCCTCGAACTAGTATTCTCAGAATACTGCATCGACATAAGTTTCATCCGTATCATATTTCACTGCACCAAGAACTTCATGGGGATGATTTTTATAATCGAGTAAGATTTTGTGAATGGGCAAGTGAGCAGATACGAAGGTACCAATTTTTTTTCCGGGAAGTACTATTTTCCGATGAGGCTAACTTCACAAACCATGGTAAAATTAATCGACACAATATGCATTACTGGAGTGTAGAAAACCCACACTGGTTGCGACAAGTTGAGCATCCACGTCCTTGGTCGGTTAACGTTTGGTGTGGAATCATAGGCGATAAGCTCATTGGTCTAAAAATTCAAGCTTCTTGCTTTATATACAACGAACTTACAGGGTTAAAAGTGCAGTGAGTTGCTTAGAAAAAAGGATGAAAAAAAAGGATGGTACGGCTGTGCTCGACTTGGCGGGAGCACTGCCATCTCCCCAGAAATATTATCACCTTAGTGGGAATGGAAATAGAAGACGAATACTACATTACCAGTTCATGTAGTATGCTTAGCATACAAGAAGGCTGGCGCGAGTGGCGTAGTGGTGATGCTCGTGGCCTCATGTTAGAGCGCTAGCTGACGAGTATAGAGGCCCGAGTTCTATTCCCAGCGTCCGGCCGCATTTGTTCCAGAAAGACAAATGTGAAAAATGGCAATTAGCGCAATTTACTATAACAACAGGTTTTCTGGGCCTAAGTGCATGTGATAGAATACAATAGGCTACCAATAGGCCGCAGTGTTCGAAGGGTCGGCAAACCCGGTAATCACATCGAACCAAACTTAAAAAAAAATACAAGAAGGAATAAAATTTTCTAAATTATTGAAAACAAATAGAAACATTTAAATCACTCGGAGCTAAACGGTAAACCGACAAAACAGTTCTTTTTTTCCTGGACGATAACAGGAGCCGAACCGAAATATATTCTTTGACGAAAGAATAACGGTTCCAAGCCTTGATATAATTAATGTAGGCATAGAATCAGTAACTCATATGAAAACTTTTACACAATTTCCGCTTGTTTCTTAATTTCAATTTTTTTAAATTCCTAATTTTCCCTCCATTCCCAACATTAGTTACCTGTGAATCGCATTTGAGAAGCTATTATATTCAAAAAATTCTGACATAGTGTTCTGCATTTGTTGTATATTTTTTAATTCCAATAAAACGAAATCATCAGTGGGTCGGTAATAATAACTGGAAAAATTTGTGCGAATATTTAAAATCGAAATATTAACCCGATTTTATGATCAACAGGCTACAAACAGGCCTTCTCTACTTTTATTGCAAACAGGATGAATCGAACCTGACCCAACGGATATTGTATATTTTTTATGATACCTTTTATTACGAATAAAGGCCTTCTTTCTTCCTTACTTCCTTCTTCTTCCTTTGATTTTGGCCTACTCAGGACCACGTGAAACAACTTTTTTCATTTTTCTCCATGCTGTTTCTTTCTTTCATCCGTCCATTTTGCTTCTGTTTTCTATTTTCCTTTTCTTGAAAACCCTGAAATCCTCTGATCTTCTTTCAGAATTCTTGATTTTCTCTCTTCTTTCTTCCCTTCTAGTACTCTTTCATTTTTTCTCCATGCTGTTTTTTTCTTTCTTCCGTCCATTTCGCTCCTGTTTTCTATTTTCTTGAAAACCCTGAAATCCTCTGATCCTCTTTCAGAATTCTTCTTTCTATTTACCTCTTCTCCATCTATTTCCATTTCTTCCATGTCTTCCCTGACCTCCTTGATCCAAGTCATCTGTGTTTTAGGGTTTCTATCGAAGTAGTTGAGTATTATTATACTCTTCGTCAATCTTCCTTGGTCCATTCTTTTAATATATCCGTAGAAGGTTACTCTTCTGCTCGTTGTGTTTTTTTTCTGTTTTATTGTAGATCTCCTTGTTGCTTCTCAGTTTCCATTTTCATCTTAATATCTTGGTCCTAGGATTTTCCGTATAATCTTTCTCTCCTTTTTTATATCTCCTCTATTTGTCTGTGTTGTGTTTAGCGTGAGACATTCTGCGACATAGAGGCCGTCTGGTTTAATAACTGTATTGCAATGTCTTAGTTTTGCGTTAATGGATATGGACTTTTTATTATATATATATATATATATATATATATATATATATATATATATATATATATATATATATACGTATATATATATACGTATATATATATATATATATAGATTTCAAAGTTACCCGCTGTTCCCGACCTCCCTGGGGGGCTGGGGAGGCAAAGTCGACGGCATAATATGTCCCCCTCATAACCGTTAACTTTTTGCTACAATGCACTGGTTCAGAATTATCGCTACTGGCGGATTAAAATGGGACACCCGGTATATATATATACATATATATATATATATATATATATATATATATATATATATATATATATATACACATAGATATATATGTTGTATTTGAGGTTTTCGCGAAAAGATACCTGTGTTGTATTGTTTTCTCGGGGATTCCGCGTTGATGTTGAGGGTTGGTTCTGAAAAGAACCGGATTCTCGACGTTTCGGCGAACTAACATTCGCCATTCTCGAGATATATGCGTCCGTGCGGGTCAACGGTTAGACGCATACTGACTAAAGTATGCGTCTAACCGTTGACCCGCACGGACGCATATATCTCTTGAGAATGGCGAATGTTAGTTCGCCGAAACGTCGAGAATCCGGTTCTTTTCAGAACCAACCCTCAACATCAACGCGGAATCCCCGATAAAACAATACAACATAGATATATATATATATATATATACATATACATATATATATATATATATATATGTATATATATATATATATATATACATATATATATATATATATATATATATATATATATATATATATATATATATATACCCGGTGTCCCATTTTAATCCGCCAGTAGCTATAATTCTGAACCAGTGCATTGTAGCAAAAAGTGTTCTGTATAAAAGTTAACGGTAATGAGGGGGACATATTATGCCGTCGACTTTGCCTCCCCAGCCCCCCAGGGAGATCGGGAACAGGGGGTAACTTTGAAATCTTAAATGGAAACCCCTATTTTTTTATTGCAGATTCGGAAAGAGCGTTAAAAAGTTGGTAAATCTTATTCGGGTTGTTCTCAAAAATTGTTGATGGATGGCGCTGCAAACGTGATGTCCCATTTTAATCCGCCAGTGGCGATAATTCTGAACAAGTTCATTGAAACATAAAGTGTTCTGAATAAAAGTAAACGGATTTGAGGAGGACATCTTATGCCGTCGACTACAGTCTATTTCAAGGTTATCCTTCTTTCTTCCTATCTTTAATTTGCGAATTCCTTCTTCCTCCATTCTCTTATTACCTTCTCCAGTACACAGTTGAAGAGTAGTGGGGAGAGCCCATCTCCCTGTCTCACTTCTGCTTTGATTTCAAAGGTTCTGATATAGTTCCTATAAATGTTACCTTTGACTTTGTGTTTGTTAGGGTTTCTCTTGTGATTGCCATTGATTTGTCATAGCCTCCGATTTTTTCCAGGGTATTGAATAGTGTCTTTCTATCTATAGAGTCGTACGCTTTTTTTAAGTCCACGAATGTCACATGTATGTCTTAGGCCCTTAGTCTCCTGAACTTTATTAAGAGTTTCAAGTTTAGTATCTGCTCGGCACAGGATCTTCCTTTCCTGAATCCTTTCTGATAGTCACCTAATTGTGAGTCTAGTTGGACCTCCAATCTGTTTTGTAATGCTTTGGATATGACCTTGTATGTTACTGATAGTAACGAAACTCCTCTATTTTTGTTTGCATCCGTTTTCTCTCATTTTTTGTGTATTGGGTGGATCATCCGGTATTTCTTCTGCCTCCAAAATTTTGTATTATTTTATATAGACTTTGGTCTTGCTATCTACGTTTTTCCACATTTCTGCTACAATAGAGTCCTCTCCTGGGGCTTTATCATGTTTTAGTTCCTTAATAATATGTTGGATTTCTGTTAAGTTCGATAGTTTTCGAATTTATACTTCGAGTTTAGTTTTGGGAACCTAACTTTTGGTTCCTCACAGTTTAATAGTTTTTTGTAGTATGTTTCTAGTCATTTTCAAAAGGGTATTGTCAAAAGATTTGGGTCTTTGCCATTTTTTCAGGTTTAACGTTCAAAGTCCTCTTCACATTGGTTATTCAACCACCTGTGTTTTCTTTGTATATTGAGGGGAGCTATTCCCATTGGCTTCTTGACTATTTTTGTCTTGATTTCCTCCCATTCATCTGATTCTATGTTAAGTTTTCCTGCAATTCTTGTTTCTTTAGCTGTAGTACTTCTGTGTTGATCCTCTGTATTTTATGTTCAATGACTTTTTTTGTGGGGTAAATTTAACTTTTAGTGTTGTTAAAACTATGTCTGTTTCTATGTTTGCGCCTTTTCTTATTTTAACATTCACAATTTCTTTCTGTTTATCGAATGATATGGCGACATGATCAATTTGGATTTCTCCCAGGATTTGGTTTGGGGATTTCCACGTTTTTTGTTTTCTGGGTAAGTGTTTAACATTTGTTGACATTAATTTAAGGTTGAAGCCTCTGAACAACTCTATCAGTCTTTCTCAATTTTTTTTTTGTTCTTTTGTGACCAGGGTACTCTCCTACTGTCCTTCTGTATTTTCTCTCATTTCCAATCTGTTTCCAATTTTTTTATGGGGATTTTTGAGAGTTCATGTTCTAGGGCCTCCCAGTATTTCTACATTTTTTCTGGGTTCTTTCTGTTATCTTCGTTAATGGGAGCGTGACAGTTTATTATTGTGTAGGTTTTATTCGCACATCGTAGTGTCATGATTGCAAGTCGTGCATTTGGTGAGTAGAAGTCTGTTATAGAGTTAATTAACTTCTTGTTCACGATAAATCCATTACCTATGTGAGGTATGCCTTTTTCCATAGGGTTTAGGCCTCTTTTACCTTTGAAGATCCTATATATATCCTTATGATTCCATTATATTTTCTGTGAATCTCGTTTCTTGGAGGGCCAGGATTAGAATCTTGAATTCATCAAGTACCTTGATTATTGGTTTGTTTTCCACAGTGACTTTATATTTACTGTTCGAAAGAAGCATACCCTTTTTGTTTTGAGTTTGAGCGTTGGTGTTTTCTGGAGCTTTGGTTGGTTGCATGTTCTTTCGGGCTCTCCAGAGCCCAATTGCGTCGTTCTCTGTGAAGGAGAATTCTCTGTCTACCTCTAGGGTACCTCCTGGAGTAGTTTGGAGTAGTTAGAGAGATTTTCATCATGCGTTATTTCAAATTAGTGTTGGGGAAAGGATTAGTATCTATTCCAAGGTTGAAACTGAGGTGGTAAGTCCCAGTGTTTTATGACATGACATATCATGACATCCCTTACTTTTCCTTCTTATTAATATTACTATTTTAGTGTTTTAGCAGTTGGTTTGAGATTAGTCGTAAACTTAAATTCAATTAAAATATTAACAAAAGTTTGCATTCAACAATAGTTAAACAAATAGAGATCGCTGTGGACTTGATCACTGGATCGCATGAGGAATATAATTCTATATCTCACAATAAATATTTCAGCGCTTCGCTATTCTTCAAATAGATTAATTATTCCCACAATGGGAACTTTTTGCGTTTAATAGAACTATTCAGCAAATACAATGGCACTTTAAACGAACATGTACGTAGAGTTGTTTATAAATAAACTCATGTATTGTATTGTGGAAAACCAATACAAAATGAATTATTTTCTTTATTACCGTCGCGTGTGAGGGATACCATTTTATGTCGAGCTAGAGATACCAAATATTTTAGCTTAATCCTCAGGTGAGCGCACCGGCGGCAATTAAACATTATATATTAGATGTGGACAGTTGATAAACCTATCTTTGGTATAATTTCCTATCATGGATATTATTTGTTTTCCTGAGTTTGTAAGCATCTTGTCTTTTCCGGTATGTTTTCCGTTTGTCCAATCATGTAAGTAAAACTTTGAGTTTTTTATTGTTTGATTTTATTCTATTGCATTATTTTTTCTTTCACTTCAGATAGATTCTTGTTATTTTATAATAAAAAATAAAGTATTTTTATTCAAATTTAATTATTTCTCTAATAATAAAAAAAATTATGTTGCAAAGTCATTCGTGTCTTCTTCATCGTCATCTTAACATAACGGGCAATAAGGTGATGATAATTTTCAAACAATCATAATTAGATATATTAAAATTTTTAAATAATTGTATATTAAAATATCTTATCAAGAATTTGATGGAAGACCTTTTGAAAAACCGAGCGAAACTTCCTAAAAACATCAAAGTTTTCTTATTTTAGTATAAAAATGACAAAGTTATTCCACAGGAACAAGTAAAAGAAGGAATTTGTTATATTGCTGCAAACTTAAATGTTGTAGCAAATAAAAATTTGTAAATAATTAACATAGTACAATTTAATTAATATTCTAATTTTTAAACTCTTATCATCACTTGTAACTTGTTGTTAGTTTCATATGATAATTTATGGTTACTTTTATATACAAAAAGCCGGGTCCTTATACTACACCCAGGGCAAATCGTATAGAGTATAGACCAATAGGCAGTTCCAAGTTAGATGTAATCTCATTTCACTTTAAGGCATTTATTGTAACCTGACTGTCCGTAAAAATGCGGATGTTTCTACTTTTGTAGTCCATCATTAGATTTTCACGGGCCTAAACCTAACCTAACCCAACCTCATTCATATTGAAAACGTTAAAGAAACTGGTTGAAAAGCACGTAAGGGAGACCTGTCTTATGGACAGGCCCCTACACGCTAATCAGCATGCCTATCAACCAGGAAAATCATGCGAATCTGATCTTCTCCAATTGGTGGTAAGAATAGAAAACACATTAGAAAACAGGGAATTGGCACTTCCTTGGCATGGAAGGAGCGTTTGACAACACCTCATTCGACAGTATAGTCAATACAGCCCTCAGTCATGGTGCAAATTTCACATCATTAGATGGATAAGATCCACGCTGCAGCGTAGAAATGTTGAGACTGCAGCGGCAGGTGACACAATGCGAGTGTCTGTTGTCAAAGGATATGCGGATGACATGGTCATCATAGATATCATCCTCGAAATCCTCTCCAAAATCCTCAAATCCCCAAAAATCCTCTCTAGTACCATTCACAAAAACGAAGAAAATTAAAGGGCTGCGGCTGCCAATCTTCTCTATTGAGCGTCTAAAGGTAAGTGAGGAAGTCACTTGGTATAATCCTGGATGCTAAACCGACTTGGAATCAACACCTTAAGAAAGCCACCAACATGTCTAAAATGGCATTAATGATAACTAAAAGAACACTTGAGGACTAAAGCCGAGCATGGTATCATGGGGATCTAAAGCCAAGCATGGTATACTGGTTGTATAGCGCGGTAGACCCATTTTAACATATGGTTCCACGGTATGGTAGACCAAACTGAAGGAAAACCAGGCCATAAAGGAATTTTCAAATGTTCAAAGACTAGCGTGCTTAGCAATTATGGGATCGTTATATCCGTTATTATGGATTTTATGAATGGCCTGCCTCCCCTAGATATTTTCATCATGGGTGAGGCAAGAATGGGAGCCTTCCGATGCGGGTATAATGACCCTTGGGAGGCTCTGGCGAGGTAAGGGTACAACACGATAATAAATGTAATATCAGAGCCACACCTCAATATTGAGGGAGGCTCAATGCCAAAAAGGCTATCATTCGATCTAACCTTCAAAACACAACTACGTTGAACAAAAGGCAAGAATACAATCACCTGTGAAGGTGGGCTGGACTGGTATACAGTCGGTTTCAAAAAATACAATGGAACTGGCATAGAAATCTGCGGACCGTCCCTGAGGTGCATTCCAAGCGGAAATATACCCGATCACGATCTGTGTCCGTGAACATCTAATGATATACTACAAAAGTAGAAACATCCGCATTTTTACGGACAGTCAGGTTGCAATAAATGCCTTAAAGTGAAATGAGATTAAATCTAACTTGGAACTGTCTCTAGAACCTTAAGGCAAGGCAGAAGCAAGGTCACACTTGTTTGGGTACCGAGTCACATGAGACTGGTATCAAACGAAATGGCGGACAAGTTAGCAAAGGATGGTGCTAGCATGAACTCCAACATTACCAAAAACCTGTAAATGGGCTGATACTAAGCACCGGCTACAGTGGTACACAACAAATGGACAGAATCATTGCAAACGAATGCTAAAAAACATCGATCTCTTTAACCGCTGAAGTCCTGTAACTGAAAAGGAGGCAGAACACAATTGTGGCCGGCCTACTTACAAACCACAGCCCTCTACGAGAAGATCTTCGCAAAATGGGTATCTGGAGTGATGAACCACTGTGTAGACTATGCTTTGAAGAGGATGAACGGAGACACGTGCTTAGCATTACAGCAAATGAGATCCCCACGAAGAGAGACCTAATACAGGGGCTGGATCTATTTGCATGAACAGAACATTGTGGGGAAATATAATAGGCCACAAGCCCGCAGTGTTTTTAGGGCTTACAGTCCTTGACCCACATTGGTTGTAAAAAAAAATAATAAACGAAAAAAATCAATGGTGGTGTAAATGTAAATGTGCTGTAAATAGAAATGCCTGAGCCCACCGATTGATATTTCTTGACATCACCTCCGATTTAAGCCGTACGGATCATCTTTCTTTCACATTGCGACTTATGGATATTTCAAACTATGACATGCATATACGACTTCAATCTTTCGACTTGAATATGCATGACATTTTATATATCAGGCATATTTGAAGATACAGAAAATCTGGTTTGTAATTTAAATGTAGATTTAATGAATTGTGGAAGGAAAAAGTACGATAATGGATCTAATATGAAGGGAAACAGGAAGATGTACAAGCGTGAATTTGTGGTATTAATTCAAGAACATTTTTCATGCCATGTGGCTGTCACACTAAACTTAGCGTAGGTATTAGCTATATCTAATACGTAGAATCTGTATGATTTATCGAACTTGTAGAAGGAATATACTCTCTATTTTCGAAAAATACTGAAAGATGACAGGTTTAAGATGACAAAATTAAAGCAATTATTTTTATAACAATTGTTATTAAAACAAACAATTATATTGTATATGACACCGCATTGACAAATATAATCGGTGGGCTCAGGCATATCTATTTACAGCACATTTACAGTATATATATATATATATATATATATATATATATATATATATATATATATATATATATATATATATATGTATATATGTTGTATTTGAGTTTTTCGCGGATAGATACCTGTGTTGTATTGTTTTCTCGGGGATTCCGCGTTGATGTTGAGGGTTGGTTCTGAAAAGAGCCGGATTCTCGACGTTTCGGCGAACTAACATTCGCCATTCTCAAGAGATATATGCGTCCGTGCGGGTCAACCGTTAGAAGCATACTGAGTATGCGTATGCGTCTCTAAGTATTCGTCTAACGGTTGACCCGCACGTACGCATATATATATATATATATATATATATATATATATATATATATATATATATATATATATATACGATTTTTCTTCCCTTTCATCAATTACGTGGACGCACAGATTTGCTAGGGTTCGTTTGCCGTCAATTTTCGAGATAAATTCATCAAATTTTATGTATCACTAGCGCTCAGATTTGTTCAAGCCATTCTATTCATTTAAACTAAGCGAAAGTGAATATTTGTTTTTACTCATAATTTACCTGTTGTATGTTAAACTCTTCAAGTAGCTCTTGATTGTTTTTCTTTCTAGAGCAATGATGTCCCAGTTGTACCATTGAGCTCTCTCTTAATACCCAATATGTGGCTGATCGGCCCAAGATCTACCACCTTGAATATTGAATTCATATTTGATTTAACACACTTTAGTTCATTGATATTTTTCGATGCGACGATCAAATCGTCTACGCACCTGATTAATATAATTCGATCTTCCCCTTAACCAATTACGTGGACGCACATATCTGCCTGGTTTCGTTTGCCGCCTATTTGCGATAAATTCATCTAATTTTATGTACCACTGGCGCTCAGATTGTATCAAGACACATAATGGTTAGAGCAGTTTACATACTTTATCTTCGTTGCCCGGCTCAATAAATGTTTGATGTAGCTGCATTTCTTCCTCCCCTGCTGCAGAAAATAAAGTACGGATAGTTTCATATCTTATTACTGGTGCGAATACTTCTTCATAATCTATGCCTAATTTTGAACGGGTCCTTGCGCAACAAGCCTCGCTTTTAATTTTTCAATTTTTCCATCTTGGTTTTTGTTTAGAAAACCCCTCGATTAGTAAGAACTTTCTTTCTCGTTATTCTACCTAGAAGGGTCCTAGTTCCATTCTCTTAAAGGGTCTTCTTTCTCCAAGGCGGCTAGTATCTATCTTCTTTGTAAAATGTGAAATGTGTTTTTGGATCTGCTAGTTAGTTTTGAGAGGATTTCTTGGCGGATTTGATATATTTTCCGCGGTCTAACTCTACGCGGTTGACCGGTTCTTACAATTATTGGGCGACCTGGAGCACGTTCTGTTTGATTATTTTCTTCTTCCTCTCAAAGATTTTCGCTTCTTTCTTCTACATCTTCAATCCTTTTATCGATTATTGGATCTTGCACGGTGAATATTTCTTTTGACTCGTCAGATGGCGATTCAGTCTTCTCGAAGATCCTCGCAATGCAAGATTTAATCACACTTTTCGTTTCTAGTTTCCAAAGTCTATAAGTTTTCGATTCCTCAGAGTAACCTACGAGTACGTATCCTTCCCCCATTGGTTGGAACTTTCCTCTTCCCTAAAACTTCTTTAAAACAATCGTTTTACTGCCGATTCTCCTTAAAAATCCAATATAGGTTTCCGTTTTGTCCAGGCTTCAAACGGAGTTTTTCCTTGTAGAGCTTTTGCTCCGCAACTATATCTTTGGAATGTTGAAGTGTTAATAGCGCCAGCCCACAATGATTTCTGAAAAGACAAAACATAATTTTTAAATATATCGCAAAAACCGTGAGAGGTTTCAATTCGCAAACGTTTAACTCAAATTTAATACCACAAATTATATTCCCTTATAATTTTCTTCACATCATTAATATCAAGGTGTCCATACATAATCAAAGTTTTCTTTTTCACGCATGGTAAGAGCATTCCTGTTCTTCATTTACCGCATAAAATTAATCTTGCTAGATTGCTGAAAGAGCTATCGAACCATCTTGTCTATTTACTGTCGTATGATCTTTGTACAACGTTACCGAATAATTATTATCTGTAACACTTGAAACTTACAATAAATTGTTTAGAAGATCAGGATTATTATCAATAATGTTATTAGGCTGCATACCACCAGAATTTGAAAAATTTTGTGTAGCAATAGAATCAGGTGATGTTATATCAACCATAGAAAATACAAGCTGGTACATTCCTAAAATGATGTATTCTGGTAATATATCTGGTGAAGTTGCGCGGGAACACACAATAGAATATAACCCCAAAGTTTAAATGTTTTAAAAAAATACTTTATTTTTAAAAGTTGAATTAGAACATTTTTAATACTTTTAAAATGGAATTTTCTATTGTTAATTAAGGGAGATGCAAGAGAGTGGCAGAGTGATTGAATGATTGATTGATTTGGATTGTTAGCGAAAAGGTATGTTTGTATTGAGTGTGGAGATTGAATGGATATGAAATTGTTGAAAGTGAAAAGTATAAAGGATGGGTGGGCATGGGGTGCAATAAAAGCAAGGCGAAAGTGGCTATGCATAAAACGGTTACAAGGAAGGGTAGTTCGTTTGAATTTAGTAATTTATCATGCTATTAACGTATACTCTCATTAACTCATTAACGTATAAATTGATTCATCGAAACAGTGCGGAGAGTATAATAGATGTAGAGATGAATAAAAATAATGTGACTGATTGGATGCAATTTTGTAGAGATATATGTAGAGTGAATAAAAATAATGTGACTGATTGGATGCAATTTTGTAGAGATATATGTGTGGAGATGTGTGTGAGAGAAAAAGAAATGCTTGGTGGAATTGGAATGATTGGGGAAATTGATGAAAGCAAGTTTGGTAAAAGGAAATATCATAGAGGATAACATGTAGCGGGAAAATGGGTATTCGGTGGGATTGAACGTGGAACGAATAAATGTTTTATGGAAGTTGTGGATAAACGGAGTACAAATGTCTTGCTTAGAATAATTTAAGAAAATATCAGACCTGGGACGACCATCATATCGGACTGTTGGAGGGCAACACCTCACAGTCAACCACTTCATCACCTTCAAAAATCCAGACACAGGGGCCCGTACCAATTCTATTGAAAGAACGTGGTCTGCCATAACAAAAAATTACCTAACCATTGTGTAAAAAGGCAATTAAATTCCTATTTGGCAGAGTATTTTTGAAGTCCAATAATTTGATGGAAGTTTTTCTGGCAGCACTACTTTATGACTACTTTATGAACCTCCAGAAGCAGATTCTCCATAGGAATTTGTAAATTTCAATAATTCCCTAAAAATTCTATTTCTGATAATTTCATGTATAATTAGAAGGTACTTTCATGTTTTACTTAGAAGATACTTTCATGTTTTACTTAGATAAAGTGACCACATTTTCATTGAGACAAAGCGGGACAAATGGGATGAAAAGAGAATTGTAATTTAGTTATGAAAGCAGACAAATAATTAAAATATATATATTTTACTGTATACATACAACTACTCGTCTATAAATATGCAAAAATGTATTTATTATTAATTATTGGTAACTATAAAAATATTTGTAAAAAACAATTACATAAACAAACAACAAGATTATGGTTTTTAATTAATTTAAATTTTTTGATTAAAAAAAAATATGATTTTCTTTCACGATCATATTTTGATCCGAGTGAATACTTTGCAATAGATTCGAATCATTTATTAAAATGTCGTGAATTTTCCCACATGAATTGGTCAAATCATTTTTTACGCCTAAAATTTGATTTTAAAGTTTAATGTTCAACTGAGTTTTTACAGTTGTCCATATATTATTGATACTAAAAAAACACTTTCTGCTGCTAATTTGTTCCTGGAAAGGAGAGCGCGTATTCTACATTTTTCAAAATATTTTGAAAAGGAAAATTATTCTGTTTAAAATCAAGCAATATTTTTTGTCTGTTTCCACATTTGCAGACAATCAACATTTTTTCAACAGTAACGTATCTTTAAAAAAAAAACCTAATCAATGAGATCATTTTTATAAATACTATTTTTCGGAAAATGTTACTAATTTATTCAAAAAAAGTTTCCACATATTCCCATAAAATCTCCTTTTTTAATGTCACCCAACGAAAATTTCAGAACAAGATGCCATTAAATGACGGATTTTCTGGAGGAAGTCAAAAAATTTTATAACAACTGCTTGGAATATATTGAAGAATGGACAGTTCAATTCGAGGATAATAAAAATTTTCATTGGGTGACATTAAAAAGGCAAACTTAGGAAATGTTCTGCAAAAAGCGGGACTGTCCCGCCAAAATCGGGACGTGTGGTCACTTTATAATTAGACGTTACTTTCATTTTTTACTTAGAAGATACTCTCGTTTTATTTAGAAGATACTTTCAAACAGATAAACAAATTTACAAAAATAACATTTTAAAGGACATTTAAAAAATCTATCACAATCTATGATTGTCTGTCTAGATCAGGGGTCAGCAAACTCTATAAACTTAAGAGCCAATTTTTTATTTAAAATGAAACTTAGCGATTTTTATTGAATATTTGCGTGCTTTACCTAAGTTAGGTGGTAATACAGCAAAAAACAGTCATTTGTCGCACTAAAAAACGGGCGCCAAGATAGTACTTATCCTGCATGAGTAATAAAAATTCTATTTTATTACCAACCATTTTAAGTTTGGTGGATCCAATGTACCGGGTTTTTAACTCTTCAAACACTGCGGCCCAGTCATCATCATCATCATCATATAGCAGTTTGTCTCGTCCACTGTTGGACATAAGCCTCTATTAACCCAGACCATCTTGCTCGGTCTTGGGCATCCTGGATCCAGTTCCGGGAAATCCTTCTTAAATCGTCCGTCCATTGGGTGGGCGGTCGTCCTCTGTTTCTATGTGGTTCGTATCTTGGGCGCCATTCTAGTATTCTCTTCGTCCATCTATTGTTCGACATTCTTCCGAAGTGACTAGCCCAGTTCCATTTTGGGAGAACACACTGGTCGAACACCTTTCTTTTGAGGCACATCGGTATGTCTGTTTTAATTTGGAAATAATCCCAGGAGTTCTTCTTTGGGACCATCTGATGAAATATAGCGAGCAAAGAGGACAACTTGTCACAAGACTCATCGACCGATATTGATGTGGCTGATGCTAATTTAAAGTCCTCAACTTGTAGTTGGCATGCATTTACAAATATCCAATAGCGACATTTTTTGTCCTGTCTGTTACAGTTTTATCAATGGTAAGGTTTTGATATTATTCATAAAATCTGTATTGTTAAAATTGTGAAAAAGCGTGTCAGCCACATTTATAAGACAAATTTTTATGTATTCACCACCAGTGAATTGTCTTCCGTTTTTGACGATTTCGTGACTCACCACAAAGTTTGCCAAGTTAGCATTATTTGCAGACTGCATCCAACAGTTACAAGAGGAACAGAAAAAGAGGAATTTTTTTTAAGATCTTCAATTGCTCTCTTTCTTACATCACCGACGTGTTTATTTTCGAAATGTCTCTTACCATTAGACACTTTGTTCTTTGCTAGTTTTTCATGGCAAATAAGACAAGTTGGAAAACCAGGTGCATTAGGTACAAACCCAAACGATTCAGTTACCCATTCAGTTTTGAATTCACGATGTCGATCGGCTGCTTATATGGTATGATATGGTTTAACTGGCTGCCTGGGAGCCTTCGTGGTATCCATGCTGGTTGTTCTAAGATTTATTCCGGTTTAATACCTTCAACATATTGCCACAAATCGTTAAACACGAAGATCACTCCACTCATAGCTCATGTTAGACTACAGCTCCACTGTCAAACATTTTTTGACAGTAAAAATGTAAACAAACCAGTTACTGAAAAAATGTCGTAAGACGGACGACTTATAACTGGACAATGCGCATGATTTTCAAGACGACCGGAAACTTCAAAACGACCGTTGAGATTTTTGACTAACAGATCAATACGAAGATGGAAACCTACAACACAGACAAATAATGGGGCAAGGACCGTTGGTTTAACCCCGGTTAGGTTAGGTTGCCCGCCGCGAAGCGGACAGATAAATCAAGACAACATACGCGCGGCAGCGCGAATTCTCGATCCAATATAGAACAATGTGGCAAGGACCGTTGCCTAACTCTTAATAATAGACAAAAAAATTGACTCTTTTGTTACCACTGCTGTAAAGGTTTATTGCTCGCGCTAGTTTAATTTCTGAAACTGCCACCCAACGTGGGCTGTTGCTGCTCTTTACCAAGGCATTTTTCATTTGCACTTTGCATAATTCGTAATTTCCAGTTAGTTTTTCTACACTTGTAAAACCCGCTGTTATACATTTTGCTAAACCACTTTTTTGCTTTTTTTTCACAAATTTACTTATTATACATTAACTATTGATCGGCTAAACCGACCCGCGCATGTAAACTTCAGCGCCTCCGTGGCAGAACTTGTAACTAATAAAAACGCACAGTGGCGGGAACACTATTTGGCCTCTATATTTTACTGTAACCGTTAATTTTTGTTTTGTTTTATTTTACTGTAACCGTTACAGGTTTTGTTTTGGTTTCTTCTGTAACCGTTTTACTCAGATTGTTTCGGTTTTTCAAGATTTAGTTTTCAAAATGCCATTGACATTAGATAATATTATAAATAATATGCATAATGACAGAATGATTGAATTGCTAATGGATATAGGTTTGCTTGCGAAAAGGTATGTTTGTGTTAATTGTGGAGATGAAATGACATAGGTTGCCCGCCGCGAAGCGGACAGATTAAGACAACATACGCGCGGCAGCACGAATTCTCGATCCAATATAGAACAATGTGGTAAGGACCGTTGGTTTAACCCCGGTTAGCTTAGGTTGCCCGTCGCGAAGCAAACAGATAAATCAAAACAACATACGCGCGGCAGCGCGAATTCTCGATCCAATATAGAACAATGTGGCAAGGACTGCTGGTTTAACCCGGGTTAGATTACGTTGTCCACCGCGAAGCGGACAGATAAATTTAGACAACATACACGCGAATTCTCGATCCTATATAGAACAATGTGGCAAGGACCGTTGATTTAACCCCGGTTAGATTAGATTGCCCGCCGCGAAGCAGACAGATAAATCCAGACAATATACGCGCGGCAGTCTATATTAATCTAATATAGAACAATGTGGCAAGGACCGTTACGTAACTCTAACAATTTGACTCTTTTGTTTCCACTGTTGTATAAGTTTATTGCGCATGCGCTAGTTTAATTTCTTAAACTGCCACCCAACGTGTGCTATTGCTACACTTTACCCAATAATTAATGTTGCTTTTCTATTCAAACGTATTTGTCCACTGTTTTAAAGTATGATTTGTCTATTTTAAATTAAAACAATCTAATACAAAAAACATATACCAATTTTTTTTACGTCTAAATATAATCGTCGCAACCTTTATTACTTTTGTTTACACTACGCCACTGCTACCCATTCATTTGCGTATGCGCACTATTTAAAAAAAAAAACGGGCGGGTTTTACAGACGCACTTCTCCGGTTTTACCCTATTTATTTCTCAGCACTCTGGTCCCATTAACGGACAGGAAAATTAAAGAAAATTATTTTGATAACAATTATTATTAAAACAAAAACTAAAATTGTATATAACCAAAAATATGACGCAGCATTGACTGCACGAGAATAATACGATACACACACGAGAATAATACAAAAAGAAACATTTCTCTACCGATAGAGGTCGACACTCTCTCCATAAATAAAATTTAGGCCTAGGCCGCACTACGGCCAAACCACCGCTGTGCTTCTCGAACGGTTTCGCAGTTATAGCGGTTACCGCTCGAGGAAAAAAACCGTAGTCCGGCCTCGGCCTTTGGAACTCAAATTCCAACAAAAGATCATACAGCCAATTTTTCAGTTAAGCCCCTTTGTGATTCAGATCGAAAAAGAGGTTGAATGTTCAAAATAGTTGGGACACCTAATATTAAAAAATGACATTGCGTTGGCATCTTTGAATGAAAGGAGGCCGTCAGATATTTCAATCAAATATGAATAATGTTACATTTTTGGTGATGCTTGTTACTAGGTATAATATTTTATATGTTTCATTTAATAATTATTTCGTAAATCAATGTAGTTTTCCGCCATGGACATAGCTTCAATTGTTACACTTATGAAAACATGTACAGAAAACGTAAATGAATATAGGATAAAAGGTTTTGAAAATTCTATAACAAATCTTAGATATAGATTGAATTTTTATCGTAAGGCTTCAATTATGGAAACCTAGGCAAGGCTGTAGTAAATACTCAGAAAAAAAAATGAAGTAAAGTTTTTCACGTAATTTTAGATAATACCACATTATCTCTGCAAGAACGTTTTCAACATCTAAGTGAATTTAAAAATAACAAACTTATATATTTATTCTATTAAACTAAAATATTAAGAAATTACCACACTTTACTGTTTATGTTAAATTTTGTAATATTCTGCATATGAAACTAAGATATGTAACTGGTTATGATCCGTATTCACTCTTCTCTCTAGCGATATTTGTAAACTTTATTTGTTTGATGAACTTTATAAAATCAAACACTTTGCAAATTGTATCTCTGGATTTCTATGACAAAATTGCTCGCAATTCCAATAACTATTGCAACTGACGAGAGAAGTTTCACAATACTGAAACTTATGAAAACTTATTTACGTTCGGTAATGGCCAATGAAAGACTATTCTTTAGGGCTATTGTAAATAGAGAATTAAATAGCGTCGCCGATATAAACCGGCTTTATGCTTTCTTGATGAGTTCTAAACTTACTAGTGTACGCTTACCAACTGGTCTCCTTTAAAGAGAAAATTATTTTTTTGTTCTTTTTTCTTTTTTTTACAAATACCCGAATGGTTCTCCTTTTTAATTTCCGAATGGTTCTCCTTTTTAATATTATCAATTACTACAATAAAAAGTTATAAAATTATAAGTTTTAAAAATAATTTTAATCATATATCACTTGTGTTTGAGGGAAGGGTACATTCAAGAGATTTTGAATTGGTTTGAAAGATTCTATCGAAATACAAGTTTCATTATATATATATATATATATATATATATATATATATATATATATATATATATATATATATATATCTAGCAGAGCAGTACTGTTATTAAAAATATTAATATTATAAGCTTCCGTCCCATTTAACTAAATAGCGAATATATTGACATATTAGGTCGAGGTTAAACAGTGCCAGCTTGCATCCGAGCTGGCCTAGTTAGTTACCGTTTGACCACATCATACGAGTTACTGTCATGTGCGAGTCGGGCAGTACCTCCCATCCGAATTACTACAAGAATTTTTGTTTTACTCACCTGTTCCCACCACGTCACAAGCAACAGCTCGCATTCCACTCATCGGACGTCAATTTATATGGTATATATGCCTATTTTGTGAAGTGTGCATTATTCGTGCATTTTGCGGTTAAAAACAAAAAATGGCGGATAAATGGACTGGATAGTTCTATAAATATTGTATGGGTTCCCCTTCCCTTTGCAATACCTGATTCAAATTTTTCTTCTTTTTTGGTACAGCAGTTTCAGTAAGTATTTCAGCACATTTTTTTTGCTTATCGCTTTTGTTACAGTATTAACTTTGATCAATTGTGTTTTTTGAGATTATATATTTGTTTATAATTAAATAATTATAAATAGATTATTATATTATTAATTGAATAATAAATAAATAGATAATCTATTTATAATTGATATTATCTACAACATTGCACGAATGTGAGCACACAGGTGTAGTAGGTGTCTAATTTCAAGCTAGCAACTTGCAATTGCATGACCGGGCGAGTCACCAAAAGGAAAAATCGAACATGAATATTTCAGAATGACCAAAATGTAGTTAGCGGGACTGTGATAAGGACGGTACTATTGTTGCAATTTTTAAAAACATTTTAAACTTCATTCAAAAGCTATTGAGAATTACGAAATTTTCCACCACAGAGATAAAGAGCAGTGGTGAAGATTTGAAACTAATAAAGAATATTCCATCCAACCCTATAAAAACAATAACCACATAATTTAAATTTCACAACAATAGGACAATAGAGGAATAGACTTACAGGGTTTCCAGATTAATGAAATCCAAAGTCATAGATTAGGCATATGGAATGATGATATTTTACCTACCTAGTATAAGATACAATAGACTGAACGGAGAAATAAAAGGACGAGTGTGTACTTAAAATATACATTTTTTTTGTTTATATAAAATGTCATTTCAATTGATACAGGAGTGCGTCAAGGAGATGGATTATCTCCATTGTTGTTTAATTGTGCGCTTGAAAAAGTCGTCCGAGAATGGAGACGAGCGATTGCGCCATCCCATAGACTAGGACCACATCTCAAAGGGACAATACCCGACTGCTTAGCATTTGCGTATGACATGGCGTTAATTGCTCCAAACATTTCTGATGCCCAGAAATTTATGACGGATATTAAAACTGCTCCGAATACACTCCGCATTGGTAATTGTAAGGTCTCACGAGCGAAAAACTGCAAGTAATTAGGCGAATGGATAGGTGAAACTGGCAAAGAAGAACTATAACTGGAAAGAAAATCTATAGAAGCAAGACTACAGAAAATGGAAACTGCTTTACATTTGACAAAAGAAGTTTATAATAGAAAATGCTGTCTTGGAATTGTAAAATTCAACATTATAAGACAGTAGTCGTACCTGTAACCCATTAAGCCAATACACATAATCTACAACATAAAACACTGACAAATCAATTGGAGATTAATGAACGCAAAATCATGCCAAAAATTTTGGGACCAAGAGTCAAAGATGGAATACACATTCCAAAACCTTCCCAAGCTAATGATGATGTCTACTTGAAAATTACTAAAATCACAGACACAGTCCATGTAGGAGGATCCAATTCCTGGGACATTTCGATAGAATGGACACAACTAGGTTAATACATAAAATCTATACGTTTTTGCAGAAAAAAGCAACAACGTCCACTTTGTACAAACAGGTGGAAAAGAACTTGGCTGAATTATTTTTCTATATCTGATGCCCAGAAATTTATGACGGATATTAAAACTGCTCCGAATACACTCCGCATTGGTAATTGTAAGGTCTCACGAGCGAAAAACTGCAAGTAATTAGGCGAATGGATAGGTGAAACTGGCAAAGAAGAACTATAACTGGAAAGAAAATCTATAGAAGCAAGACTACAGAAAATGGAAACTGCTTTACATTTGACAAAAGAAGTTTATAAGAGAAAATGCTGTCTTGGAATTGTAAAATTCAACATTATAAGACAGTAGTCTTACGTGTAACCCATTAAGCCAATACACATAATCTACAACATAAAACACTGACAAATCAATTGGAGATTAATGAACGCAAAATCATGCCAAAAAATTTGGGACCAAAGGTCAAAGATGGAATACACATTCCATAACCTTCCCAAGCTAATGATGATGTCTACTTGAAAATTACTAAAATCACAGACACAGTCCGTGTAGGAGGATCCAATTCCTGGGACATTTCGATAGAATGGACACAACTAGGTTAATACATAAAATCTATACGTTTTTGCAGAAAAAAGCAACAACGTCCACTTTGTACAAACAGGTGGAAAAGAACTTGGCTGAATTAGGTTTTCAAATAAAACTAAGATAGATAATAAAATAAGAGATTTTCCCAAACTCAATGATCGAGAGGAAATTGGGTTGTTGAATAAAAAAAATTATCGATTTTTTTTATGTATTTTAAAACCTTATAAATAATTCGGATGTGCGATGCGAAAAACTTAATATTCAATTAATTATTAACAATTTAAAAGTGATAAAATTTTGAAAATAATCACGTGACTCCATAATTTGTTTGTGACGTCGAAAGCGTAAAACTTTTATCATTCTAACATTCAAACATAAACATTCTTTATAAAATCGTCTTTATGTAATGAGATTTATGAATCAGGAGTATGGGCAGAAGACTTCCTGAAAACGCTGATGATACCTCCGACTAAAAAGATAGGCACAAAAGAGTGCGGTGAGCACTGAACCATCAGTCTAGTAGGATATGCACAGAAAATATTATTGCTAATGTTAACCCTTTGCACTCGTATTTATATTTACAAAGACTTCTATCAACTTGGAATTTTTTTTTATATTTGATTATAATGAAAACACTCTCTTTCAAAAATATAATTACCTCAGTTGATCATTTAGTAAGTAAAATTAAAAATACACATTTTTTTCATTTGATTCATCCCCTTGAAATTTATTATATAGCTATATATGGGTGTAAATACATTTTGCTCTCTTAATGTAAATAATAATAATAATACAAATAAAAGTAACGATTAAAGGAATAACAATCAGCAAAATAATAATGTACTAAATAAAAATTATAGATTTTGGGTTGAAAATATAGACCCGTCGCATGCACCATTAGACACATTTGGTTGTATCTCTTCAAAAAGATGACGTAGGACAATATAAACATAAAATATTATACAATACAACCATAAAACACCAAAATAATATAAGAAATATATAAAACTACACAAACAATATAATATATAACAACATAAAAATACTAGCAAATACAACATTACTCTAGATTTACAAATGTCATAATATATGTACCCTACATATATTATGACATATATTAAGTACCTACAATACCTTATACTACAATATACTATAATATACTAGTATACTATAGTAGTATACTATAATATACTACAATACATATACCTTATATTAGGTACCTTAGGTACCTACATATATTAGGTACATATATAATGACATTTGTAAATCTAGAGTAATGTTGTATTTGCTAGTATTTTTATGTTGTTATATATTATATTGTTTGTGTAGTTTTATATATTTCTTATATTATTTTGGTGTTTTATGGTTGTATTGTATAATATTTTATGTTTATATTGTCCTACGTCATCTTTTTGAAGAGATACAACCAAATGTGTCTAATGGTGCATGCGACGGGTCTATATTTTCAACCCAAAATCTATAATTTTTATTTAGTACATTATTATTTTGCTGCACTATCACTAGCACTATCGAAACTGTTATAGTTTATAGTTTTGCAGTGTATGATAGTGTTCGAAACAGTCTGAAACCAGTTCTGGCTTACGGGTACATGTCCTGCAGATATATCTCGTTTCGTGTCTACCACCTTTCATATTTCGCTTAGAACACACTAAACAGTCTTTTCTTCTGCATTCATTTGAATATAAAATGTGCAATTTTCCATTTAGTAGCTCTTATTTGTATGCCGTCGATGGCCTACCTGGAATTTTGGATGCCTGGCTGTGGTCTGCTGATAATTTATCCATTAGCTGACGAACAAATTTTAGGTGTGTCATAGCTTTTTCATTTTGATGACGTTGTGTGCTTTTGTAGAGCAAATATGAATTTACACAACACAACTCAAGCCCCTAAAAAAATAATTTTCGCCACCATTTCAATGATTTTCTGAGGAAGCAAAATGATGCCTGCACGATCGATACCTCCCATATATTTATTGTAATTAACAATTTATTTATCATTTATGTATCACTTGCATGTTACCTCAAAGCACTTTTCTATTTACCGCTTCAGTTCTAGAAACGTCCCAGCTACTGAGTGTGACCACTCTCTTGTCTTTACACGCTAACACTAATAAATTGTCTGACCTGCAGGCACAAGTATTATTTTCATAAAAAATAATTTTATTTATTGTGTCCGGTAAAAAATTTCTAATTTTGTATAGTTCCTGTTATATGAATATACATCTTCAAGAAATGATCTGCAAGTGGTAGACTTGTATAGTATCTGTGGAAATATGTTATTCTTTACTACATGGATTGTTAACTAATAATTTTTTTTTACGGGAAGATCAGGCCGTGATCAAATCTTCTGACGTTAAGCTTACATAATAAGGTACAATTGAATATACATAGCCTGTATTAGCATCCGCCTGTACGTATACTCCAATTCCTCACTTGGTGGGTTTATTCGGGTTATAGGTCAGAAAACAAATTTTGCCTTTGAATCCTATTACTGATTCCTCCACCGAAATTTCCCTCGATGGAACAAAATGTTCTCTGAATTGTATATGTAAATATCCTAAATAGTGACTCACTTTCTGTGTTCTTGCTCTAAGACTGATCGCTGAGATCAGTTTGACTTAAATGGAGCATCCAAAATATTTGCGTGAAGCGTTCCCTTTTAAAGATCGCTCCAAACTATGAAATTTTCGCATTAAAATTTTGCGACCAGTATTCTTTAAGATTGCTAACTGTTATAGTTCACATATTTAGGACAACTCCGAGAAATGCCCAAAATTCATTTACAGTCACATCGAACCAGCTGTGACATATTGATCTTTTTGATAGTGTCATTTGAGCAATAATTTTATTTCTTGCGTATAAGTTTCTTCCACTATTTCGTTGGTGAAGCAAAGAAAAAAATCTATAGTTTTTTTTTTACAATTATGTGGGATTTCTGGCCCATTAGTTTTGTCTCTGGAAGTGAAATCAATTCTGTTTGGGATATTATCATTAAGAGTAACATTGTCCCATGGTTCATAATTGTTCCTCCTTTCAATTACTAGATCCTGAATTTCCTAAAAATTCCAAGGATTTACAAGAAGAGGGTGGGGTACAATAGATCGACGAAGGTCGCAGTACAAGTCGTCACCACTAAAACTACAATCTACAATCCTTTCAATTACCTCTTCGCTTTCACTGCTGCTTTCTTCTTCGTGTTCCTCTTCATGGTCGCTGTCACTATTTCGAGCACTACCTAATTCTTCGTCGTCATTTGAGTCCATATTAAACTTATTAAATTTATATTAAGTCCATATTAAATTTATAGTCATCACTGTGTTCCAAAACATTTATAATGCCTTTGAAATGTCTTTTGGGCATTTTAAATAGAGCAAAATTTTCAAATATAACACCACTAGCTGTAAAAAATACACAAACTGAGCACAACTACTGTCTAAATTGTACAAATTATACAAAAGATGCACATACACAGGTGTTATAAAGTCGCGTACAGTGCTACATACGAGAGCAATGGTAAAATGTATATTGTCGCATACGGTGCGACATACGAGTCCAAAGGTAAAATGTATATTGTCGCATATGGTGCGACATACGAGTGCAAAGGGTTAAATAGAAGGCTCGAGAGAACAATGGAAGAAAACGTGGCGGATGAACAGTTCGGATTTAGAAAAGGAATGGGTACAAGAGTTGCTATTGGATGTGTAAGAACAATAGGTGAAAGGTACATTGAAAAAGGAAAAGATCTAAGTTTGTGTTTTGTCGACCTGGTAAAAGCATTTGATTGTGTACGATGGGAAAATGCATGGCTATTCTGAAGGAAAAAAGGGTGAACTGGAAGGGGAAAAGGTTGATAAGCCAGTTATATTTGGGACAGCAGGTAGCTTTGACAGTTGGTGACAAGCTTACAGATTGGATTGATCTGGGCCAGGGTGTGAGACAGGGATGTCCTTTATCCACCACCCTGTTCAATATTTACGCAGAATCCATGGTGCCGGAATGTTGGAAAGGTAATAAAGAAGTAAATATTAGAGGAAGGAGAGTTATATCCGTACATTTTATTTATTTATTGTATGGCATTACATGTATCTCTAATATACTTAAATTTAAAAGTATCTCGAGTAAAAGCAACTCGAGGATATGGAAGGGGAATACGGATTAGCGATAAATCAGGAAAATACGAAGGTTATGAAGATCGGGGAAGCTGAAGATATGCAAGTGATTGTGAAAGGCGAAATGCTGAAACAGGTTGATAACTATAAATATTTAGGTACCACTATAACGAATGACTGGAGAAGCTGGAAAGAAAAAAATCGAGTGGAAAGGGCCAAAGAAGCTTTTATAAGAAAAAGTAGGATATTGTGTAGCAATCTCGATCTGAAATTAAGAAAAAGAATAGCAAAGATCTGTGTATGGAGTGTTATGTTGTACGCATGTGAGACATGGATAATTTTAAAGAAGGATAGGAAACGGATAAAGGCTATGGAGATGTGGATGTGGAGAAAAATACTAGGAATAAAGTGGACAGAGAAGATCAGAAATGAGCAGGTTTTGGATAGAGTAGGGGATGAAAGATCTTTATACGAGACTATTTTGAAAAGAAAGAGATTGTGGCTTGGGCATGTGTTGAGAGGGAGTTGTTTGTTGAGACAATTAATCGAGGGAGTGGAAACTGTGGAAGGTGTAGGGAATAGAGGTAGAAGAAGAGAATGGTTAGAATGGTTGAAAATGGTTGACGATCTGAAAGAAGGCAAAGTATACGTGGATATGAAGAGAAAGGCTATGAATAGAGTTGAGTGGAGGAGGCATAATGGAACCTACAAATAGCAGAACACAAATGATGATGATAAAATCGTCGTTTCAGTTTAAAACCATTGATTTCGACGTTTAACAATGTGGGACATTTAATAACATTTTTTGAGGAGTTCTTTTTGTAGTACTCCTACACGATGGTACGAAACAAGCACTATAAGCTTTAATATTTGACTTTCAATATTTGTCCTTTAATATTTGACATATTTTACATGTCTGCTACAGCTACTGTATCAACAAAGTTAGGCGCGGGTAGAAATTACCCATTTTACGTCACAACGCGACCGGCCTGTTTTCGGTACAGAGTTTAAATAGTTATTTACATTAGAGTGCGGAAACCTTGATTTTACAATGCAACAGCTCGTTTGGGGGAGTTTTTGCCCCATTTGCATGGAGCATTGTATTCATTTCCGCACGAAAGATTTTTTGGCCGACAATTATTATTTAAGAAACAAATAGATTTAGATTAATTACAATATTTTAAATTATTTAATTTTTTAATGCTGGTACTCACAAACTTTGACATTTTTACTAATTGAAATTTATTAGGTACATAATATGTCATTTTTTCAAATGTCAGACGCACAGTAAAATTAAAAAAAATACTCTTATTTTCTACATTATCGTTACAAATATGGTGCAAAGTAGCGTCTTCTACATTAGATTTTATTGTCATATACTTAATTTATTTTGTAAGTGTCCCTGAAAGGTTAAAATTTACTGGTCACTTTACCGCATCGTAGCCGTACTTTGCAACATTGTGTGTAAAAATCTAGTTTCTCTGGACGCAAACACGATCTCAAAGCTAGCTTTACAATACAGGAGGCCAAAAAATATATTTAATTTGTTATTTTAATTTGTTATAACTTTTTAATTACAACGAAAAAAATAAAACAAAAAAGGGTTTTCTTATAAAACTTATATATGAACTTTCGATTTATGTAAAAAAAAAATTGATTCAAATACCCAATTAAGAAAATTACTTATACACGGGCTTTGAAGAAGAGAGAAGACCTACCAGACACGTCTGGTCGCAGCAAGGAGGGCTCGCACAATCGTTGCGCATGAATAATTATTGGGCAAACATCAAGGCCAATAAACGTTGATTTCGCATAGTCCTAGGAGACCCATTCGCGCAGAAGAAAAACAAAAAATATCCCCTTTTCTCATGATCAACACTTGACAACATTAAACTATTGGGACTTGTTATTTAGTAAACAGAAGAAGGTGAAGAATAGTAATCCGGCAGAATAGTAAATTTAAAACAAAATATTTTTAGTCGGGTGACTCAACTGAAATGTTACCTGTGCTCTACTATTCACTCTATCGGGCCAACTGAACAAGCGCGTTTAACTATCTACGCCATTCACTACGACCACCTCTTTCCACTTTCGGCTAAGTTCTCTGTTTCATTTCTACCAAAGAATTACTGTTGTAGATTGTAGTTTTGGTAGTGACGACTTGTACTGAGACTTTCATAGTTCTATTGTACCCCACCCTCTTCCTCTAAACGTTGGTATACCCAACAATACTTACTCATTTAGAGCGACTCCTCTAGTCCTTTATTATTTATTATTTACTATATTTTTTTTATTCCTTTAGGAATTTCAGGATCTGGGTGGGAATCAAGGACTGCAACTTCTCTGCGTTCAAGCATTGGGCCCCAAGATACATTTGTCTCTTGCGGAGCAGTGCTCCGTAGTCTTTGAGCAGATGTATAGGGGTTTCCTCTGCTGAACCAAAGAATCTCCTTCTGTCATCTTCCTCTTAGCCTATGGCCTTGACGTGTTTTCTAAGTCTGCAGTGTCCTATCAGAATTCTAAGCTTGTTCCTGTTTAGTTTCAGGCAAGATTTTGTTCTTTTCTGGTTAACAGATCCCAGCATTACTTTGGATTGTCTCAACCCTGGAAGATTTTTTCAGGTTTTCATTCATTGTTCTCTTATTTCTTCATCTAAACTTTTGTGGATTGTGTTCACACTCATACCGCAAAAGGGTTCCGGATCTATAAAGGGATTACTGGATCCCTTGTTTGCTAGGTGTTCGGCTTCGTCGTTTCCGTCTATACCAGTGTGTACTGGTACCCAGTATAGCGTTACTTTATTTTCTCTGCCAAGCTTGTTTAGCTTTACCACACAGTCCCATACCAGTTTTGATCTGATGGTATATGTGCTAATGGCCTTGATGTCTGATTGGCTGTCACACACACGCCAATCTTTGATATTTCTTAAGCTGTTGCCTCATAGAGGCCAGCTTGGTTCTACTTCCTCATGCAACTGCACCGTAAGTGATCGCAGGTCTCACTATCATAGTGTATATCCATCGGAGATAGCAGGATAGTCGGGTTACAACCCCACGTTTTCCCTTTTATCTGCTAAACACGCTTTTAATGATGCCAAACGCGGGTTAAGCTTTTAAGCGAGTTTGGCTTTTCCTACCGCTGCTTCAGCGTGTCTATTCCATAAGAGTTATATATCTATCTAGTATTATACCCAGATACCTTATCTGCTGTTTGTATTCTACTGCATTTAGACAGTTTAGTTTTCTTTTTCTAGTAAATAATGTGGTTTTGCTCGGGTTGAGTCTCAGTCCCACTGTTTGGCACCATCTACTAGTTACTTTGAGGCCTCTCAGAAAGATTTCACAGAGCGTTCCCTCAAACTTCCCTCTGTCCATTATGACTATGTCATCGGCGTAACCTTGACATTTAATGTCTAGGTCGTTCAGCCTAGCCAGTAATTCATCAACTACCAGGCTCCACATCAGTGGTGATAGCACACCTTCCTGTGGAACCCTCAAGTTGTGGAGATCTTGATGGTGTCTCTTCCCACTTGTGACTCCTCAGAAGGAATTACTGTTACTTATTTATTTTTATATACATCAAATTATCTTGTTTTAATCTAGGATAAAACATTTATCTGCTATTTGATATTTCAAATGGCAATAATTTCGGGTGGTGAATTATATTCTCGGGAAAATTCCTTATTTGTATTTTCTTGATTTTGTGTTTCTAGAGCTGACGGACTTGGTTTTCTTAGTTGAAGCAAGCATATCCTATACAGCTATCATATACATATGTTTCGGTAGGTCGTTATAATGAAGTTTTGACCTTCAGATTTATCTGAGATCTTTTCTATAAAGTCTATGACTTCTGTTACAGATCACAGTCCTGATAAATGATATATCGTGTAATGTTGTAATCATAGTATATCTGTCTAGGCGCAGACTAGCAATGTTTTTTAACACTCTATCTACTAAAACAAAACTTAGATTTTTTCAATTATAATTAGAAATTCCACTAAAAACTTCTATTCTTTTTCAATAACTTGTTTATAGCGAAATATGAGCTGGGAGAGCAACTGAATCACAAAACAATTTTAGAGCATCAGATTAATTAATCAGCTGCTTATAGGACACGATTGGATTGTTGATAACAAAAATATTATAAGTGACATAATGTATGTTATTTGAAAATATTTTTTTATTTTTATTTATTTTAGCCATTTTTTTAAATTTATTTATTTCAACGGCATAAACCAATAAATAAGTTTCACAAAGCCATAAACAAATTTTCTTTCTGAGTGGAAAGAACATCAATTAATTGGATATGTGTGCATGAAGAAAGAAATCAAAATTAAGCTATTTATCTCTTAAGCTTTAGTAATATATTTCGGGTCCAAAACTCCATGATTTCTTCAAATGTAGCCGACAGAAAGAAAAAGGTGGATGATACCCTTGCTTTAAGCTATGAAAAACTGTTACTCTGCATTAAAGCCAAGATTAAATAACAGGGCTTTATCTGAATACATTAATTCTAAACAAGCTAATTTTAGCCGGGGAACGTTTTAAACTATTCACGGTTAGACAGAATTTGCATATTGATATTAACTTAGATAAGACTTGCAGTAAATCGTTGGCCATAAACTAAAATTTGATAATAGTTAATTAGTTTTCGAAAGTAGACTCCTATGTAGATAATTTATTTAAATAACTTACAAAGTTGTGAAATTTAAATGTGAGAGTTATCTTTAACAGTTTTGGATATTCCACTTTTAATTTTTTAGGTGTTCTCTTTAAAAATTAAAACGATAATCAATATCCTAAATCAATCTTTTACGACTGGATTTATTGCAATCTCGAAAATGCCTCTGGAAATAAATAAGAACCACAAAAATGCCACTTTATGTCAAATTAATATTTTTTTAATCTAATCATATTCTGTAAAGTTTTCCCCCACCTTATCTAGTAAAATGTTTCAAAGAAATCTTTCATTATTTAAAAAACGAAGAAAGAATATTACTTCTATTTTTAAGTTTGATTAGAAGTTCTATTCTTCTAAAGGTGCCTATATTATTCAGATGTTGGCGACCACGTTGGCCCATCTTATCCTATTCACTGCAGCTCAGAATAAGTCACTTAATGTTAGGCCAGTCATTTTCTATGATTGGCCAGCCATTATATACGCCTGCGTCCAGGGCCTCGCTTGTCCTCAATCTTGTCTTGTAGGATTAATTGTAGAAGTTGGTACTTATCATTACGTATAATGTGGCCAAAGTAGGCCAGTTTTCTGTTCTTTATGGTAGTAACAATTTCATTGTCTTTTCTGAGCCTCTCGAGAATCGTGATGTTAGTTGTATGGTATGTGTATGAGACCCGTACCATGCGTAGCATTCGTAGAAGTTCTATTATAAACTTTTATCCCTTGGGATCGAATTTATTATAGTTGTTGAACAACATAAGCAAATCGAGGATAAGTTAGTATATGTTATTGTTTGCTTGCATGTTATCGGATAGAAAGCAAAGGGGGTTGTTTAATGTATTGTGTTTATCAATTTCCATCTAAGGCATTTCTGCTCGCAACTATTATCGTCTGATTAAAACGACGCAACTTTGAGTTCGAGCGTCTTCGCATGCCCTGCTCAATTTTAATTCTTACGCAATATTTGAGATTAAATAATCCGTGTATAGATATAAGATTTTATCAATATCGGACAAATTAATTTTAACTGAGTTAATAGTCTGAAATAAATTGTTTACATTCGTTTAATGTAATTTAGGATACGAGGATCTAATTTTGAGATAGCAAAAAATTGCACTTGCTTGGCTAGATGTTCTTTAATTTTCATATTTATTATTTATATAACAAATACATTTTCTAAATCTTATTATACAAATACTAATATTGTGTAATGGAAAAATACGCAAAAGTTGTAAGACAGTATGAGATGCTAATGACGAGAGGAGAGGATAAGGCTAGAAATAAGGATATAAAATCGATGGAATTTCAACTCACTTTAACGCTATCTGGCAAATTAGTGAAATGTAGCAGAAATCTATATGATCACGACTTAGTCTCTATAGATATTTCATAGAGTATGGTTTATGAAATGAAAAGCACATTGTATAAGATAATCTTGAAAGTTTAATGGAAAGGAAAAAGGAACTACTTGGGGACTAGGCAGATAAATACAAATGTATTAAATTCTTCAAAATGTTACAATTTATAAAATGAAGTATATATTTTTTCATAATTATTACAGAGGATGATGAAATATCAATATAACATAATCTATATAGATAAAATTTAGATTATATATATATATAAATCTAAATTTTATCTATATAGATGTCGTAGTCATATAGTGAAATCAGTCAGATTGTGTAGTTCGTGAAGTTTATCTAGGATTTACACTATCTTACTTACCGATTTGACGTTTCAAGATATGCCTTAGCGCTTTCATCTTATATAGCGTAAATCGTTGCCGCGTATGTTTTGTTGTCTCAAAACAATGTCTAAACTAGGAGACAGTGCCGGATTTTCCAGCAGGCTGAGTAGGCTGGAGCCCAGGGCGGCAGATTTTAGGGGCGGAAAATTTCGGGGCCAACATTTTTTTTGTCATACAGAAATTAAAAAGATTCATTTTTATATACCTTAATGTAAATGTTATGTAATATGTTTCACCGCGTACTGTTAAATTATTTTTTTCTACAATTTGCGTAGTAGTGGTCGGTCCGAAGCAGGATCGACGGGGCCGAGCTGTTAGGGGCATACGCCGCGTAGTGGCATTGTGTCTGAAAGAGACAGAAAAAGAGCGGCGATACAAACGAAAAAGCCGCCGAAAAGAAAAGCCGCTTCTGTTGATTGAGTCATACAATCTCTTACATGTATTAATTTTTCCTCTGTTGTGTGCTATAGAGGGAAAAATGGAAAAGTTCAGTGATCCGAATAACGAAAATTATTGTACGATTTTCGAACTGTTAGCTGAATTCGATCTTTTTTAGTGATTCATGTTGAATATCTAAGACTTTTATAAAAAAATTTAATAAATTTTTATTTTTAAAAGTTTTTAATTTTTATAAATTTGACACAACGCAAGCAAAAGTTAATGACTGAAATTGGGAAAGAGAAAACGTTAAAGATAGTAAATTTAACACGTTGATCAGCAAGAGTGGACGCATCTAGAAGTTTGGAATCAATCAAAGGATGATTGTACCGAAAAACCTGTAACACGAAACGAAGCGACGGAAATAAAAAATGCACCACAGAAAAAAACAATTTTTTATTTAATATTTATTTACTATAAAAATCAGCACAATGTTTAATTAGAAATGTAAGCCTGCTTAACTGACAATGACAACAGGCAATCAAAATTGGGAATAATCGTTGATAACGCTGCTCTCATCTATTGGTTGATCGGCCTCAGGCGTTCTATTTTTCTTGATTTAATCGTAGTGAGAATTGAAAACCCAAATTCGCATAAGTAGGTTTTTGCCAAATGTATTGTCATTGCAAATGATAAGAAAATTGCAATAGCAAGCTTTGAAAGCAGTGGATACTCATTTTTTATATGCGGTCAAAAATGTGCTAGCTCTGCTTCAGAAAATTTTAGTTTTAAAATCCGATCAGTTTTTAGCTCCTTGAATTCTTCCTGCTCGTTTATCGGCAGGTGTCCAATGGAAATGCTCTCTGCGAATGGATTTCGTACCCAGTGCATAAGTAGCAGATCAGATGCAGGAAAATAGGAGTTCATTTTTTCTTCTAATAATTCCAAGTGTTTCACTACCAAAGTCTGCACTTTTTTCTGATTCGAAAGCCATAACATTTGGGAAAATTTAATTACTACCATTGGTTGCAAGACTGATCCATAACACCAACTTAGCACGAAAGCCTTCAATCTTATCCGATGACTTTAAAATTTTGAAATTCCTGCCTTGTTTTTTGTTGAGCACATCTAAATTGGCAAATATATATGCCAGATATACAAGTTATACTACCGATTCTTCTCTTTTAAACTGAGTAGCAAAAACTCAACCATGGTAGAGGCCCATGGTTGAGTTTTTGCAACTCAATTTAAAAGAAAAGAAAGAAGCCAGAAAACGTCTGGCTCTCATTGTTTAGCTCGTAAATTCGCGAAAGCTCTTTTACGTGAGAAAGCCATCGTACTTCTATATGAAACGGAAATGACTGATGAACTGTTCCCATTTCCTGACGCACTCCATTAAACATCCACATGTCGCGATTGACAATTTTGACGACTCTTATAGGACAGACAAAATAATTCATCAGGCAGTGACTTCGACATCAGTGCTTCCCTGTGGAAAAAGCAATGTAAATTTTTAATATTAGGGTTCTTTCAGAAGCCCCTAATTTTCATAGCTGCTTCTTATTCGTTATTCGGAATAACTTATTCTAAGTGATGTCAAAACTATAGTGCGTATATCGTGAACAGTTCTCAACGGACTATCCAGGTATTACAAAAAAAAAGTAGAAAAGGCGAAAATTTTGCATTCGGTGAATATTGTTCGACTGATGTTAGTTAGCATTGTGAACGCAGGTGTTTCAGCTATGAAACAACATTTTAAAAGGGAAGTTCACAAAACCAACGTGAAAATCAAAAAGTCTACTGCCGGAATATCGACGTTTTTTCACACAAATGATTCACCTGCATCTAGAAAAACGGCTGCAGCAGAAGGAGCATTTCCACATCATGTCGTTGTTCACGCACTATCGTTTAAAGCTGCAGATTGTACAAATCGTTTGATTTCAACTGTTTTCGCTGATTCGGAAACTGCTCGGAAATTTTCTTCTGCTCAAAGAAAAACGCAGACGATCATTACAAGCGTATTTGCACTGAAATCAATTGAGAATCTTTTGTCTGAATTCTCTATTGCAACCGAATTGTCAAATTTTTAAGAAATCCAAACATCTCCTGTCATTATTCGGTATTATTCGCAATGAAGGATTGAAAGTTGAATTGTTGGAATTTGCCTGGAGAAACGTTAGAACTGATTTGCAACTATCAGACAACAGTACTTGACAGATTCAAGTTGAGAACTAATAATTTGATAGCATTCAGTGCTGACAATGCAAATGTAAACTTTGATGGAGACAAACAGGGTGGTCCAAACAATGTTTTTGCCAAATTAAAAAACATTCAATCAAAACTGATTGCTGTAGCCTGCCCAGTTCACATGCTCCATAACGCAGCCAAAAAATCCTGTGAGAGGTTTTCACTTGACTTTGAATCGTGGATGTTCAAAATCTTGAGCTATTTCCATGGAATTTCGTAGCGAGGAACGACATGAAAACTTTAATTTTGTAACTTTAAAATTGAATATGTTAAATTTCCAACGCATTCTCGCACGCCATGGTTAAGCCTTCTTCCATTGATCGAACGTATTTTGCAGTTATGGAGTGGCTTAAAATCACTAGTTTTATCGACGGATGACATTCTAAAGGTTCTTAAGAATTTGTTCTCTGATGATTCAAATGAAATCTACTTTTGGTTTCTACAGAGCTCATTCCAGCTGTTACAGCCAACTTTGCTGATAATTGAAAAGAAGGACCTTGTGATTCCTGAGATGATAAAATCTGTAAAAAATCTGTCACAAAAGCTCACTGAGAGGATGCAGAAGAAATTTTTTGGTGGAATGACTCAGTCTAAACTGCAATGAATTGAAGATTCTGATTCGGCATCCACTAGGCAAACAATTTTCGACAATTTATTCAACAGCCGTTGATTACATTCAAAAGTGGTTCAGAATTGCCGACAATCCGTCTTCTAGTAAGTGGCTAATGCTGAAATCCGAAGAAACAATATATAAAGATTGAGGATTGAGGACTCTTTATTTTATGAAACTAGCCTTTTAATTTCCATGCTGGAAGATTCAAAAGAAAGTTTTCATGATTTAACGGTTGATAAAAAATGGACTTTTCTGTTTCAAAACGAATCGTTTTTGGATTTGAAGAAATTGGTATACGCAATCTTTGTCGTCGAATGCTGCTGTTGAGCGATTTTTTTCAATGTGCAAAAAGCAATGGACTGATGACAGAAATTGTCTCAAAATTGAAACTGTTAAAAGTTTATTACGTCAAGTTCAATTATTCATTAACATGCTCTGAAATGTACTATTATTTGTTGGAAAACGATAACTTACTTAGACAAATTCAATCGAGCAATAAGTATGTTCACTGATCTGATCGTATTGGTCTTGTATTAATTTAGTTGTGTATGACTTCAGTGAACGTTTGTCAATTTAGACTTTTCGCGAAAAATGTCCTTTTTTCTGGCATAAAGTATGTGGGAGCCCTATATAGAAGTTATAGTTAGTTTGTGTATTGGTAAATTGTAGCTTCCACTTTGTATTTTCGTAATTGTGGCTTCTCCGTCAGTCTTATTCTTCTTCTTCTTTTGAATAGGCCTACTTTGGACCACTTTCGTTCAACTGTTGGGCTTTGACCTTTGCCCAGTATTGTCGCATCTTATGCCGGTGTAACTCCTTTCTCTCTTCTGTCCAGGGGGTACCTTTCCTTCGAGGTTTTTCCTGAAATCCACGGACTTCCTTTAGGGTGCGTCTCACAGACTGTTTGTTTTTGAGATCTGTTATTCCCAGTTCTTTAATATTCTTCTCGGTCTCTGTCAACCAAGTGGTACGAAGCTTCTTGTTTTGCCAGAAGGCGAACAGACGGTTGGTTAGTCGTTTTGGAAGCAATCTCGCAACCTGGCCATAGAAAGCTACCCTCCTTTTCCTTGCACAGTCAGAGAGCATCTCAAAATGTTCGTAGAGCTAAGAGTATTGCCGTCTTCGGAATTCCCCATCTTCCTTTACCGGGCCTAGGATCTTCCTGAGGATTCTCCTCTCTCTGATTTCCAATTTCTCTATTAGACCCCGTCAGTTCAAGGAAAGACACTCCATGGCATACAGGGCTTTTGGTCGTAAGACTGATGTGTAGTGCTTAAGTTTCAGGTTGCGTGACAGGCATTTCTTATAGTAAGTGTTCTTAGTCAGCCGATAGGCTAGTTCTAACTTGCTGACGCTCTTGGTGATATAATGATGCTCTTTCTGATAAGTTGGGTTCAAGCCACTCGCCGAGATACTTAAATTCTCAGTCCTCTTGATGTTTCCCTGTTCTAGTAACATCTCTCTGTTTGCTTTTCTGATTTTGGTGAAGAATTCTGTTTTTTTCTTTCTTCTTCATTCTGAGGCAGTTTACCTGCATTGTTGACCTGCATTGATTTACCTGCATTGATGCTCTCTCTGATAAGTTGGGTTCAATCCATTCGCCGAGATACTTAAATTCTCAGTCCTCTTGATGTTTCCCTGTTCTAGTAACATCTCTCTGTTTGCTTTTCTGATTTTGGTGAAGAATTCTGTTTTTTTCTTTCTTCTTCATTCTGAGGCAGTTTACCTGCATTGTTGACATCTCAAGAGAATTAGCAAACAATGCCATGTCATCTGCAAAGGACAGGCAATCAACAACCAGTCCATCGCTCTTACGTCCCAGGTAGATACCACTCTGAGCACCCAAATTGTCTAGTTCCTTGCGCCATTCTCTCATAACCTTTTCAAGGACACAGTTGAAGAGAAGTGGGGAAAATCCATCTCCTTGTCTCACTCTAGTTTTTATTTCAAAGCTTTCTGAAATCTCGCCTCTAAATTTAACCTTGGAATGGGCGTTGGTCAAAGTTTCTAGCATGACTTTGCGGGTTTTGTTGTCTAGTGCTAGTTCCTGAAGTACTTTGTTAAGCGTTTCTGTATCAATGGAATCGTAGGGCTTCCTAAAATCAACAAAGGTGACGACCACCTTGCGGTTTCTCATCTTGGAGTATGCAAGTACAGTTTTAAGATTGAGGATCTGTTGAACACAGGATCGTGTCTTCCTGAGGACCCCTGGCTATCTCTCAGTTGACTATCTAACTGATTTTCTGCCCTTGTTTGTAACGCCTTCGAGAGAATCTTGTATGTTACCGGGATGAGAGAAATTCCACGGTAGTTGTTTAGATCAGTAAAATCTCCCTTTTTGTGAAGCGGATGGATCAGAGCAGATTTCTAATCGGGTGGTAATTTCTCTGTTTCCCAGATGTCCTGGATGATCTCGGTTAGCTTGCGCACGGCATTTTTTCCAGCACATTTCCACAGTTTAGCAACGATAGAGTCCTCTCCAGCTGCCTTGTTATTCTTAAGAAGTTGAATGATCTGGCAAACTTCTTCCAATGAAGGGGGAAGGGAGTCCGGGTTTGGTGTGGTTTGTTTATAGTCGAAGTCTTTGCTGGGTGGGTCACAGTTGAGTAGATTTTTAAAGTACTGAGCCAAAAGGTGGCAGTTGTCCTTGTCGTTATAAGCCAGTTTGCCTTGTGAGTGTCTGAAGTGGAGGCTTGGCGGAGCGTATTTTCTGAGTGCCTGCTTAAAGGTTCCAAAGAAATCTCTGGAATTATTCTTAGCAAAGCTCTCTTTGATTTGAGTTAGTTAGTTTTGTATTTTACAAGTCTTACATAGAATACATTTTTGTTTTTAAATGTAAATATTAGTGTTTCATATATGTACGTCCTTATCGTTGTTAAAACTTGTGACTCAGGATTTATACCTGCCTCTGCAGGTGTCTGTGTACTTTAGGGATCGGATTGTTCTGATTACCATTGTTTGTATTTTAAATATTTGGGAAATATTCTTTCCCCCGCCCTAAAATATTATTCCAAATTTTAGTTGCTATGGAAAGTAGCGAATTATACGTATAATAAGGCTTTCGGTTTACATATAGCGTTTTAATATTCTTGGGGCGATTACATTTCTGCTTAGTTCTGTGGACAAAGTATTAATGTATTAATATGGTATGTTCATTCTATGCTTTTATATAAATTCGACACTAGTAGTCTTACTTGTTTCTGGTACTGTATCGTATCATTGTAGATGGCCGCCTATTGGATATATCTCTTTAGTTTTTTTCTAGTTCCTTTTTTGTTTGTCAGTAAAAGTAATTATTTTGGATTTTATGTGTTCCAAATTAGTTTATTTTCCGCCAACCAGTCTATTAATTTGTTTATTGTGACAATTAAGTTATATAGATATTCAACATATTTTTTGTGACATTTAAGTTATATATTAGACATTTACCTAATGTGTATTTAAAAAACTTATTTTGTAGTTTATTTAACGATTCCTAAGTATAAAAAACGGGTTGCACCTTGCAGAGAAATGTATATAACTGGCCGTCATCCATCACCTTCACGTTGGGAAATAAGGAAATACTATTTGATGGATTAAGTGAGTAATCGCAAACTCGTTCCTAGAAATTGCACATCACTTTCTAATTAAACTTAAGATAGATCCCCCTCACCCGGACACCTATAATTACAGATAAAATAAAATCTATCAATTATAAATATCTTCAAATTGGAAACAAAAATCTTTATCAAAAACGTAAAAAGTTTTGGTGGGATGAATAAAACTAATTGAAACTAGACAAATAGTTCGTGGTAGGCGGAAAGACCGCAATATTTGTATAATAACTTTTTCTTTTATTTTTTTAATTTAAGATTTCTGATCATGTTAGAGTAAATATGTTTGTGAACCATACTGTAGACGAACATACTGTGTCAACCGAGGAACCGCGGCATCATATGGTTCATGGCGCGGCGCGATTGAGGTGCCGCAAAATTTAGGCATTTTCTTAGAAATTCACTTAACTGTAGTTTAAGATAACTCATCATTAGTTCAGTTTTAGCTTTTTTGCATTAAAATGCTACTTCTAATTGTATTTTTTTTTTAATTTTCACGCCACCCCCTTAACGCTCTTGTTTAACGCTCCCATTTTTGCGTGCTTTGGATGACGTTACCGGGCACGTTTCGTGTTTTTAATTATTATAATAATAATTGAATAGACAGTTATTAGTTAAAGATTTTCAGTTTTAATCGCTCTTCCGATAATGGAAAAAGCTAAAAATCATTTTATAGATATTGTCTAGTACCGGGATGCAAGCAAAAACTCTTAAAAGAAACCAAATAAAGTATTTTTTTGCTCCAGGAAATGCAAAAATACGTAAACAATGGTGTAAAGTTATGAAGCGAGATGAAGTATCTCCAATATCACATTTACCATCTCCAATATCGGTTGGTCATTTACTTCGTTAGGTATCTGCTTCTCCATCAAACACTTTATCCAAAATTCACTAGAATCTATTGAAACATAAAGTTAAGTGAATGAAAACAACATTTCAGGTTATATTAAGGTAAATACTGCTGAGTGCTTGCATGCATGAAAACCTATTTAGTAGATTATAAAATATCATGTATTACAGTAATTACTTTGCAGCTTTCACTCCTTTAACCACAGCGGGTGTAAAATCTAAATTCGATACAAAATATGCTGCCATCATAACCAAAAGCATATGTTTTTGGTATATTGTCCGATTGTGCTTTGACAAAACCATTTTCAGTCTGTGTTCTTGATAATTTCTAATGTTACTATATAGGAAAATCACAGTAGGTAATGGAAAACACTAAATAAATGTAAATAAAATTAATTTTATTTCAAACACGACTAGTACAATATGAATATCGACGCCGATAAATGTCATAATGTGCCATGTGACGACATGCAATGATTCGACCAATCACTGGTGACGCGTCTCACAAATTTGAAATTCGCCCGCTTCTTTTGAACTTTGTGATTAAAATTTTATTGAAGTTTATACAAACTAAACTAGAAAATTCAGTTTTTTTTTGTAGTAGTAGAAATGGTTTAGGTGTAATGCTAAGTATCAGGGGTAAAAAAATTAAGTAAATCCAAATCACTTGCATATTCCCTATTATAAATTATTAAAGTTTCAAATATATTACACTATTTTAAACTTATAAATAAAATAGCTAAAATGAAACTGAAACTTTTTAACGGAGACTTAAAAAGCTATAGTTAGTATTTGAGTCGATAAAAGATAATAGGCTTAATTTAATGAGCCATGGACAACTGACCAATAAACATGTACGTTCAGCTAACCGCGCAAATTGAAACTCCGGTAATATTATTGCAGAACGACATATAATTAGACCAAGCTATACACGGACATTAAAATCCCAATCCAGATTCGACTGTGACCTAAATCCACTCAAAGTAGGATCATTCTGTTTTAAAATAATATCAAGTCCCAAAATAAACTAACATTTTTCTAATAAAACACTTTTTTTTAACATTTATATAAAATTCGAATAAATACAGAAATATATATATATATATATATATATATATATATATATATATATATATATATATATATATATATATATATATATATATATTTATATAGGGTAAGTCAGGGAGAGATCGACCACCGGGTGAGACCGACCAGTCGGGATAACTCAAGAACAAAACTAGGGAGGGATCTGTGCGTCACATATATGGTAAAATTAGTTCAGCTTGTTGCAACAAACTTGATATATCAGGCTGTGGCAACAGTTTGAATTTATAAATTAAATTTGAAATTTTGTGCGAACATGAAAGTTTTTTGACATATTTACTGAGTTGGTAATATTTTGAAAACGTATATATATATATATATAGGTAAATATATAGGTATATATATATATATATATATATATATATATATATATATATATATATATATATATATATATTTATATATATATATATATATATATATATATATATATATATATATATATATATATATATATATATATATATTTATAAAGGGCGGATTATATGCACCAAAAAAATGAAATATATGCATCGATTTTTGAGGAAATATGCACTTAATTCGACCATCTATGCAGTACAATATGAAAAACTTTGACAGAAATTGATGAAGAAAAGGTAGAAATTATTAAGGCCATCTAATATGTTTATTCACATAAGATTTTGTTAATTCTAATTAACAATTATTAACTAAAAATATATCTAACTACACTGTTTAACTCAATCTATATCTAAACTTGACTACTAGTCAATTCACAAACTATACTGGTTTATTTTTACAACATATTTGTGTAATAATTGATAATCAAATGCTCAAAATTAAAATTAATATCGTCAAATATTTCGCGTTTTAAGATTTTGTTGATAATTTTCAATTTTAAAAATCCCTCGTCTTTTGTATTACAATTATCATAATAATTTTTTCGTCTATAGATTCACCTACTCTACCTTTAACTTTTTTACAGGACTACGATCAAATTCTTCTGTAATTTTGATTGATTCTGATAGAGGCAAACCTTTTCTTTGCAGTCTATGAATAGAGTTTGAGACGAAGCAATAGTTTGTTTTAATAAATGCAATGTTTTAATGGTGCTGGTGCAAATCCGTACCTTTGCCAATCTTTTTATTTTGCGTAATGAAGTTATTAATGCACTCATACGGGTGAATGTCGTTAATGGCACGCATATGGCGTGCTGAAAAGTCGCGCTTATTGAACTCGTTCTTTGCTATACTAATTTTGCAATTTTCCATAGCGGCGCTGGAATTACTGATTTCGAGAATTATGTCTTTAATACCTGTAAAATTATCGTCATAAAAAATTACTGCGTCTAACCACGTAATCCATCTGGTAATTATATTTTCAGGAGGCAATTGAACATTTTTTCGGTATAAAATTGGTCTCTCAAAGAGGCTTTTAAAATTATTTTTTTGCCATTATTAATATATATATAAGATCCCTATAAGATACCTAATATCTTCTGCTACACGATTTAGACCGTGAGCTAAACAGGTTATATGCACAATATTTTTTTTATCTACGACCACTATTGTAAATGCCCATTATTGTACAGTTCGTGGACTATGTAAATACATCATAACACACATATGTAACAAACCGCGAGGATGTTATAATTCAAAATCACCCATGAGCGTTTGGTTTGCGATTCCTTGAGTGGTTGAGAGCTGCACGTTGATACTATTTTTGAATATAGTACTCCGTGATTTTCAAACAATCATTAAACGTCACATAATACCAATAATAATCATAAGTCATACAAATAAGTGCTAAATAAAAAGGTATGTATTTATTTGATGTATGAATGTTTTTCTTTTCATTTCTATCAAGTTAAATAAGGTCGAGTAACAGTTATATATGAAAATACAACTTTGTTTATTAAAATGACTAGTTTATTGAATAATGTACCCAAAAAGAAATAAATTTGTTACATCAAACACATTTTTCTTATTAAATAGAAACAAATTAGTGCGGTCGTAGATAAAGTATAGTACATAATTCGAATTGTAAGGCAATTACTTACTCGCGGATCTACGTAAACTGTTCCGTAACTGTTCTTACAACTCTCATAACGTAATATAATATTTTCAATTTTTAACTGCTTTTATCATGTAGGGTGCAGCGTCTAACAATATAAATCAATTTTTTTCGTAGGGTACGCTTTCAGGTAATAAGAAATTTGATAAACCTTCTTGTACAAATCGGGTAATAGTTAAATGATTAGTTTTTTCAAGTTGTTTCGATGAAATTAAATATGATTTTTCTAAATGGTCTACATGAAGAATTTCTATTAACAAATGGGCAATATAACGGCCACATTTGACGGTACTTTCATCTACGATTAAATAAACAAAATTATTGCCCAGTAGTTGTCCAATTTTGAACATTGTTTGAATATAACAAGAATTTACATATTTTTTTCTTAAGGTACTCTCGTCATAACGACTTAAATATGCATGCTTGAGCATGCACAAATATGCAATATATGCATTTACTAATTAGCGTTAATTAACTCTAATCAATATAATTCGTCCACATAATTAAGATAGTTTATTAGTTAATATTTATATAGTTAATTAGGCGCAAAATAGATAGTTTACTTAGTTAGGTACGGTAATAATAACATCGTTTTGAAAAGTGCTCCGGTAAAATGAATACAATTTAGTTAAAATTAACGAACCTCAAAAATATTAAAACTATAGAGAAGCTCAGGGGGTAGTGCCATTTAGGAGGCCCGATCCTGGATGTGCTGAGTGGATCTGACAATTTTTATTAAACTATTAAAAGTGCTAGAGCCGTTTAGCAGCCCAGAGGACTTAAACACCAACATTTCGCCTACAAATTTTATTTAGTGCGTGGACAATTAAGTTAACCATTTTTCCTGAACTATTTCTAAAATCTTAAAAATTAAATTAAATTAATTATTTTGACATTAGTGAGTTACATATTTCGGTTAGCCTACTTTTGATAAAATCCCTTTGGACCTATGAAATTATTTTGAACCTCTCGCCGCGTATGTTCTCGGAGTTTTCGACCTTGTTCAGATCATAGCTCTAACCAAAGATCTATCTAGAAAGTGCTGAAGAAATTTTCGGAAGATGTCACGTTTGTCACATTAGTATTATTCCTATTCATTTAATATGAATATAAATAATAATAATAATAAAACTGTGTGGAGTTAGTCTCTCATCGGGCGACTCCCCTGGTGGCAGTTAGGGGAATGCTCTCCCGATATGGGGGGTTTAACTGGCAGAGCACAATTTACAGAGGAATGTCTACAAAGTCGAGATTATAATGAACCAACTTAATTTAAAAATAATTTATTTGTTGTGGAGCTACTTCACAAAAACTTGGTCTTTGATACATTTCAACATGTCATATGTCATCCCCTAATGAAACCACAGTTTTGTGAAACATGTAGTGTACTACAAATAAATTTGAATCGTGATAAAACTGTTCGATTATTTTTAAGATAGAATTTGTAAAACCATCCCACGTTATAGATAATCCATACAAACTTAAAACAAACGGAACACAGCCTGAATATATAAATATATTCAACCTTTCCGGAGCTCTATAACAATTACTGAGTCTTTTTAGGACTAACAAAATAAATCTCATGTGAAATTTGTAAGTTAATCCATAACTTTCAGTCCCCCTTCGTGGCATCAGAGGCGGATCTAGACTCGATTTTCAGTAAGGGCAATCAGTATTGTAACTAAGAAAAACGTAGGTTTATGCAAGACACTTCATTTTTTAAATAAAGTTTTATTGAAAAATAAAATTGCAGTGACTGCTACTTTTTTTTAATAATAATAAGAAGAACAAAGTTTTTTAATATAAAACAACTTATTTTTAATAAATAAATCAACAAAATATAATATACTCGTAATAATCCGAACTAATTCAAGTAACAAAATAAATTCGCCGTTTACTTGCCTTAGCAAATTTTTCGTTAACATTATCAGTGTTAACACTTATATCTTGATGTACTTATTCATTCGATCATCATCATTCTTGTGCGCAACCAAGTTTTTAATCTTCGCAAAGACTGAAAAAACTTTCAGCAGTTACGACACTTGCAAAAATGAGCAGCAATGCATGAATGATTGTAAAAATTTTCTAGTCGCTTTTATCAATAACTTCCATCACATCAGTTGGATAATGATTCTCTACTCTTTCCCAATTTTTATAATTAAATCCCCACCAAAACTCCCATTCTCCCTGCAACATTAGCTCAACCTGAAATTGCTGATATCCCAAAAGTGAATGATATTTTTTGGCTAATATTTTTTGCCACAATAAATCTGAAGTATTTTCTTTGTTTGTAAATACATTTGGCATGAGGTTATTTAGCTCATAACATTCCAATGCCTGTTGAAAAAAACGTGATTTTATATCAATAATTTTGTGTTCTAGAAGTGGAATATACAAAGATTTTCTATAATAGTCTTTTGCGTTATTGGCTGGATAATTTTCTCTATTTCGTTGTCTCTTCACAAAACAAGGCAAACGTATTTCAGCATCAATTTCGGAAATTAAAGCGGTTCCATTTGAGTATGTAAGAGCAAATGTCTTTTCAGTTTTTTCTCTTATTCTCCAATATCTGTATTGTATCATTTATCATTTGAGATGCCTTCCTTAAACACATCTGAGGCGACTGTAATAATCTACTCAACGGTGCAGTCGTTTTCAATATATCAGTCATTGCTACAAGAGGTATAATAAAATCAGATTGAGATAATGACGCTAAAAGTGTAGTGGCCGTAAAACTGCTGTTATCATTCCAGGATAAAATAATTTGTAATGCTTCCATTTTTTTTGACAAAGCAATTTGAAATTGTAGAAACGAATCATGTCTCTCAACCCATCGCGTTTCACATAAACTACTTAATTGTCCACTAATTGCTGTTTTAAAAACGAATTTCTTTTTGCTGTTAGATTAAAAAATGCTATGGCAGATTTAATTATTCCAAGAGCATTTATGATAGTATTAATTTTATTGGATTTAGATATTGAATTATTCAATGCATGATTAAAACAAGGACATCTAGAAGCATTTATAGCAGAAAACAGAATATATGTAACTGCCCCAGCTACCTCAGCAGACATAACACTACAACTATCTGTTCCAATCCCGACACAATTGTTAATATCTAAGTTTAAACCATTTATTAATTTTACCACGTAGTATAATTGCCACCCACGTAGGTGGATTGAAAGCTATAGAATAACTTACAAATTTCACATGACATTTATTTTGATAGTCCTAAAAAGACTCAGTAATTGCTATAGAGCTCCGAAAAGGCTGAATATATTTATATATTCAGGCTGTGTTCCGTTTGTTCTAAGATTGGATTATTTTTAAATTAGGTTGGTTTAGTATAATTTTTACGTTGTAGCCCTTACTATTGTGAATCATGCTTCGCCAGTTTTTATACGAAATAAATTAAGCATTTTTTTATGTTTTCTGGTGCTACGTCGCTCGTTTTACACATGACATTTTCTGAATAAATTTCAAACATGTTCGATTCAAATGTTCTTTGGGAAATTATTACCGATGTTGTAGATTGTTTTATGTAATTATGATTGAATTATTATGATTGTTTCCTATGACATTACATCCTCATCGACTCAAGAATAATTTTACTTTTATTCGTGTGATCGTCTACCTAAATGTTTCTATTTTTGTGCAGTAATTTTTTTTTAAACTTTCTTTAATTCTTGTGAACTTCTTTTACTTCTTAGATATATATATATATATATATATATATATATATATATATATATATATATATATATATCTAAATATATATATATATATATATATATATATATATATATTTTAATTTGACATTCTATTTTGATTGAAATATTTGCATGGAAAGTCGCGCATTGGTTCAGAATGATATTCAAATTTAATTCAAAAAATATAAACTGATACGAGCATGTATAAATCAGTATTATTTTAATAGAACTCTCTATAGGTGTCTGATGACAGTGTGTATTTGCACAACGGATTTCATCCGATGAAAAATTGTATTTCATGTTCCCGATTCTCCAGTCTCAATAACGTACCTATTTAATTTAAAAAAAATAAAGCTGTATTTAATGCACAATTCTGATGGAATATAGATGTATTAAATAATTATCACGAAATTTGTAAGTCTTTGTTTAAAAACTAAATTAGAATATTTTCCTTTGAATGTTTTAAATACAATTTAAGGCGGACAGATTTTTTAACTTTATTATACAGGTGTATATAACACATTTTTCTTGACTTGTAAAGAATTTTTTTTTTGCTTCAGTCATCAAATAGTTATAAGTAATAAGGTTATTTGCGCGCGGCGATGATTCCAGAAGATAGACTCATCCGAAACCAAAAAAAGGCTTTTATAATCTCTAATGTAGGTACATATTAGGTACAATTGTAATCTGATTTTAATAAATTAAATTGAAGATTTTTTTTTCTTGTAGATTCAATTTGCTCAATTTGTTTTGGCCAAAGAGCATTTTTTAAGTTTTTTTTTTATTATTCTCTAAATATATGGTGCGAAATTTCACTGTGTATCTTAGTTTAAATTTTGATCCAAATCGTTGTAATAGTTTTTAAGTATCATGGTTAATCAACCAATCGCGGTTAAAGTTTGGTGTCACTTTTAAATCTTTTTGCGGATTGAAATGTTGATATTTACTGGATTTAGTCGATGTCAGCTCCACACAATACACCTTTTTCAGCTCCAACCTTGCCCTATTTCAGCTCTTTTCTCCTCTGCCAGTCCATAGTGGCGGCCCACTAATACATCCGAAGCTTACAATATGTTTAATTTGGCCCGATATTCCATCATTGTATGTACAAAGACCACAATACGTCCATCTTAAACACAACAAAACAGGGCAAATTTCAGCCCCGGACTTAGAGTCCCAGGGCACCTGACATTTGCAGGGAATTTCAGCATGGAACACATAATTTTTAATTGACTTTAATAAACATCAGAATAATAGAGTCTATGTTACTATAGTTACCTTATTCTATAAAATGTATAGAATCATACGACGAACTTTCTTCTGTGAAAAAGAACGAACGACGCCATCATACTCAATTGATTGACTTATTTCTGAAAACGATCGTTCTGATGAGCAGTTTGACGCTGGTGTACACAACAGCATTCGGAGCACAATTATCCTACGTTTGGATATGTGTCCAAAAAGCCTTTTTCCGATGTATTTGTATAGCTTCAGTGACGATAACTCTATAATTATATCATTCGGCGACAAATGAGCTTCCAGGGCCAGACACTCGTTTTCTAAGGACCTATCCAAATCCCCCGGATAAAAAGTTATAAGATTTCTGCCTCCTTCACGGATGTCCTTAGATTCCATACGCTGTAGTTACGTAAGAAAGTCAAACTTTTTACTTAATTCCTCATAAGCAGATCCGAGTCTCGTATTTCTGTAATTAGTCTATCTATAAATGACTATAATATTCGGTCTCGTTTCCTTTCACTTCGTCGAACTGGACTTTACGCTAACTTTTCTTCTGCAGATCATATGCATCGCAATTTTTGCATCGCGGATTTTTCAATAACTTGCGACTCACAATGATCCAAGGTACAGGTTCTGGGTTTCCATAAGGGTTCTAGGTATGTTACCAAAGACTGATACGGTTCAACGATCGTACCCATGTCGATGTTAACAGATTGGAGAGATTTGCTTACTTTGTTGAACCTTTCCAAGATATCATTTCAGAGAAGTGATAAAAAACAAGTTTCCATCTAATCTTATGAATTCAGAAGACCCGAAGCCTCAGAGCGCGTAGATGGTTTTTCATTTGCATCATTGGTAATTATCTGAAGAGCTGCCATGATCTCATCCCAGAAGCAACATAGAGTTCGACAGGCGTCAGCTCGAGCAAATCATCTTGTCAGAGAAAGATTCTTCACGACGCACAGTCGGATAAAATCCAAAAAAAAACTGGCCAAAAACCTATAATAATAATGTTTATAAGTTAATAAAGGCCAAATAATAATGTTTTAATCCGATTCCAAGAATGCATCTCATTAGAGAACCCTTGGGACCAACGGATTCCGGGAAGTAAAAGAACCAGGTATTGAAAACCAACCCAAACTTTCATACCAAACGAAGCAGTTGAGTGTGTAGAATCGTGCGCGCGAGAGTTAGTGAAAATACGTGAAACTTTGATTGTATATCAAATGGTGAAAAAAAATTGTAATTTAATTTTGCAGAATGGCTGAGGCACAGAAAGGTATGTAGAATTTAAATACATTATTGGCTGTAAATAGATTGTTATTGTGAAGCAAGTATTTAAGAATAATTCATAGCAAAAACTACAACGTTTTGAACTCGAAGATTCAAGTTTATTTAAAGATACAAAAAAATGAGGGCAAATCAGTGCTCTAAATTTGCTCAAGTTTGCTTTATTAGACATTTATTGTTTGAGAAAATCAAGAATTAACTGCTACTAGCTGCTACTTTGTCTTCAGTATAATTTCTTATCAAATCATTTATGAAATTGAGAAATTCTCTCATTTATATATTATAATGCACCGACTAAATAACCGATAAATTTTATTTACTTAGGGTATACTTCACGATTGGTCCCATTTAAATTTGAAGAAAAAAGTACCACCCCTAAGGGTGAAAATAGGGGATAAAATTTTTTTGGTCACGATTTTTTTTCAGTGCTGTTTTTGTTTTTGAAACAATTTCTTTGAAGTCAGTTTTTTATTTTCATATATTAACTTTTTCTATTTCAGATTCAAGTGACAAAGGTATTATATATATATATATATATATATATATATATATATATATATATATATATATATATATATATATATATATATTTCGAGGAGGTTTTTTTTTATTTATTGAAAGGTCGTTTTGGTGGCAAAATAAGTGAAATATTTATTACCGTGGAAACAGAATTGAATAATAAATTGAAATGCAATTTTGAGTTGAGTGGACAAAACTATTTTACGCATAACTGTGAGAGAAATGCACGTGAAGCGGCAGAAAGTTTCTCGCATAGAAGACAAATTCTTAAATAAATTTAAGGACTGGCTGGACAACTTCACCGTCTTCACTGACGAATCGCTATCGGAACCTTCTCAACAATCGCGGCTAGCCGGAGTCGGCCTTCCATAGCCTTCTCCGAAGCGAGTGAGAGAACAAAATACAGGAGGACAGAAGACAGGTGCATTCGAAAAGATAGGAGCAGCGCAGAACTGGCATATGCAACGCGAATTAGTTTGAGAGCAGAGGGAAAATCGGCTGCGGCACAGGTTTTATATGACATCACGTATGGCAGTCCATCAAAACCTTCCAAATATAGAAAATCTCTAAAAAATTTCCCAGAACTACAACTTTCTGATGACGAGGCATTATCACTAATTATTGGATATGGACTATCAAATTGTCAAGATATGAAAACATTTTCTCAGGAAAATGTTCGCAATATTGGATCCGCCATTTTGTTTTTGGAAAAATAAAACTTAGATTCGTAATCAGTGCTCCAAAAATCTCGTTCCTGTCAAATTTTAGCAATATGGAAACATTTTCTAAAGAAAATGTTCCCTATATTGGATCCGCCATTTCGTTTTTGGAAAAATGAAACTTAGATTCGTAATCAGTGCCCCAAAAAAAGTCATTCCTGTCTAATTTTCGACATATAGAAACATTTTCTAAGGAAAATGTTCGCCATATTGGATCCGCCATTTTGTTTTTGGAAAAATGGAACTCAAATTCGTAATCAGCGACCCAAGAAACCCTTCAATACGAAATTTGGTGTGGATAGAATGAAACCTTCTATTTATGGCCAGTTTTTTGAGAATTTATCCCACTGTGCGACGGTTAAATTGACACACTAATAGACCTTTTTACGGTTAGTTAAGCGCATGCGCATCCGCCAAGTTTGAAAGGCGGGAATATGAAAGTTTCGGGCAAATAATAACGTTATACGTCAAAAAATTCGGGCAAAACATTTTGGAAATTGACACATGTGCACAAAAAAATTTCAACTATGAAATGGTCTATTGTAAGCTAACATATACAATATCTGTAATATTTATATTAAATAAGTCCATATTTAATAAGTGTGGTAAAAAACAAAGTGAATTTTTCAATTCAATGTAAGTATGGATTACCACGTAGTAACTGTCGCAACCATCCTATTCATATACAATATGATTTTCTTCTAATGCAATACATAGAAAGAATAATACTTACAGCAATTTGAAGTCCATATTTTCCATCTCAATTCATTCAGTCTCTTTCACCAATGTAAAAAAACCGAAAAGTGAACGAACAAGCACTTGCACTCTGCGACGCACTTGCTAACCATTACTAAGTAACAACAATCAATATAATACGAGCCAAATCACACATTCTAAATAGATCAATGTTTATCGGTTCCATATGGGACCGTTGGGCTTTAATGGGTTAACAACCGATTCGCTCTATTTTAATAGCCGGTTTGCTGTAATTTAACAATCGATTCACTATAATTTAAGGCTCGGTTTTCTGTATCTGACAATCGGTTCGATATAACTTACCGACATATTCCCTATAATTCAAGAATCAGTTCGTTTTAATTTAGCGATGGATTCGCTGTAATTTAGCAAACGGTTCGCTGAAAATTGACAGTTATTTTTATAATTTATTATAATAATTTTTTATTGTTATAATTTATCGATCAATAGGGAATAAGCATGAATTTTTTATATTGCACTTTTTACATCGTTATTATTTATAAATACTATTGAATGTGTTCAAATTAATTTTTAAAATAATATTTAAACAACCGATGGAATTTGACCTATTTGAACGCCCCCATTTGTTCGCAATCTTTAGATGACGTCACCGGGCACGATCAGTATTGTTTACTATATGCATAGACATTTGAAAAAGCGGAAAAATTATGTTATGGATATTGTCTAATACCAAAATGCCAAAATCAAGAATAACAAAAATTATTGCTCAATTTAATAGATGCTTAATTTAGCCATATTACGCAACTTTAATGACACTTAATCAATAGACTTTAATTATGCCTTTAATGTAATGTAAATCACTTACATTTAGTTGTTTTACTAATATTGGACAAGATTGGTCAAAATTGTATAAATCTGTACAATGTTAAAAAATGGTTACATTTTGACCTGTTGATCCAAGATTAGACGGTATAAGGTAAGATTAGATAGGATAAAACAAGACTAGTTAAGGTTAAATAAGAATTAAAAAAACATCCAGTTTATAGAAGATTAAAGCTGAATTTAGCCACATTAATCAATATTACTATTGTCTATTCATCGACAAACTTGACTATTGCCTATAGATCAACTTTATTGATGGCTTTGAAAATATAATCAATTGAACAAGCCTGTACATGATTGCATTTATTTATAGTATACTATGGTATGATTTTAATGAAAGGGGAAAGGGTTTTGAATTGCTCAGACGGGTGAAGAAATGGAAAGAGCAAGCAGGTAATGGAGAACGGTAGAATATAAATGTATACCAGTTTATTTTATTGTATTTAGACTTTAGGTAAATAAATAAAAACATCAAAATGGCTAAAGTTGATAAATAAATAAAAAATTGAAGGATAAAGAAGCTTAGTTTTGTTATCGAAGATTAAACAGAAATGTGCAAGAAAAGGCAAGATTGGACAAAGCTTAGAAGGATTACACAAGGCTAAAATGGATTAAACAAGGCGAGAGAGAAACAAGGCGAGAGAAAACTAATAAGATATCGGATAAGATTCGAAAAGTCAGAACGAAGGAACGAGATCCGGCAAGACATTATATCAAACATAGCTTTGATAAAACTACTTTTAGTTATTGTTCCTGATCATTTCTAATGTCACTGTATTCCAAAATCAGTCCTGTGAAGTTAGCAACCGAATTTTCAAAAACATATATTACATCGGAGTTCCCGGTAGATATGAAATAGTTCTAGAGTACTTTGTGCAATATTTCAATAGTTCTGCAGAATTTCGCGAAAAAAAATAGAAAACACCAAAATTGAGCTAGCAACCACTTTTGAGAAAAACTGTGGGTTTTTTACATATTCTTGCACCTCGACCATAGTTGGAGTACTTGACCATTTTTGCAAAAAGTTCTGCAAAAATTGACATTTTGCCAAAAAAATTGAATTTTGAAAATTGCAAAAACAGTTCTATTTGCGGATCTAAATAGCACCCTTAGAGTTCTATCGAAGCTCCTTTTCTCATTTTTTGATCAAAACCTTAGTTCAAAAGATAATTACAATAATAAGGGACCCATTATTTTGAATGAAAATTAAAAAAAAAGTGAAACTGTTTTGTTTGCAGTTCCCACTAGAACTCTTAGAGTTCTATCGAAAATCCTTATAACTTTTTTCTGTAAAGTTAAAAAGTGGAAAGATATGCGAAAAATTAGACTTCAGCAATGCGACGACGTGAAGAAGAAGCAAAATCGCGCGACAGTTCTGTTGATAGTTCCCTGTAGAACTTTTAGAGTTCTACAGGGTTCTACAAAAAACCTAACTTCACAGGACTTCCAAAATCGCACAAGATAATTGAAAACACTACAGAAATATAAATAAAAACAAATTTTCTTTCAAACATAACCAGCAACATGTTATGTGACGTCATAATTCGATTGGACCAATGGTGATGCGTTTCGCAAATTTGAATTTCGCTCGCTTATTTTCACTTTTCATGAAATTAAATACAAACTAAATGAGAAAATAATAGTTTAGGTGTAATGTCAAGACCATAAAGTATCGGGGGTAAAAAATCAAGTGTCAAAAATTTAAATCACTTGTTGATTCCCCATTCGCTGTAATGTACCAACCGATTTGCTTTTATTTATCAACCATTTTGCTGTAATGTAACGATAGATTCACTGCAATTTAAGAATCGGTTTGCTTTATTTGGCAATAGGTTCGATGTAATTTACCAACATATGTCGCTATAATTTAACAACCTATTCGCTGTAATTTAACGATCGACTTGCTATAATTTAGGAACCGGTTCACTGTAGTGACAGTCGGTTCTATGTAATTTACTGTAATTATTATTTTCTTTTTGTAAATATTCGTTGTAATTCCGGTAATATAATTACTATATGACAAATAGTTACACCAAGGTAAACACAGAACAATAAAATCCGAATCCTCACCCAACTCACATCTAAATTCATATGATTAGCATCAATCTGTATTATAATATCAAGTCCCAAAATTATCAACACATTTTTTATTTGGACTTTTGAAATAAAATTGGAACAATTTAAGTAATTTCATTAAAAAAACATAATATAAGTAACATTCGGACACTCGTCCTTTTTTGGCGCTACTGTTTTCTGAATGATATTTTGCTTATATCCGAAATTATTTACAATATATTTTTTTAATTCATTTATCATTCCATTTTGATCGAAATATTTGCATGGATAGTCGAACGTTTGTTCAAAATGATATTTAAATTTAAAGCAAAAATAGAAATGGATACAACCGGTGTGAAACTGGCAATAACTTTCAGCAATAAAAATTTTGCGTAAAATTTTTATTTCAAAAGGCTATAACTTTCTTATTGATAGGGATTTTTCAAAATTTTCTTCACAGAACTGTGGCACAGTAAGTCACGTCATAAAATATTCCAACGAAATTTTCTTTTCTTTTTACACATAGGCATAATAATCATATTAAAGATCAACAAATATTCACATTTACTCACTTCTTAAACACGGAACGTCAAAGTATATTATTTTCCAAAATTTTCCAACATAATTTCCACCATATATTAGGCCACAGTATTACCTTCATTTCTCAAGCAGGAATTTTTCCAAAATTCCTAATAATAAGCGCACATCGATTATTTAAAAAAGTGCATTCCATGCAGTTGCCATTTAATAGAAAAATCCAAAGAGGTGGCAATTTTCAACATTTCTCAATTTTTCTTTCAAATATCACTAGAGAATGAATGTACCTAACAACGAAATAAAACGTTTTTCGAAATATAAAAAAGCAATTGAATAACGACCAAACTTAAAAAGCAGCTGCTCCACGTAGCACCGTTTCATAGCCAGAACGTCAAATTGCAGTAAATTTTACCTTTTCTCAAATTTTCTTTCATACATCACAAGTGAATAAATGTACCTAGACAAGTGTAAAAGCTTTTGCAAAAATTCGCAAAAGTAAATGTATTCCACCCCACTTTCTTTCACCGGGCACTGTTTTATTGCAATAGGAGTAAATAGTAGTAAATTTTACATTTACTGCAAATTTACTGCAAATTGCAGTAAATTTTAATTGTCCTTAAATTTTCTTTCACATGTCACTAGAAAATGTCACTTAAAATTGAGAGCAATTTGACGGTCGAGCAATAAAACAGTGCTGCGTCGAGTGAGTGCATTTTAAGTCATGGTTAAATGCAATTATTGTTGTGAATTTTTGTAAATGCTTAGATAGTTAAGTAGATATATTCATTCCCTAGTAGGAAATGAAAGAAAATGTTAGAAAAAATAAAATTTAGAGCAATTTGACGGTCGAGCAATAACACAGTGCTGCGTCGAGTGAGTGCATTTTAAGTCATCGTCAAATGCAATTATACTTGAGAATTTTTTTAAATTCTTATACAGTTAAGTAGATATATTCATCCCCTAATAGGAAATGAGAGAAAATTTGAGAAAAGTTAAAATTTAGAACAATTTGACGGTCGAGCAATAACACAGTGCTGCGTCGAGTGAGTGCATTTTAAGTCATCGTCAAATGCAATTATTTTTGCGAATTTTTTTAAATGCTTATACAGTTAAGTAGATATATTCATACCCTAGTTGTAGCAACAGCAATAAGACAGTGCCCGGCGAACGAAGGTGGGGTGGAATACATTTACTTTTGCGAATTTTTGCAAAAGCTTTTACACATGTCTAGGTACATTTATTCACTAGTGATGTATGAAAGAAAATTTGAGAAAAGTGAAAATTGTTAAAAAAAGTGAAAATGTTAAATCGTTAAAATTTGCTGCAATTTGTTCTGGCTATGAAACGGTGCTACGTGGAGCAGCTGCATTTTAAGTTTGGTCGTTATTCAACCAATTGTTTTTTTATATTTCGAAAAATGTTTTATTTGGTTGTTAGGTACATTCATTCTCTAGTGATATTTGAAAGAAAAATTGAGAAATGTTTAAAATTACTACCTCTTTGGAATTTTCTATTAAATAACAATTGCGTGAAATGCACTTTTTTAAATAATCGCTGTGCGCTTATTATTAGGAATTTTGGAAAAATTCCTTCTTGAGAAATTAAGGTAATACTGTGGCCTAATAAATGTTGGAAATTATGTTGAAAAATTTTGGAAAATAATAAACTTTGACGTTCCGCGTTTAAGAAGTGAGTAAATGTGAATATTTGTTGATCTTTAATATGATTATTATGCCTATGTGTAAAAAGAAAATTAAATTTTGTTGGAATATTTTATGATGTGACTTACTGTGCAACAGTTCTGTGAAGAAAATTTTGAAAAATCCCTATCAATAAGAAAGTTATAGATAGCCCTTTGAAATAAAAATTTTACCCAAAATTTTTATTGCTGAAAGTTATTGCCAGTTTCACACGGGTATGGATACAAGCGTATATAAATCAATTTGATTTTAACGCAGCTCTATATGTGTCTGATGGGAGAGTCTATTTACACAACGGATTTCATCCGATGAATAATTGTATTTTAGGTTTGGGAAACTCCGATCTCAATTACGTATCTCATAAAAAAATAAAGTTGTATGTAATATACAATTCTGACGGAATATAGCTTTATTATAGGATCAGAATTACGCAATTTGTATGTCTTTATATTTTTAAAAATTAAATTTGAATATTTGCTTTTCCGAAATAATTTAAACTAAAAGCTCATAAAAAATAATTTAGAAACTAATACAGTCTATTAGTCGATACAGTCTACAGAAACTAATACAAATTATGTATTAGCTTATTTATATTTAATGAAGAGGATGGTTGCAACCGTTGCAAAGGTAAACCATATTTTCTCTGAACAGAAATTTTCATTCTCCATGTTTTTAGCACTATTTTTTAAGAAAATTATATAACTTAAAGTTGTATGTTGGAGTCAATAATAAATTTTAAATAGTTGATTAATATTAGATTATTTAATATAATAAAATGCAATGTTACATAACCTTTAATAATTTGTGAACTGTATGTTTTACTTAATATGACCAAAATGTGAATGGATGAATGATAAAATAGATTCTCGAAGAAACTTAAGCAGACTTAGGGTTCCACACCTACATGATACATTTAGGGGGTGGCGCACGCGCAACAATTACAATACTGAACATTGTATAAATCTGAATACTAAACACGACTCGACTCAACACTGAAGCTTTATGAAGAACACTGTTGAAGTGTTTAGATTTATATAACTTCATAAGTTATATATTATTTTTCAAAATGAGTGGTAAAAATATGTGAATTTTTCAATTCGAAGTAAGTTATTCATATTTGAACATTTTGCCTATGAGCAATGTAAATTGCGGAAATAATGTGTGTTAAAATGCTAAATATTTAATAACCAGATTGTTGTAATTTAGCAACTGGTACGCTGTATTATAACAATTGGTTCGCTGTAATTTAACAATCCCATTATGAAATACATGTATATGCCATGCATGAATACTAATAACTCATCAGAATTAAAAATCTAATGAAAAATAACTACAATAAAATGAAACAATATTATTAACAACTGGTTCACCCGTACTGACGAAATGTTATTAGCCGTTCTCCTAAAATGATGCGAACAAGGTAAATCTAGATTACTTTTATTGAAATGGCAAAGAAATACAAAGATAAAGTTCAAACTATCATAACTTAACACTAAATCTGACAATGTATATTAATGATTATATTTATAATATTGATTTAGAGGGCAGAAGGACCATGTGGTCGATAGACCTTTGTATAATACATAAAGTATGCAATAAATATATTCTCCCTCTCTGTACAATTTGTGGTGAAGATATGTTGATGTATTGATTTAGCAAGTTTCAATGATTATTAAACAATTGAATAATGGCAAATATTAAATTTCTACGTCATCCTATATTAAAAGATTTTTGAATAAAAAATTGAATTTTGTTTAATTCGTTTTAATAAAATATTTATCAATCAAGCAGCTAACTAATTAATGAGAGTTGTGTAATTAGTGAACTAAAATTTCATGGAATTTCAAACGAGGTGGTTCTTGCGCTGCAATCAGTCCTTAATTAGTTAAAAAAATTATATTGAACGAATTTTGCTCGATAACAACTGCATTAGTTAATTGCTGTAAGAGGATTAATTAACCGTTTATAGAGCAAATCAGATATTAAAACAATAGTAATATCCAGTGTGGTGTTAAATTTTTGAATCAAACCAATAATTTCTTTATTTAATGTTTTTTGGGATAATCGCTCGGACACCCTAATATTATTTTCTAAAATGCTATTTTGTTATACAATGTTATTTTGAAAAAAAAAATCGTAACGTCATTAGTTTGCGCTCAGACGTCATCGACATTTTTTTTAAATGGCATCCCGCATTTTTTACTCTCGTTTTGGATAGACCTTCTAATTGTCTAAATGGTGCTGTAAACATTTAATAACATTTGATATGTTACATTAGAAAATTTTCGGAAAAAACTGATTTCAATTTTATAATAACCAGCATTAGCCAGTTTAGAAAAATGTGCTTGTAACAAGAAAATCTTAATAATTTTACGACATGTGCTGAAATAAGTCGGTTTTATATCCAAACAATACACATTTTTTTAAACTGTTTTTTTCTCTGCTTTTTTTTAATTGCGAATTTCACTTGTTTCTTTTGCTTCTGATTTCGCTGCGTGTAACCAAACTTTGATACATTAACTAATTATTATAAAAAGTAATTCATCTATCTGAAATTTTGTTACAATGGTACGTCATTTGACTGAACGGGAAAAAATAGAGAACGCACTCATTAGTTGTTCAACTCATGTGAGTTATTCAATCAAGAACATCCTTGATTGTAAAATCGACAGTGAGTTTGTGAAATTGGTCGCCAGATACACAAGAACTGGACAAGGTCGACATCCAGTAAATGAAGGAACCAAATTTACCATGCTACATGATGGTGAATAAATCCATCATATTTCAACAAGACAAATTGCTCTAAATAACTATGGAGATCATTATTTTGTTTTGAGATTATTTAAAAAAAAGTACCACCCGTACAAAGTGATCAACTGATCCATGAGTTACACGAGGATGATCCAGTTTACATGATCTAGGATGAATAATTTTTTTTAAGTAAAATATTTTTTTCTGATAAAGCCACCTTTTGCCTAAACGGTTCAATCAGTACATTGCTACAACTGTAGGTATTGGTCACGGGCAAATCCTCATTGGACGCAGGAAACCAACAGTCAACGCCAAGACAAATTAAATGTGTGGGTGAAAATCATAGGTCGGCGTTTTATGTCATGTTTTTTATGTCATGTTTTTATGTCATGTTTAAAAAAAATGTCGATGACGTCAGAGCGCAAACAGAAGACAGGTGACGCAATGAATCCAGTCTTCTGCGATCGAAGAAGTGAAATAATTTTCCCCGCACCCCAAACAATTATTTTCCTCTTGAAGGTTATCACATGAATCATCATTCATCACAAGATTACATCAGTTTTATCCTCAGAACTACTGATTTCAACTTTTTTATTAAAAACCTCAGCTCAGCTAAAACCTCCAATTCCTGTTTTTCAGGAGTATCGGTTAAGACTCTTGTTTTACCTTTTCTTTTTCTAGTAGTTTTATTCTTACGTGGTGATGCCTTGATGCGAATGGCTTCAGGGGACATTAGGATATTGTCTGTTTCTATATATATATATATATATATATATATATATATATATATATATATATATATATATATTATATTCTATATATATATATATATATATATATGTATATATATATATATATATATATATATATATATATATATATATATATATATATATATTCGGTACCAGTGGATGTAGATGGTGCTGTAGATTCTACACCCACTTGCTTATTGTCAGTTTCTTGTTAAATATTGGTAGGTTGTGATGGTCCAGGTAGAACAATAATTGGTTGTGTATCAGCCATTTCATATGAACTTATCTTCGCCAAAAATATTATCATTGAATGGCCATATTCCTGCAACTTTAAATCCATTTTTAATCTTGGATGGCCTAAAAGCTAATGGAAAAGCAGTGCCAAAGCATTCGACGACATTATATATAGTGAAGGGAGTTCCAGGATTTTGCAATGGTTGCAAGCTTGGTTGATATACTTCTTGAGTGGACCAAATACGGTACCTTACGGCTAGTGTGAGGAGAGAATGTGAACATTACTATACCATTTTTCTTGGCTATCTCTATCATTTAAATCGACATGTGACTTTTGTGATTGCCCATTATCAGCATAACTTTATAATCATTATTGGGTCTAACATGTTTAATGAAATTTTCAAAAATTCTCAAATTTGTCACTATTAGACCATCCATTGGAAGTTACACGTCCCAGTATCAGGAAGCGCACAATTAATCATGTGGTTCTTAAAGTGCACTCTAGGAAAAATCTAGGAACAGATTGTGCTGGGTTTTCCAACTCAGCTGATGTTAATCTACCATAATATGGTAGTGTGGAATATATGTCTCCCGTCTCGGCAAGAGCTAAAACATATATTCGGATTCCCTACTAATGAAGGTTATTTTTTCTTTAAATTTTACTACTGATTCATCAATAGAAATTTCTTTACCAAAGTTGAAACGTGTGTGAAATCAATCTTGGATATATTTCAAAAAATGGTTTACTTTTTTAATTCTAGTTTTCAAATTATTGAAATGTATTCTCTTTCAAATGTAGCAACCATTATATCTGTAAAAACCGCTCACGGGTAAAAATATCTGAGAAGAATCTATTTTGCCACAGTGATTAATTGTCCTTTATACTTCCAGATTTGAAGAAAATACAATAACAGAAATGCACCAATTTACTTTCTAAATCTGACACTAAACTCCATATCTACCATGCTCTCTTAAAGAGAGTCGCCACTCTCTTGAAAAGAAGAAGAGTAGCAACTGTAGAACAAACACTAGAAAAACGCAACAATAATCTTTCTCAACTCTATTATTGATTAATAAGTACAGTCTCCTTTTACAACAAAAATATTTCTAGTTCTAGAAAAATACAGGGTGCCAACATAACATTAATACTAAAAAAAACTGCAAGCAGAATTACCGCTTATTTTCAATACACCACTCCAATTCTGCAATAGAATTTCAATTAAAAAATTAATGTAACAATACAAACTAAGTTAGTTTTACAACATGTTAAAAATTGGTGAAATTTTGGTCAAAATATGAAACTCAAAGTACAAGAAAACTACAAATAGTACAAAACTACAAATAGTAAGAATACAAATATCAACCAAATTTGTAAACAATAACAAATATGCTATACTTTTAAATTATATTACAAAAATTTAAATTTCTCAAATTGTAATACAATTTTTTCTTTTACATGATAATGATAGTTACTATAAACATAAAAATAATAGTCTAAATAGTCTAAAATAAACATATTAATTTACATTTATGAGCATTATTTTTGTTTATTTTCTTCAATGACGTTTAAATTCATTCTAGAAAAATTAAATTTTGCAATTGGAAAGGCTTTTGTCATAATACAGCCAGCATATTGTTTGTTGAAATATAATTTATGCAATATATTTTATTTTCAGTTACCATTTCACGAACAAAACGGTGGCTCACATGAATATACCTTGTCTTATTTTTTAGTGTATTTGCAATTTTAATTGTAGATTGATTGTCTTGAAATATTTTTATAGGAAAAACATCAATATTTAAAATTTCTTGAAGTAGATTTCCTAAAAATAGACACTCTGTAACACAATTTGAAAGGCTTGGATTTTTTGCGTACAATAGATTTTTTTTACAAAAAATAGCTTTCAAAATACAAAATTCGGTTTATTCATACAAAAAGTGATTACTTCATCAAAAAAGGGTTACTTCGTCCAAAATAAAAGACTTGGATTTTTTTCATACAACAAATAGATGTTTTTTTACAAATAATAGCTGGAAAAATACAAAATTCGGATTATTCATACAAAAAACGATTACTTCATCCAAAAAAAGATTACTTCGTCCAATATAAAATATAAACACCCAATAATCGATTGAGTCTTACAAATTGTATTGGTCTAGTACAATAATTGATGAATTTGTACAAAATTAAATCAATTCCCGCAAAAAAGGTTTAACTGTACAAAAAAGTTGATCCATCTAAAATTTGATTGCTCTTTACAAACAATTTTTTTAATACAAAATACAATTATTTCTTCACAATAAACGAATTTTACAAACAACGACTTGATTCATTCAAATTTTATTTCCAACTAACGGGGCGTATAACGAAACAGAGAGCGCAAACACATCAGTCTTACGACCAGAAGCACTGTACGCCATGGAGTTGCTTGTTTTCCTTGAACCGAAGAGGTCTCGTAGAGAAATTGGAAATCAGAGAGAGGAGAATCCTCAGGAAGATCCTAGGCCCGGTAAAGGAAGATGGGGAATTACGAAGACGATATAATTCTGAGCTCCACGAACATATTGCGAGACCCTCTGACTGTGCAAGGAAAAGAAGGGTAGCTTTCTATGGCCACGTTGCAAGATTTCCTCCAAAGCGACTAACCAACCGTCTGTTCACCTTCTGGCAAAACAAGAAGGTTCGTACCACTTGATTGACAGAAACCGAGAAGGATATTAAAGAACAGGGAATAACAGATCTCCAAAACAGACAGTCTGTGAGATGAACCCTGAAGGAAGTCGGTGGATTTCAGGAAAAACCCTGAAGGAAGTCCGTGGATTTCAGGGAAACCCCCGAAGGAAAGGAGATACACCGGCAGAAGATGCGACAATACTGGGCAAAGATCAAAGCCCAACAGTTGAACAAGCGTGGTCCAAAGTTGGCCTATTCGAAAGAAGAAGAAGAGAGAGCGCTCGGTATATAAATATACACTGAGAGAAAGAGAAAGAAACTAACGCGGCGTATAAAATTTTCTGCCGAATCACTCATATCGAGACCTCCCTAAAGGAACTTCGTTCCAAAAATTGAAAGCAACCGACGACTGTTTAAGCATAAAGCTTTCTTCTTTCTGCTTTGCTTAAAAATGTGAGATAGAAATCCGAGAGAAACGGAAAACGGATGATTTTACAATTATTATAATTCATAGTTATTTATTGTCATATTTGGCCTTTAGTAATTTTACAGTGTTAACTCTGATACATAATTTATTTCCGAGCTAATCCACTCATCGATAAGGTAAACAGTTTTTTCCTTTCAGTATTTTTATGCACACCTATATACCCAGTATACCTGTATACCCATTTACACATATTATATAATAAAAGTGTGAAGATTATTAAATACACTCGTAAATTTGCATTTTGCACTTATAAAGTAAAATAAAAAACCTTTTTTGGGTGAATTTCGAATACGTTGAACGATTCAATCGATTATTGTAAGGAAAAATCATAGTTTGTACGAAAAAAACAATTATTGGATGATTACATTTTATTTTGAATGAATTAACCTTTTTTTGGATGAAGTAATTTATTTTGTAGGAAGTAACCGAATTTTGGATTTATTAATTTATTTTGTATTTATCCAGCTATTTATTGTGGAACTTCATCTATTTATTGTATGTTCAGTTTTGTATACTTCTAATCAAATATTGGATGAATAAATTTTAAGCGTATTTGAAAGAGCAATATGTTCTGATTCAGCACTTGAAAGTGCAATAATATTTTGTTTCTTTGACTGCCATTGAATACATTTTCCAAACAATTTAATTACTAACCCTCTGATACTTTTTCTATCTTCTAAATCATTAACAAAATCGGCATCAGTATAGGCTTCCACAATATTTTTAGGATTAGGTATGTATTCAAATTTTAATACATAATTTTCTGTTAATTTTAAGTAGCGTAAGTACGTTTTTTAATTCATTCCAATGATGTTTTGAATAACTATTTTTAAATTTACTGAAATACATGACTGAAAAACATATATCAGGTCTAGAACCTAACAGTATGTACATAAGACTACCGATAAGGTCTTTGTAATGAATCTTAGGATCTAAAATACCTTCCCTATTCAGATTAAGTTTAGGTTGAATTGGAATTGCTTTTGGTATGCAATCAATCATATTGGATTTTTGAATAACTTTAGAAATAAGATCTTTTTGTGGTAATAAAATTTCATTTTCATTGAACTGAATATCAATACCCAAAAAATTGACATTAGTTGTTGAACTCATATCTTTTACTTTAAAACCGATCTTATGAAGAATTTTCAAATACTGTTTAAAGATGACTTTCATTTTCAGATACTAACAGAAGGTCATCCACCCAAATCAAAACAATAACAGTATCATTAAAATAAATACAATGGGTCAACTTTTGATATTAACAATGACAATTCCTTAAAAAAATTCACTGAGACTGCCATACCAACATTTAGGAGATTCCCTCAAACCATATAAACTTTTGATTAATTTACAAACATAACCTGAATGAATAGGTTTACAAACATAACCTATTAAACATTTAGGAGGGAACATAAATACTTCACTTTTTAACTCTGCATTTAAGATTGCGGCTTTTATGTCATACACTTTCCACTTCCATTTCCTTTGAACAACAAGGGACAACAGAACACGAACAGATACCATTCTTGCTACTGGGACATAGATTTCTTTATAGAAAGTCTTGTTGGTAGCCTCTTGCCACCAGCCTAGCCTTTTTGATAGTTTTACCATTACATACCTTTTCACGAAAAAACCACTTGGAGTCAGTTATAGTTTTATCCTGTGCCATTGGAGTCATAATCCAAGTTTTATTTGATATCAAATTATTTAGTTCTTCTTGTATAGCTTCCTGCCAACCTTCTATCTTCATAGATTCTTCATAACTGGTTGGAGCATTAGATATGCGACACTGGGTGGACAAGCTGTCATCATATTTTATTTCCAGATCTTCTAAATGCTGTGGAATGTTTCTGTTCCTTACAGGTCTTTCATTTTGTACTGTTAAAGTAGAGGGTTGCTGCTCATCTCTTATTGGTTTTTCAGAAGGTTCCTCTTCTTCACGCTGCTCAAGCATTAAGTCCAAGTTACTGATTGTATCTCTGCTTTCATCATAAGTACATGGTGTGAGTGGACCAGCTACATCGGTTGATACACATTGCAAAGGTGGTGTGCACTTTTTCTCTTCAGGTAATGTATAAAACTGATTTCGGGTCTGCTTACCTTTCATGCAAACTTCACATAACAGACGAGAAGGGTATACAGACGAGTGTCCCATCATGTGCAATAAATCCATTTCCTCACTTGCAACATGAGCTTGCATTTTACGATGCGTAAGAGATAAATAGAACAAATTTCCAACTTGATTACATATGATAACAATTTTGTCATTCTTTTTAATTTGAACTTGATTCTTTTTAAATACAAACATCCAACTCATTTTGCTGTACTTTTGGAATTGACAAAAGGTTGTAGTTCAATTCACTGCACTCATAAACCTTTTTAAATATAATGGGAGTTCCACCACATTCAAGATAAAGAGTACCACATGGAGTGGATGTAATTACCTCATTTTTCTTAGCAACATTTATTTTTAAGTTAACTAACTCTACATCAACTAAAAATTTCTGAACTTACTAAATGAATGGTACAGCCTGAATCAACAAATAAAAGTTAAATTTACATTATTACAAAGAGAAATTGCATTACTAGTAGTTTGCATTTGTGCAGTTACAGCAATTTCATCATCTAAATCTGTTTAAATCTTTCATTAATAAAGGGCAATTTTGTTTAAAATGTCCTTTCTTATTACACCTAAACCATCTGTACTGATAATTGAAAGGTTTCTTTTTAAAATTAAAATATTTATTTTCGTCACCACTAGATTTTCTATTGTTTTCTTTTGACAAAAAATGATATAGATTCTATAGCTTTGTACTCACGACTTCTAAATTTCATATTCCGAAAACTTTTCTGTAATTCAACTTGAGTAGCGATCCCATACCTTGTATATGTCTTCTTCAAAGTAAGCATTTCTTTAGCTGTTTTTGCTGTTTTGACTGATTCCAAAACATTGTCTGCCATACATAATATGATTATGTTTCTAGACTTGGCGTCCATTTCCAATAAAATGTTACAGTCTATCTTCATATCTGTGAGAGCGTTGTATTCCATTGTCGGAACTTCTTTTACTTTATTAACCTCCAATAAAGTATTAACACTAAACTCCCAATTAGAATAACCACCTTTTCCATTAAAAGGTTTACTCTGAGAATTAAAAGGTCCAACAGAAGCTGCCATTCTGACTTTCACGAAAAACACAGATTAAAACCGACACCAACACTTGTATTTTACAAAATTTGCTTCACTCTTAAAATGGAATACTTCCCGATACTGGGCACATAACCTCTTGAAAAGAATACGAGTAGCAACTGTAGAACAAACACTAGAAAAACGCCACAATAATCTTTTTCCACTCTATTATTGTTTATCAAGTACAGTCTCCTTTTACAAAAAAAAATTCTAGTTCTAGAAAAACACAGGGTGCCAACATAACATTAATACTAAAAAAAAAAACTGCAAGCAGAATTGCCGCTTATTTTCAATACTCTCGTCTCTTCTTATTTCAATATATGTTATATTTTTAATAATATGATATATTATGTTAAATTTCGTATATTTCGGGGGGTTTTGAACCCCCAAAACCACCCCTGGCTACGGCCATGCCATACGTATTTGGAAAAAAATTATTGTTTAAAATTTTAGCTATGAGCCTTTACCTGTCTATATCTTCTGTCTGTCTATATCGTCAGCCTTAACCTGTCTTCCTAAAATTCAGAGCTGTTGGAATGCTAACGCAAAAAAAGTCAGAGTGCAAAGGGTTAATCATTTTTTGTTTACCGACTATGTTTTAGTTGAGTCAGCAGTTATGTTGGCATTACTGAAAGTCCAGTTTATTTTCTCGGTCTGTACTAATAATAATTAGAATAAAATATTCTAGCATTTGTGTTATAATAGTAGTTTATATTCCTTGCGAAAAACTCGCAATTACGCAATGTTAACAGGTTATGGGCTCAGTGGTCAAGTTGAAATTTTGAAATAATTTCTTCTTGCTGATTGGAGTGGAATTTTGTGTTGGTGCAAAAACATAACCTCAAAAAAATGGTTGATTGTATTGATACGGATACTTCAGTTGATTAAGGTGAGTTGCAAAAGATATGAGAATATATTCGAATTGTGTGAAAGTGAAGCAGACAGCATTACCTCGTAACGAGTCACACGCTATATCGATAGGACAATTAGAACTTGTACATAGTGCTTTATTGGGATCTATCTATCCTGAATCTTATGATTGTAAAAAATATGATGATTTTAGTCATTTCATTATTTTAGAAGAACATTAGAATTAACGTAAAAAGAGAATGTTTCAACGATTTTAAGCTACGTTAGGTTAAAGGTTAGATTGTGTTAGAGTATGATATCAGATAAATCCAGACCATATATCGCGCGGCAGCGCGACCTCTCGATCCAAAATAAGGAAAAATAATTCAAATAATTTACCTTGCGACTTGCCCGCCCTCATTACATGCACGGATTTGCGGTTTTACGAAGTATTTCAGTTTGTATCAATAGAAACTACTCATTTCAATCTTAAAATTAGCCGATTTAGATGTGATTACGGTGGAGAATATATTTAGAAGTAAACTCCCTAGCAGAATGGCGTGGCGGAACGGCGTAGCGTAGCACCCTGAGTGTTATCTGGTCATATTCAGTTTAGAGGTTAGATTACCCTGTTGATGTTTCGGGTATTTAACTAGCATTTCACTAGCATTTCACATAGTTACCATTTGCTTAGCTATTAAAATCACCTTCGTTATACACATTTTTACATATCAAACATATAAGAAATTTTAAGAACTTTAGAAATTAGATGGCACTTAAAAACTGCGTTTTGAAAAAAAAAATATTCTGAAAATAATGTATAGTGCTCATTTTGAACCACCAATGTGAGTATTTGGCACCTCTTGAATTTCAACAATTATTATTTTATTAATGGATTTAACCCTTGCAGGATTCAAACTTTTAACCCTTCTTTGTGTATGTGATTCATTCTAATGAATTGAAAGTAAATATTTACTTTTCCACATATATTTTTATGCGAGAAAATTTGAAAGGTTATAAAAACATTGGTAAAATGTCGAGAATAATACTTAATTAACAAATTAAGGGAACACGTAATTAACAAATTAAAAAAATGTGACAAGGCACCCCCGAATATTTATTAAAAAATGCAACAATTAACAAGTGTGATTTTATTTTCCAATTTCACCTTTCATCGCATTTCCGTTTACATTTTTTTTTGAATGGCACGGATCACACAAAATAATTTTCCACATAACATTTTTATGAGAGGAAATTTGAAAGGCAACGAACACATTGATAGAAAGTGCAGGAAAAAACTGGAGAAAACGTAATTTGCAAATTAAAAAATATAATGCAATAATGATCAAAAACATTATGATTAACTTATAATAATACTTATAGGTAATAATTTAATATATTTTCCTAGTTAATAAAGATCGGCTGATGTGTTGTTTATTGTTCGGCTGATGTATTAGTGCATCGTAAACGCGGGGCCGTAAAATAATTTCCCTACAGAACGTATTCCTCTGGAGGGCGGACGTTTTATCGCACGCATGTCTGCACAAAGAGACTTCGACAACGGTAGCACGCAACGTCTGCGGCCAAACGGCGTTTTCGTTCGAGGTTTACTCAAACCATGACGGGATTCAACAGGCCGCCGAGAAATGTTTACTCTTCTGAAGAACAAATATATTACGTTCACGTCTATTTTATGTTGGTTTGTTGATTTTTGTTTAGTAAATAAAAACTGATAAAAACATAAAAGTAAATATCAAAAAATATGTCCTAATATTTAGATGATATTGTTGAAGGACTGCAATATTATTGCAGTTGAAGTAACAAATATGAGTTGATGTATTACAAAAAAATTATTAGTTCTTTAACTCAATTTCATCCATATCGTTAATATCGAAAATAATTACCATCTTGGTCTTTGGGAAAAGTAATTGAGTGTTAGAGTTATTTGCTGGGTTATTTTCATTACCACATATTTCAATTTCCTCAAAAACTTATAATACAAACAAAAACACAACTGTTAAAAAAAAAACCCTGTGTCGAATTTGTTTTAGATTTTCTCGCCTCAAAAATAACTCGGAAACTAGGCGGAATTTAAAAAAATGCGATTCGATGCATTTTTTAAAATTGAAAAAACCTAAAGAGTTTCATTAAATTTTTTATAAGAAATCTCGTTACCCATCTATTTATCTAGTGTTTATTTTTTTTGGTCCGACGAGTTGGTAAAAATCAACTTTTGAAGTCAAACTTTTATATCACATTTTTCGTGCCTCAAAAATTCGAAAGTAATTCCACAACTAACAATAAGCGAAAGTTTAAAATGTTTTTTAAACTAAAACTTATAGAAATAAAATTTTCTATGAGAAAACTTGTTATCTAGCGATTTTTTGTCTGTCACGTTGGTGGTAATAAACCTTCAAACAAATTCAAAACCTACAAAAACTTTCTTAAGAAATATAATTTATTTTCGGATGAATATTCAGATAAACCTAACGTAATTACATACCTCAACCTCTGGGACAAAATTCTTGTTGACTTGTGTGTGTTTTGCTTCAAAACACATGCTTCACCGCAAGATTCAAGAAACGATCTTGTTTTTTTTTTATTATAAAACACTTTTCGATAACCACTGAAATTTTATTGAAATTTTATTTAAACCAGAAACCAAGAAAGTTCAATAGCGCAAACAATGTAGGAAGTATGCTATCACTGATGTCATTAATGCAAATGTAATATTTTTAAGGATTTTTACTTAAAGATTTAACGGCATTGCAAAACAATTGAGTTTTTGGGATATATGCCAAAATTTATAATCTTGTGGAAAATCGAAAAAAAAACACATTTTCTTCCTGAAATAATTTTTTGATTACGATGCTATAGTGGATATAATGGAATTCGAAGTGCTGAAAACGAATTTCGCTCTTCGGTTTCAACTAATCGGCATTAAGAAACAAAGTAAGAAATCGGCGTTTTTCGATATTTTTACGTTATTTTTTTGCAGGAACAGAACACATCTGCGCAAAATATTTTGCCAAATTGGGAAATATAAATTTTCACTAACGTTACTAGTCCCTCATGCAGAATGTATTCTTTGCACGCCATCTGAGAACAAAATTATAGAATTCTGATGAGAATGTACGAAAATATCAATCATGGCCCGTAAAGGGACAGAATACTGGGCCGGTGAGGAGCAATTTCCCAGATACATTAATATTTTACTGAAAGACTCAATATGTTTTTCGAGCAGGTTTTGCATGCCGAATCCAGCGGTGAAAATTAGAAGTTGCTACAATGGATCGTAAAATTATCACATCCAGAGAATAATAAATTTGCTAAAATCCTAACGTATTAAGTTATACTAAGACTTAAGACAGTTCCTGAAAGTATTTCTTCTGCTTGTTGCAAAAATACAAATTTCAAAGTGCAAACGTACTTGTTCAACGTGCTGCCCTTTTCAAGATATGACTTGTGATAAAATCTAACTAAATTACACAAGTTCAAGTTCTTGAACAGTAAGTAAATTTTTGCAGGACATCTAAATTTGTTTGTTGGAAAATGATTTCCTGAAAACGATTCCGCAATATATTTTGATTTATCTTTAAGCTTATTTAAGATTTCCGCTTATGAATTCTACAATCGCGGGAAATTTTCTTAAACAATATATCGTGGGTGTACTGACAAAAGTGCCAAGTCAAATATTGACAAAAATGAGATAATGCTCCCAAGTCGTTTCAATTGGTCCGAAAAACTGGACAAAATATGAAGGTTAGTTCAAATAACGTGATTTCTCTGGTCTCTTCACGTTTTTGAAGTCGCTGATCACGAAAGTCAATTTAAAATGCCAAAATTCAAAATGGCGGATGATTTTTTGAAAAAAGCCGAAAATTAAGATTTGGGGGTTTTTAAAGACGCCTATCACGAAAGTCAATTTAAAATTCTGAAACTCAAAGTGGCGGATGGTATTTGGCGCCAGATTTTTAGAAAAATGCATTCAATTTTGCTGAAAGTCTAGATTTAGGGGTTTTTAAAATCGCCGATCACGAAACATTATTTAACCTTACTTTTTCATTGAATTTGGTACTTTAAGTAAAGGTATCAATATTAAATTATAATGAAACATTATTTTAAGAACAACAACAAATGTATTAAATTTATGAGCGACTTCCGGGGCTAATTGCCACTCAATAGTTATTTTAGGAATGTAATTTTAATTTTAATATTTAATACGAATAAGCTCTTTTATTGGAAATGAAAGCGAATAAGCTTGAGTTATTCAGGTCACAATCAGGCTGGTCCACCATCTTCAAATTTATATAGTCACAACTAGGGTTTGGGAATACCCGGTCTTTTTAAACTCGGCGAGTCCGAGTCGAGCCGACGATTATTTTTCGGATCCGGGTCTAATTCGTCTCGCAATTTTAACAAAAATATGAAAGCATTTTTCATGTTCAGGCATATGGTAAAGCAAGCTATACTGTACGAACTTGCCGATTAAGTGGGTCTTAGATAAACAAGGTGTTTAGAGAATATTATGGTAAATAGGTAAATAAAACAAAACTCCACAAGAGGTTAAGAGCGGAAAGAAAATGGATGAATTCCCTTCTAAATTGTCTAAAGTTAATTCAACTTGTCCGTATTCTTCGACATAATAAACGCTCTCGTCAGAATAATAATTTTCTTTTTGATCGTCATCAATACCATCTAGACATCTAGAGTATCTAGAGCATAGTCATCTTCATCTTGCATGGCGGTAATATTTTTATATACTACATCACAAACAGATACCTAAGTATATAGTGTGATTCAAATAGAAATTGTAAAGACTAGAAGATTCTCGTCCAAATTTCATTATTACACTTGCACCGTCGCCGGTTAAACCAACTATTGTTTTTAAAAATTAATATTAAATGTGTTTAAGTGTTGTTCTACTTTTTCGACTAATTGTACAGCAGTACATGAGTTAAAAATTCTCAATAAACCTAGATTATACACTTCAGAGTTAATTCGATGCAAATTGATATTTAGATATTGTCGAATTTTCATACTCTTCCATTCATCAAGTGTAATGCTAAATCTTCGATCTTCTTTACGACGCGGCGTACTATCGCGGGTATTTACCCTTGGACTCGTCGATTCCAAGTCCGGGTACTCGGACCCAAAAAACCCTAGTCACAACAATTCGTACAAAAATCTATTCTTAACACTATCCCTTTCATTACGTATCAACTTTCGGTAGCTTCTTTCAATTTCATCATAGCTAAAGGCAATTGAGAACAAAATTTCTTCACGATTTTATTAATATTTATTGGAGATTTTTTAGAAGATAAATTCTACATACCTTTATAAGAAGAATAAAAAAAATTTGGTTGAAAACGATCAATTGTAAGGTATAATATATATTATTTCACTAATTGTAAGTAGAAATGGATCCGGGAACCTGGTCGGGCGTGGTATGATTAATCCCCATTAGCATCGGACTCTTTCAAATTTCCCCTTCTGGGTGCCCGGTACCAAATATAATGTAGGTACGACTGAGTAAAGGCCGGGTAGTTTAGTCACTCGGGCATGAACTCCGTAGCCTGTTCTAAACCGAAACAGTCGGACCGAAACCGTGCCGTACTATCCACATGAGCTTACCGCACAGGGACCTTTTCAATAGCACATTACATTCTAGTCAGGTACCTATCAGGGGCTTTTCGAGTGTACCTCAATAAGATACTATTGGGGCAGAATCATACCACGCCTCATAATGTTCCTAAGTTTTCTTTCATTTTTAGAGTATAATATATATTTTTTATCAAGTAGAAAAGTCAACAAAACAAAATTACTGTAATTAAATGACGATTCTAATTAATTATTATACTGATTATATCTTGAAATTGATGTGTGTAATTAATTATTGTATTTGACTTTCGTTGATGAATAAAAACGGTATAAAAGTTTAACAAACACAAATACACGTAAATTTGTAATACGAGAAATGTAGATAACATCAATTTTATTTATTATTCGTGTAAAATACTTTTTTTTCATGTAAATTTATTGAAACAATAAATGCTTTATTTCTAGTTTTACGTTGTTCATCCCAGTCTTTCATATGACTTAAAGCATTATATTTTATTACAAAAAGTATACTGTATAGTATCACTATAGCACCAAGCGATAGCAATTCTTACGGCTCATAAAAACTTTGACTTGCTCATAAAAACTTTCATTTTGAATTATTTCTGGTTGAAAAGTACCTGATTGTGTCTTCGTGAAGATAGCCCCCCAAAATTGAAAAAAAAAAAAATGGGATATGTTTGACCAAGATTTGACCATGATTGACACATTTCGTTCAAAAGGTATTATAAAAAAATGAATGGGGGCCTAGTCCCCCAAAATTTGATAATGGCATCTAAAAAAACATGATTTGAGCATGTTTGCCCACCATTCTGTTTAATTTAATTTTTTTTTAGGAACTCCAGAATCGATATTTTTCAATTATTTTTTTATTCGTTTGGTGTTGAAGAACTTCGTTTGACCATGTTTGCCCATCAGTTTTTTTCAATACAAAATATTTGTAAGAGCCACAAAATCGGTTTTTGTTAGAGTTTGATATCCATGAACAACATGAGCGATTCCCACAAAAAAACAATAGAAATAGATTGCCAAACTTTTCCGACGATAATCGAATATAAAAAGAAAATGCTATACATATGTGCCGTGAATGGTAATTTAGTGCCTTTTTAGGCTGTCTATGACTCTGTGTTTGGGCACTGTTCGTTACCACTAATGGTTTTTAAATGAGTTTTTACAATGTAATGTTTAAATTTAGGAATTTTAGATATAAGTGTTATTAATTGGGTACGAGATTATATAGTATTATTAATTGGCATGAGAATTTCACGAAAATCTATTGTAAATCTATAGCAATAAATCTATAGTAGCAAATGTGTTCAAACACAGTGTCATAAACAGCTTAAAAAGGGCACTAAATTACCATTCACGATACCACTACCAGATTTAAAAACCAAAATTAAAAAAAAATTAAGACTACAATAAACAAAATATACCCAAATATAACATAACCCAAGGATAGCTTTCTATGGCCACGTTGCAAGATTGCCGCCAAACTGAGTAAGCAACCGTCTGTTCACCTTCTGGCAAAACAAGAAGCTTCGTTCGTCAACCACTTGGTTGACAGAGACCGAGAAGGATGTTAAAGAACTGAGAATTACAGATCTCAAAAACAGACAGTCTGTGAGACGCACCCTGAAGGAAGTCCGTGGATTTCAGGAAAAATCTCGAAGGAAAGGTACCCCCTGGATAGAAGACAGAAAGGAGTTACACCGGCAGAAGATGCAACAATACTGGGCAAAGGTCAAAGCCCAACAGTTGAACAAGCGTGGTCCAAAGTAGGCCTATTCGAAAGAAGAAGATGATAAACCAAGAACATTTGTATCTTTCAACTTTTCATCACTTATGCAGGCAAAAAAAAAGTCAAGGGTGGGCAAACGGGAAAACTATTTTAGTATAAATGGAATATCATATAATCAATTTTTGAGGTTTGCCCATTTTCCTTAAAATTCACCACCAGTATCTTTCAATTTTCAATAAAGCAGACGTCGAAAGCTATTTTTGCATGAGTGAAATATCATCCTACGAATTATCATGGATCGATAAAGTCAGAGGGGATTTGGCACATATAGCAGCATTTTTATAGTATGCAACTTCGAGAATATTCGATTATAGTCGGAAAAGTTCAGCAATCCATTTCTTTTGGGGAATCGCTCATGTTGTTCATGGATATCAAACTCAAAAAAAATCTATTTTGAGACTCTTAAAAATATTTTCTTTAAAAAAATGGTCAAACGAAGTTCTAACAATAGAATAATAATACAAAATTGATTTCGGGGTTCCTTAAAATATATTAAAAAATGCTGGGCAAACATGGTCAAACCATGTTTTTTAAGAAGCCATTCTCAAATAAAGAAAAAATACATTTTGGGTGGAGCCTCCAATATTTTTTTTAATATCTTTCGAGCGGAATACGGCCAAACGAAACTATTTGATGGTCAATCATGGCCAAATCTTGTTCAAACGTATCCCATTTTTTTTTTAATTTTTTCAATTACGGTGGGCTACCTTCATGCAGCTCCTGATTGCCTCTGCAGAAGCAGCTTCTTTTAAGAAATTGAAAATTTATCAGCTTTTTTGTTTGACTCACAATTTGAATAGAAGTTAATGCATTTTCCTTTCCATCCAATCGTTTCATTTTCTCTATAGCATCAAAGCAAAAAAATAAACAAATTGTTTGATTAATTTTGAAAACACTATTGCAATTATCAACTTACTAGCTTCGCCCCTTAAGTAACAAGTATATTCCAGCCAACTTTCAGGGGCATCATTACAAAACCGCAATAATTGATCAATTAAGCGCCTAGCTTCGTTTTCGTGCCGCTAAGCCATATATTAGGTCATAAATCTATCAAACTGCCAAACACATAAATCTGTCAAACTGCAACTATTTCTCGTAAAACGATTTCAACAGTGTTTCCTGTTAAGCAGCCTTTTTTGTAAAATACAAGAATATTCGGTACACGTTTCGTATATTGAGTAATGCAACCTACAAGAATAGGAGCAATAATTAATAAATTAACTGGGTCACTACTCAATTTATTAAAAAAATAAAGAATAGATAGAAGAATGAATTTTATAAATACATACCTCACTATCTAATGAATCTTATTCCATTCCATTAAAAATATTGCTTTTACACCACCAAATTTCCCTGCAGTGTTGCGGTTCCCCTGCAGTGCTCGGATGTAAAATGTTATCATTTCGTATACTAACAAAATTTTGTTAAATAAAAAAATTGTTAATTATCCAAGAAGAAATGGGAACACAAAATCTTTAATTACACCATTAGACTCATATTCCAAGGATAATTTTTCAATTAACTTTACAATTAATTTCATGTTGTAACAGTTGAAAACGGAGGCGACTTATATTTTTCAATTCCCATATTCCTAAGCTTGATGAATCGATGGATTCTAAGAATGCGGATTTTTTTTTATCCAAAATTATATTTTCCACCATAATAGTTCGTCCTTTCAAGAATATTTGCGTGATTTGAATATGTTTTTTTCTGTATGTGAGAGTGCAGTATTATTTGGCAGTTTAAATATTTTTCTCTTTTTATTTTTCGAATAGGATGGTTGATTTTTCGAATAGGATGGATTTTACGTGGTAATCCATACTTACACTGAAATGAAAAATTCATTTTGTTTTAACCGCATTTAATTGACCCACAATTAACCACATATTATGTGTGGTTAAAGTATAATGAAATAATAAAGTGATTATTTTTTCAATTCAATGTTTTTATATATCTTCTTCTTTAATAGTTTTATTGATTATTGATGCTGCCGGCGGAATTGCAACGGGCGATGCGAAGAAGGTGTGAAATGTTTAATCTTCATTAGAAGAGTTTCAAAGGCAAATACATTTATTTTACTTAAACTACTACATCCGACATATGCTTTAAATGGTGCATATTTAACACAACGCATCTCCATAAAAGTGTAGTTGTTGTAGTTTTAACACAAATTCATTAAAATAACACTTGAATACTGTTAATTTGGACCTCAACAGTCTAGATCCCATACAAAAAAACTATTATTCGATTGGGGCCACGATAACAAAGTCCCTTATATCCAACCACAACGAAATCCCTTATTTAGCATATTTGATTGGGTGAATAAGTCCGTTGCCCGGTCGGGCTCCTGATATCTACGTCCCTTACATTTAAATCCAATAAGGCATCTGATCTGGCATATTTTATCGGGCAAACAAATTTAAGCCTTTACAGTTCCATACTCGGACTTATGTATACAGGGTTCTTTATATTTAACCATGGTTGGGCCCCTTATCTGTCATTTTTAATCAGAAAAATAAATTTAATCCCGAGCAGTACCGTGGTCGGGCTCATGATAACATGGTTTCCCAATCTGCTCCGAATTGGGCTGTAGACAGGGTTAATCGAAATTGGATAATGTATTTTATCCTAGTTAGTAACCACATCAGGCTTCCGACAATCGGACAACTTGAATTATTCCCGATCGGGTCCTTAACAAGGTTGATGCAATCGGGCCTTTATTCAATTATCAACAATTTTATAATGAATTTCTATTTCAGGAACCAAATAAACTGAAATCATGCGTCTAAAAAAAACGGTTAATAAAAGAACCGTTCATTCAAAATAACGATTTTACCCAACACTAATATAATGTGATTCTTTGCGCGTCTGCTGAGTTAGAAAAGATTTAAAGATTTTGACCTATTTTGGCTATTTCATTGAAAAAGGTGGTTAGTTTGAATAAGGAGAAGACGAAGTGATTGCATTAAAAAAAGGTCGTGGGTGGGTATTTTGTTAATCAACAAATATCTTAAAACCTATGTAAGAGAGCTTTCGAACTTTTTCGAGGGCACACATGCGCTCGTGGGTGCCCTGTTGACGATGATTCTAATCATTACAACTAGCAACGAGCTATATGCTAATTTTTTGATATCGTCGCTATCAGTGACTGCTACTTTTCAATCACGGTGACCGTGATCACGTTGTTGTAGTACAAACTACATTCCGAGGTTGCGCACAGTGAATTCAAATTAAAATATTCTACTTGACTTTCTGTCACTAATCACGGCATATTGCTATATAGTCAGCAGTGATGTATTATTTTTTCAATTACATATATGTATTTCAATTTAAATGCAAAAAGAATGAGTTGGTTTACCTCTTACAATTATTACTGTTTTGAAAAAAGACAATGGTTGAAAAATGTGTGGTTTATTAAACAGAAATATTGAAATTAAAAACAAAATATATAATTTACGCCATTAATTACGCCAAAATTAGCACTTAATTAGCGTTTAATATTTCACAAACGGATATCTTAATCGAAATATTGTTTTCACAAACCCGTAATATTGTTAAAAGACCTATCCAACGACAGCCTACACAATGGGGTAGACGAGAAAAAAAACGTCCCCACTTCTTTAGTGTAAAGGAGGTACCCTAAAAATTTTTTTTTTCAACATTTTTGTTTACCACTTTGTCGGCGTGACTAATCTGTATATCCATGCAAAATTAAGGTCCTTTCACACACATCAGTAACGTCACGTTTCAGTCAACGTTCCGAATTAGAGCCGTCGCCGGGCAGTCTCAGTCAAAATTGCGACTGTATTCACATATATCCGTCATTTTTCTATTTTAACTGAATAGTAAAGATGTAGCAACAAGATATAATATTGACTAATTTGTTGTTATTAAAAGTTTTCTGATATTTTCCCCTGAAATAAAAATTGTTCCCTATTGATAGTAGGGCTTCCAATACCGGAGCAAAAAAATAAAAGCGGTATTTTGGTATTATTTGTTTTCAAAACCGGAATACCGGTATTGATACCGGTATTACCAGAAAAAAATATTTTCGACAGATTTTTATAAATATTATTAATAATGGTGATTTATTAAAAAGAAAACAAAGGAAAAACTTAAAAATATATTTCTTTAGTTATAAACTATACAAAAAAATATTTAAACGAAATAAGTATAAAAACTAAACATTTGTTTACTCCTTCTGTATATAAAAAAACAAATTATTTATAGCAAACATTCATTCACATTACTACATTTCGCAATTTGAGTTTGTTTTATTAAAATATGCCCGTAAAAAACATAAACAATCAATTGTTTCGTCGTTCAGACTGGACCGAATCTTTGAAAACATGCAATTGTACTTAAATGGTCGTACGCCAGTTGCAAATATTTTCCTCTTACTCCTGTTTTGCCAAAAATAGCAATTTCCTCTTTTATAATTGGTTCCGTCCTTTTTTTGCATTGAAGAGGTATAAATACGAATTTATTATTCTGGTTCTTATTCTGTTCTGCTAATTGAAATAAATAATATAAATAAAAAGTAAAATATTTTATACAAATACCGAAATACCGGTATTTTTTTTGTAATACCGATTTTCTAATACCGAAAAAAATTGACTAAAATCCCGGTTTTCGGGATACCGGGATTCCGGTATTGGAAGCCCTAATTGATAGGGAATCATTCAAACAGGTAGATTGTATTAGAAAAAATTGAAAGCCGATATAAATGAAACCAAATAGTATTTAAATAAGTTAAATAAAAAAAGCAGAATATTTATTCTATATAACAATCATAGGAACAATAATCATTTATTGTAAAAATATATACATATACTTACAAAACAAATCGCATTTGACATAGAAAATATCAATAACCAGTTTTATGCCAACGAGCAATAAATGTATTCCCTTTGGAAACCAAGCTACACCTACATAGGTGTCCTTTGACATTTTAAAACAACAGTAGCTGTCAAATCTCAGATAATTTGTATAAAATATTACAACATACTATAATATATAAACATAAAACACAACATAGGTACTATATTGTTCTGGTTCTTTAAAAATATTTAATTTTGAAAATTGCACATATAAATATAAACTCTGAATAACATTAAACTACTAAATATTCTGAAGAATCAAATTTCTATATTGCACCAGATATAACTATTATATATGGGTTTGTTGTTCCCTTATATTCCGTTTTTGAAAACAGTATTCATAAATTTACTATTTGATAAGTCGTAGAGTACAGGGTATTTTTATCAATGGGGGAACACATTAAATTAACTTCTCATCACCCATTTTAACTTTTCAAAAAATTATAAAACGCCGTCAGTCAAACAAAAAATATCGTTGAGAAGAAATCTGCTAATGACGGTTCGGTGACTGCAGTACGACGGCCGGTTCCGATTCGTGACTGCGCCGGCTCAGTGTAGACAGCGCCATTTGACCACCATGAAAACATATTTTTTGTAACTGATACTTCTCGGACCTGACGGAACGGAGACGTGATGTGACTGATGTGTGTCAAAGTGCCTTTACAGATTTATATTTCTAATAGTCTCTGAGCTAAACTATAAGGGTTCCGTCTTGATAACAACGGAACCCTAAAAATGGTTTTTAGATTCATTTAAGTAATAAATAGATAACAAAAGATGCAGCAACAATTAAAAGATAGATTTATTCACAATATTTGTAATTCGCATTTAAAAATAAAATCATTTTGGTTTTTGCATCACTTAATCAATTTCTACGTTCAGTCAAGACCTGGCCAGCTTTAGAAAAAAGCTTTTCACATGGCACAAAAGGAAAGAAACATACATAGAATATAAATACAGTGAATTGATAATTGTAGCTTCTTGCCACCAAAGTAGTTATTCGTGTTGCAAGTTGCATCCGGTGAAATCACCGGTCACCGTGAATGCGATTGGATCACTGTAGATGCCAGTCATTTTTTGTTCACGGTGATTAAATCACCGGTAGTGAAATATTGCTCTATTTTTTTTTCTCAATCAAACTCCATTTTGTTATTGTAATACTTAAATAACGCACCACGTACCGAGTTGCAGTTGTTAGTACAACCGAGGACCTAACATAAAAAATATAAATATATTTTTATGAAATAAATATTTTTTGGAATATATCAAAGATGCAGATAATTTAATTTAAATTAAAAAAATGTATTTGATTGGAAAATAAAACACAGAAAAATAACGAGTTATTGTTACGAGATATTTTTTTATTATTATTTAGGTTTTCTTTTTTCTGTTGTTGTTAAATTGAATTGTTGTTACATTGTTGATTGTTGTTGTTGTAAATTTAATTAACGACAAATAAAATCGTATCGACAGAGAGCGAGTGCGAACTGGGAGAGAAAAGCGTGGGCGCAGAAATCTACATAATACCGGCAAAGGAGCGAGAGAGTGCACTTAACGTCGTAATGCGAAATTATGAGCACTAATTAGTATCAGCTGTAGCGCATCCATAATTCAATGTTCAAAATAATAACGGGGAAAAATGATCTAGAGTGCCTCGGGAGAACGTATAAAAAAGGGACGAACGCATGGAATTCGACCCATTATTCTGAAAATTCTCCCTCTTATTTTAGCAAATTGAGTTTTTATATATATTTTTTCTTATTCAAGCAGGCACTTACTATATACATATCATATGAAATATAAAGAAAAAAAATTACTGACTTCTTTAATATACTCCCTAAACCTACTTTCATACATGCATTAATTCATACAAAATGCAAAAAAATACTTGTTCATTAATTTTAACTAGCAGAATACATCTCTGTGGATTTTTCCTGACTTTTAATTATTAAACAAAACGACGTATCAACGAGGAACTAGTATAATATTATTAAAAAAACTTATTTTTGTAAGCAAAATATAACAGAGGTGGGCCGTGAAATAAAAAAAAATATTATTCTATAAATAGCATAATTCTATTAATAATAATTTTCGTACTGCCTTTTTCTATTCAATTCAAACACATTTAGGTATATAAAGAACTAACCTAAGATATCCTTTGTTTTAATATTTGAATTCTCTTCAAATTTTAGTTTTGTTCCTTTATTAATTAATTTTTGGATCTTGTTTTTTTCCAATTAAGGTGGTGTGGAGTAGAACTCCCCAGAAATTGTAAAGTTTACTTTAGACTGATGCACTTTCTATCAATTTAACTAAAACCTAATAATCTTAGTGTTTTTATTCAGCGCATGTTTTATTCTTTAAGTTGCATTAATTTGGATTAAAAATATCTTCTGAAACTTTTTTTTAATAAATTAAAAACAGTGCTGCTAGGGCGGATTTTCCCCGTAACTGGATCAAAACTCTACCTACCTGTTCAAAAATTATTGAATCTTATTTACATATATTGGCGGTAAAAATGGAATTATTATTAGTAATAAAATAACAAAAATAAAAATTATTTTTTTTGCAGTTGCAATTTCCAAAACCCAAACTTAGTTCATGCAATTAATGCTCGGAATTCACGCTGTTTGTTAGTGTAACAGCGAAAATCGCATTTACAAATGCTACATAAATTATCATCGTCTTTAGATGAAGAATTAGGAGTTTTATCGTAACTGCATTTCTTCTGAAGTTAACTTATAACTTCCGCGCCATTTGTAACTCTTTTCTTCTATTTAACAATTTCTGTGAATTTAGAATTGGTTAAACCATACTACTTTATAGATAATCATATGTACTTAATAAAGTCGAAACATTGCCTGAATATATAAATATATTCAACCTTTTCGGAGTTCTATAAAACTAATGAGTCTTTTTAGGACTACCAAAAACAAATCTCATGTGAAATTTGTCAGTTATTTTCTAGATTTCATCCACCTTCGGGGCACTCAACAAAAACAGGAAAAATAACAGCTATGCTTTTATGAACAATACCTATAAAAAATATATATAACTATAAAGTAACTGACAAAATTCACACTCATTCTGCCCGATTGAATTTATGCCAATGCTTCAGCACACATTTCCTTTGCATCTTGCGGTATTGTTTTCTTTGCATTATTTTGGACCATCGCACACTGGGCCGGATTACAAATTTACGGCGACAAAAATAAATTGCTTGTAATTTAAATTTTTTTGCCTCAAACATTAACTTATGATGACATTCTGATGATCCTAATATAAAATTAGTCTACATAAGCTAGGGCGTACACAGCTGGATTAATTAAAAATGCAAAATTGAGTGCAAAAATATATTTATGACAAAAGTGCAAGTGTAACATTTTTTTTTGCAAATCCACGACCGATCTGCGCCAAAATGAATATCTTCATCATTATATGCACCTTCTTCATCATCACTAACGATATCATCACTAGTTTCTCGTGAACATTCTTCATTGAGATAGTTGGGCATTCGAACCTAACCTAATACTACCTCATTCCATTTTTCTTTTTTCTTTGTGAGTTTTTTCCTATAACTAGTGATTATAGGATCTGATGATATAAGTAACCAGTTCAAAAGTCCGTATTCGTATTAATTCTTGACATTTTCCTGGAGTGGTATTGTATAATCTATTTGTAAGTCTTATGACTAGCCTCTATAACATCTTCCGAGAGGAGGTCTACAGGCAATGGAAGTTATTTTATTATGTCAGCCACATTCATCAATAATTTATGGACACTCGCACTCATTTTATACCATCCATAAATTATACTTGCCTCCGCATAAAAATTATTACAACGTTTTGTTTTGCCACTGTGCACTTTTTGCACTACCACCTAGATCCCACATGTAACTAATTTCAAGGCAGTTGTTAGTTTTGTCCATGTTTTGGATAATAATATTCGACTGATCTGGTACACAGTCCTTGCACAGTATGATCTAAAAGATCCTTTAACAGCACCGCAGCTTCGGTTTCAGATGCACCGACAGGTAATGGATAAAAATTTTTTTTTGCTTCCGACACCACGTGATATGAGCGATCGACAATTATGAGACCTAAAACTTCATCAGCACTGTACTCTCTTAGAAGGCGATGAATAGTGAGTTAGTTCTTTTCATCCTTCAAAACCTTTTAGGAGTTGCACTTAATGCAAGTCCCAGCACCTCCGCCGGACTTGTTTTGCCCGATTTCTCTGACTTGTTTTTTTAGCCGAACATAGGTTTTCAGAACTTAGAGGTACAACAAGAGGCTTAATTTTTCTGTTTGCTGCGATCAGAATTGTCTGCAAAAATATTTCCTGGCCTTCGAATTCCTCGACTCTGATTTTCGTCATAAACACTTTGATGGAATATTTTATTTGTTTTATTAAAATGTCAGTTATGTCGTTGATAGAAAACTTATCCATCACATATTGTACTAATCGTTCATTACACTTTAACAAAGAAAACTTAAAAACGTTTATCTCGTAACACAAAAAATAGTTCATTCCTATTCAACGTTCTGTCTTGCAAATGGTGGCCATCACGACTACTTGGAAACAAGGTGCAATTTTAAGTAAGGTGGAATAATGTGGATGGAATTATTGCTTTTCTATAACTGTCAATGTTTGTTTTGCCTTACAAACTATTTAATTTAACGGAACTATGCGGAACTCTATGCGGAATTTTTTAAAATCAATGTATTGCAGTGTATTACAAGATTTTTTTAATTTACGTTATTCGTTAACAAAACTAATACGCAGTTGATCAACTTTCTATAATTTTTATATTGTTAAATGTAAATGCCTATATACTTGACGCTATATTCTCCATATTTAAAAAGGTCTTAATTTTTGAGCACAAACACAATACAGGCGTAGTTACTTCGTGAAATATCGAGCGCAACTAATTCTATCTAATTCTTGGTACCTAAGGGATAAGAGAGATGTTTAACACGTTCCCACAACCAATGGTAATGGTTTCCCGCATTTATTTGTTTGTAGTATTGTGGATGGATTGTCAAACAATACATTTTAAGTGATTTTGGTTAATTGTGAGACATTGTAAAATTCTACTTTTGTCGCCGTAAATTTTAAATCGGGCCCAGTGTGGCATCGTGGGGTTTTAAGAGTATTATGAGTCCAACAAATTCAAACTTAAATGCCTACCAAGAAGAGAATTTACTGAAACAGTAAGTATGAATTAAAATGTAACATGTACAATGTACATTCGTACTATACTGCGGTTTTGCCCCGATGGATAGTACGAATTTGCTAAAAGCTTGTCCCATGCCAAAAAAACTTAACCGCAAAATTAACGCAGCGGCCGGCCGGCCTCTTCTTTTAAGAATCAGTAAAAAGTAAATTACTACGTGGTAATCTAATACTTACACTGAATTTAAAAATTCACTATGTTTTAACCACACTTAAAATGTAAAAATATTATATACCTTGTTATTCACAGTTACAGTATAAGCTTGATAATCCTACACATATGGGACCGGACAATATGGAGCCGGATTATCAAAACATTCCGGATTATCAGGATTAAAGCAAAACACTAAAAGTTTACATATTTTATGTACTATTGTATTTCAGAAAGAAGAAAATATGTATCTTTATAGGTAAACGTGTATATAAAAAATATATACAAACTTATATTGTAGAGTGGAGTTAGCTTGGTCAGAATCGTCAGTCTAGTTTTCATAGTTAAAAGTAGGGTGTGTTGGGCCGGCGCGAGTGGCGTAGTGGTGACGCTCGTGGCCTGGTGATAGAGCGCTAACTGACGAGTATAGAGGTCCGAGTTCTATTCCCAGCGCCGGCCGCATTTGTTCCAGAAAGACAAATGTGAAAAATGGCAATTAGCGCAATTTACTATAACAACAGGTTTTCTGGGCCTAAGTGAATGTGATAGAATACAATAGGCTACCAATTGGCCGCAATGTTCGAAGGGTCGGCAAACCTGGTAATCACATCGAACCAAACTTAAAAAAAGGGTGTGTTGGCCAGATTTGTATGTGGCTATCGAGTGTTCATTTTCCGAGAACACTGGATGGTGTTGTTTTTGACTTTAATTTTTCTGTGCGCGAGGTTTATATACGGCATGGGGCAGCGTTAAAATATAACTGAACGTGTCTGATTAACCAACCGCCGGATTATCAAGATTATACTGTATATAAATTTAAACATTTAACGGGACTCCAGTTTTGACTAGTGAAGGTCATTTTATAGTTCAAGTAAGCGATTTTCAAATTACTTGAAAATGACTGCACCAATCGAAACTTAAACTAATGTAATGTTAAATTTTTAAATGTATATAACTGTGAATAACAAGTTATATAGTATTTTTAGATATTAAGTGTGGTTAAAACATAGTGAATTTTTCAATTCAGTGTAATAAAAAATGAATTGTTTATAATCGTGGAAATTAAAAAATACGAAAAAGACAAGTTGTAAGTTTTCCGGCTAAAAATACTGGTAGGGTTATTTTCCAAAAGCAAGGAACAAAGGCTATTTTCTGAAAGCAAATAAAACTCAGTTTTTCCGATTGTCCAAATTTCCTGGTCACCAATTACCAAAACCAAATTTCCCAGCCAAGTTCAAAAACCCAGCCAAGCGCCAATTGAGAAAAGCGAGATTTTTTTTAGAAAATTCTAATTATAGTTTTTCCAGAAATCAAGAAAAAATTTAAAATTTTCCGACAATTTCTCCTTACCGTCAGGTCCAAAACCCAGGTATCAATCAAGGGCAACCTCCAAATCTACCAACAATGTTTTCAAGTTCCCAAGGTATGGTACATAATCCAAATAGCGGTATTTCTGAAAATCTAGTGAAAAACATATTACTATGTCAACGACATCTAGATTTCAAATAGAAAATGACGTACTACTACCTAAACGGCTCTTACACTTTATATATTAATTCACTTTTACGTCGTCGGATACCAGATATGTACCAAATTTAAATACTATCTCAACGGACTCAACGTAACATGAAGATATTCCTTGGTTTGTCTTGAAAGTCTCTTCAGAATCCTGACGACTTTGTCTGTTGATCCATGGACAAATATGTTGTGATGATGGGTTTTTGAAGTTCTTCAGTTGCTTAGTTACACTTCTCTGTTCAACGGATAGCTCTGGAAATTAGGCTATTTGGATATCCATTTGTATAAAGAGCTTCCCTTAAGTATTTCAGGTTTTTCGGTAAGGTTTTCTATCATGTTGGTAGGACGTTCTTTCAGCAAGTGTTTATATCTGCAAATGGATAACCATACAGCCGAATATCCAGAGCTCACTGTAAAAAAGAAAATCGTAACCTAGCGTTTGGCATTTTGCAAGTGCTTACATCCAATGAAAAGTAAACAGATGATATGCAGTGCCACGCATTGACATCAAAAGAAAATTGGTTAAAGAACACTTATAGTTGCAACTATAATATTTAATCATATGTGATAGTTTTTGCAACTAGTACATATCTATCTAGTTTATATCTTATAAACTTTGAATTTTGTTTTTATCTAGTTGATCGCCTGCCGTCTAATGCAATAATTAATACATAAAAGTTACATGTATTAGATGACCTCCGTTTGCTGTGATGTATGACTGAGATCGATGCAATAATGAACGTATTGCAAGTTTGCATATTTCTGGCGAAATTACACCAAAAGCTTGTCGAATGTTTCGTTTTAACTCTTCCAGGGTTTCAGGTCGGTTCTGATAAATTTTAGATGTAACATGACCCCATAAGAAATAATCCAAAGCCGACAAATCCGGAGAGCCAAGAGGCCACAACTAATTCCCAAACTGGGAAATTAGACATCAAGAAAAGAACTCTCGTAACACTCCGATAGACACGTTGGATATATGAAGCTTTGCACTATCTTGCTGATACCAAATATCGTTTATTGGTAATCAGAGTTGAGCGATGGCATTCATTAAGAACGTTTGTAGCATCTTCACATAACGTTAATTATTAACAGCTACTGCGCTTCCCATTTTATAAAAAATGGGGTTCCTGCAATACCTTTATAGAATGCAATTCTTCGAATACAATTTAATGATTTTTGGCAAACCAGTAAAATAAATTTTGTTTATTCGTCTCCCCATGCATTGAATTCGTCTCTCCGCCTGCATTGATTCGTCACTCATAATTATTTTGTTGACAAAATTATCCCCTCTGCCCAAAATCCATTGACTGCATTTTAAACGTGAGTTTCGGTCTATTGTAAGAAGTTTTGGCTTTTTGCCATTTGTAATGCCGAAAGAGTAAATCTTTCTTGAAAATTGTTCTTAACTGACCACTTGAAATTCCTACTTGTTGTCATGTAGATTTAGAGATTTCGGTGGTGACTTGTACTGCGACCTACATATTTTATCCTACCCTCTTTCTCTAATCGTTGGTATACTTACCCATTTAGAGCCCCTCCGCTACTCCTGGTTTCTTTAGGAATTTCAGGATTTGGGTGGGATTCAAGAACTGCAACTCCTCTGCGTTCAAGCATTATATTTGTTTCTTGCGGAGCAGTGCTCCGCACTCTTTGAACACATGTATGGGGTTACCTCTGCTGAGCCACATAATCTGCGTCTGTCATCTTCCTCTAGGCTTAGGGCCTTGAGGTGTTTTTTAAGTCTGCAGTGTCCCGTCAGGGCTGTCAGAATTATATGCTTGTTCTTGTTTAGTTTTAGGAAGCTTTTGTTTTTTTTCTGGTTAAAAGATTCACTTTAAAAGCATCACTTTGGATTATCTTAGCCATGGAAACTTAAAACAATCGGAACACAGCCTAGATTGAAACAATTACTGCGTCTTTTTAGGACTACCAAATCAAATCTCATGTGAAATTTGTCAGTTATTTAATAGCTTTCTTTCTACCTACGTGGCACTCAACAAAAACCATAAAAATAGCATTGGTTTTAAAATCATGTCTTTCCGATACTTTAAGTGGATAGACCATCTGTAGACGTTTCGAGATTTATCTCTCATCAGCACAGCTTTGCTTCCATGAACAACAATTTGTAAACCACCTAGTTAATTGTTATTCATGGAAGCAAAGTTGTGCTGATGAGAGATAAAACGCGAGACGCGTCCACAGATGGCTCCACTTAAGGTATCGGAAAGAAATGATCTTAAAACCAATGTTTTTTTTTTTTTTTTTTTTTGAGTACTCCGATGGTGGACTGAAAGCTTTTAAATAACTGGCAAATTTCACATGAGATTTGTTTTAGTTGTCCTAAAAAGACTCAGAAATTGCTATAGAGCTCCGGAAAGGTTGAATAAATTTATATATTCAGGCTGTGTTCTGATTGTTTTAAGTTTGTATGATTATCTATAACGTAAGGTGGTTTTACCAATTCTATCTTAGCCGTGGAAGTTCCTTCCAGGTATTCATCCATTGTCCTCTCATTTCTTTATCTAAACTTTTGTGGATGGTGTCATACTCATACCGCAAAAGAGTTCCGGACCTATAAAGGGATTACTGGATCTCAATCTTCATGTGATCGTTTTCTTTGTTTCCATCTATACCAGTGTGTCCTGGTACCCAATATAGTGTTACTTTATTTTCTCTGCCGAGCTTGGTTAGCTTTCCCATGACACAGTCCCATATCAGTTTGAATCTGATGGTGTATGAGATGATGGCATTAATGGCTGCTTGGCGACCTGACAGCATACAATTCGTTTTTTTGCGATATTGCCTGTCGAGGTTAAATTCTGCACATCTTTAGATTGCATGTACCTCTGCTTGGAAGATACTTGGGTAGATTCCCATGGATTCCCTTTGTTTTCGAATCATCCGTATAGCACTTGATGGGACTTTTCCCTTTGTGCTATGGTAAGGATTCGTCGCTCCTATCGACTTTACTACTACACAGTACTGTGTAGTTTTTATCAAAATGGTTTTTGCATACCATTTCATCCTTTGGTACTTCTAGAGAGGTGATCTTAGCAGAGAGGCTGTTGCGGTCTCTGTTCCCGAAAAACAATCATTTTCGTCTTCTTCACATTCACCACCATCTTTCGTTTCACAAAGAAGCTTTTCACCCTTCCAATTACCTCTCTCTTTTCTGCGTACATGTTTGCCTAGGCCAGACGCCACACTTTTTTCCAATAACTATTTATAGAATATCATTATCGAAAATACGCTATTTTCGAATAGCGGTGAGTGAAGTAGACACTTACTATGTACATATAAGGTAACTATATCCAATATGGCCTACCTTAGCTTCTACGTTTTTTTTTTAATTTTTAAATGTAAATAATGTATCCTTAATGAGTGGAAGTAAGAGAGTAACTTATTGTAAAATAAAAATAGACAAGAAAAAGCAGACAGAAAAAAAATTATATCACAAATAGTGCATTATAACCTATAACGTTTAAATAAAGAGATACTCATATTTAATTCTAAAAATGATTACATTTTAATTTTCAAATTTTGGGCATATACAATTCTCCTTATCGTCCTTGTCAACCCAGCTCAATCTTCATTAAGGTCGCACAAACAATACACATGCGCATATCCTTCTTCTCATCTTCTTGGCAAATGTCACAATACCAGGATTCATTTTTTGCAGATTTTTTTTATTGCTTCTTAACTGTTATCTCTGTTTTCTTTATTCAACTCTGAAACATTTGAGGAAAAACTCGATTATCACGAATAAATTCTAAAATAAAACTTTTTTAATTTCAGTTTCCCCATCAAGTTTAGTATTACTTCCTTTTCTAGTTATTATAATTCTTCAAAACTTTTTTGTATGTTTCTTAATTTTACTTCTATTCATTGGATAAAATTATTTACGATTTGGCTTAAAAATAATCTCAGTGCATTAAACTGCGCAAAAATATTGTTCGGCGGCTTAAAATTCATAAATATGAATTGTACAGTGGAAAATAATAAGCGCAAAAAGGATTTAATTTCTCCCGGGCTGTACAGAAAAAACATAAATAAGCAATAAATTCCAGATTTAATTGTCCCGGCGCATTCGCCATATTTTATACTCGAGTATTCAGCGCAAAGGAAAAAGAATTGCACGCCGAAGAAATGAAAAAAAAGAATATACCTATATTTATAACACAGAAAAGAAGTGAGCAGACAAGACAAAAATATATCTACCACAATCCGGCTTAGAAGGTTTCTCGCAGAAATTTGTTACGTCTGCGGAGATTTACGAATCGTCGTCGCTGCGAATACGGAAGCACGGTTGTCCGAGACGGGACGGGAGGGCGCAATGCCGGTCGGAATAAAAGCCGAAATTTATTCATTTACCGCACAAGAACCCTCACATCAGTATTATTTATTGCGCTGTTTGCCGCCGAGATTTACGACATGTTTTCGAACAAAAAAATATACATGCCGGTGGAAAACCCTTGAAGTCATGCCGACTTCATAGGTTTTCCACCTCACGAAATCGATACCTGCTGTAATTGTGAATTGCACAGATATTGCTAAATACATACTTTATTTATTATTCTATCACAAATTTATTCAAATTGAAAGGAAAAACCTAAAAATATTTTACAGCACATATAGCACATATAATCTATAAACCACAAGTTCTATACGGCAAAACAAAACAGATAAGAACGGCTATACACAGGACAGATAGGGTAAAAAGAAATATTTGCTGCAGAGAACAGTGTCTGATAATAAAGACAATCCCTGATAATAAAGGCAGACAAGATAATACAGATAAGACCATAAAAAAGCAAGGCACGCAAAACTAGACATTACTGACAACAACTGACAGGCAAAGCTGGTTAAATGAGACTAAAGAGAGAGAACTAGAAACTAGACAGACAGAACTAGAAATACAATTTAAGAGAGATGAGACCAGATACTGGTCTGGACAGACAAGACTGGAGAGACAAAACTAGACAGATAGAACAAGACAGGCAGGACTAGACAGACCCACTTTGAATTTATATTCCGTTCGAATGAAAATAACTAGCTAGTATTTATAGTTTTCTTCATTTGTAAATGCATATTTACAAAGACAAGACATTTTTATTTGTAAATACTCAGTTTATCTTCGTGCTATAAAAGTATTATTATAGGAAAGATTCCCTTTGTTGATTCAGTTTTAATCTCAATGGGATTTACCTGCAAAAGACATAATATGCCATAATTAAATTAGAAAATAACAAAAGCCGTAACATTTTATAGCGTAAATGATGTTGTGAATGAAACCGTTATGTCAATTCCATTGAAACATATTTAAGTATTTATGAAGAATTTTCCAAAAAACATTTGGATTAATCTATGATGAAGTTTGTTAGAACAGTGTTGAATTGATGTTGAGCATGAATTCCTAATAAAAACTATTAAAACTAAACTTTACTGAATTGGCGATCTGTCAAAATAATAAACCTTATACCAGGCGTCGGCAACTTTGTTTGGCTGATGGTCAGAATCAACCAAAATGTTACTATTACTAAGACGTTTCGGGTCAGTCATTTCATAATAGTATATTTTGCAACTAGGGCAGTAAATTGTCAAATGGTCACGAGAGAGAAATTGGGCGCACGAACGAAGTGCGCACATTCGCTCGAGAGGGCAATTGACAATACCGCCCATGTTGTAGATAATAATTTTTATTGCTCATTCGAGGGGAAGTATATTACAAGTTTGGGATCTAGGGGCCATCAAAAAAAAAATAGAACCAAGAATTAAGAATCTGCTTGTTCAACTGGCCACCAGAGAGGTGGTGTGGACTCGTCATAAGAACTCTCATAAGTCTCCGGTATTACCATAGAATTTACACTCATTTGAAAACGTTTTCTTAAATTTTTATTTTTATTTTGTAATAAAAAAAAATTCCAGTCACTTTCACGTCACTTTTTTAATATTAAGGTCTTGATTGTGTTTATTTTATTTATTTAATTGTTTTTTTATGTAACTTAACGATATTGATTATTTGCGTGAGTTACCCAAGTTATGTGGTAATACAGCCAAAAATTGCATTTGTTGTACTAAAAAACGTGCGCCAAGATAGTAATTTTACCGCATGAGTAAAAAAAATAAAAAAAACTATTTTTTACAATTTTTGTTATATATCATACTTGACCGCCGAAAGGGTTACTTGGTGACCCGCGGGTCATAGTTTGCCGACCCACCCTTAGACCGTGACACATCAGATATAACTTCTAATAGTATTAACTATCATACTAGATAAAACGTAACTATTCGATTTGTAATTTGTATATTATTTTATGTAGGTAACTATTCAGTGAAAATATTTTATAAAAAAAAAATCTTTTAAAATGCAAAGCGTATGTATGCATTATGGAAATAGGTCACAAGAGAATTTAAACAAAGAGAGTAATTATTTTTAAGAATTCAGGCCTCTCCAAATATTTACGCAGTTTTTTCCATTCTCTTTCTTATTTATTTTTGAGTGGCGGAATAATTCCAGCGGCTCTTCCTTCCTGCTGTCCTCTTCCGCGCTAACTTATCCTCCCTTTTCTGAACCGTAACACGTAGCCGCAGTTCCAGATATTTATACAGAAGGAAATACTTTTATGATCCAACACATTTATAAGATGTATTCTCTTCTATTCTTAAAATACTTTCACGTATTGTCGTTGCGCAATAAATCAAATGAGAGAATGTTAGCGAAAAAATATGATAAATATGCCATTGAGAGAAAATATGATAAATATGTCATAAAAATTGTAACGATACGTTAACTCAAATGAAGTAGTAAATTTAGTTTGTAGTATTATTTCCAAGGATTTTAATTTGCAACTCCATTCATCTGCTAAATCAGATTTTAAGTTATCAAAATATTTTTTTCATATATTTTGTCGATTAAATTTAGTAATATTCATATAATATAACATATTGTATTATGTGCAAATGGTTCGTTATGCTTATAGTACTTTTTGACCCAAGATGCGGTTCTTTAGACTTTAGACTCATATCATCGCCGATCCATATTCATAAGTCATAAAAACATTAGACGGCAGGCGATCGACTAGATACAAACAAAATTCAAAGTTTATAAATGGAAGATATTTATTACTTGTGAATATTATCACATATGTATTAATAAATATTACAGTTGAAAATAAGTGTTCTTTAACCAATTTTCTTTCGATGTCGATGCCTGGCATTGCATGTCCATGTATAATTTTCATCCAAAAGTATAAAAATTGCCAAACGCTAGGTTGTGGTTTTCTTTTCAACGGAGAGCTCTCGATATTTGGCTATTATCGACATCATCGAAGAATATCATTTGCAGAAAGAAACACTTACTGAAAGAACGTCCTACCGACATAGACATCGGTAGCAGAGACCGAAACAGCCTTGCTGCCAAGATCCCTCGCTCAAAGCACCAAAATACGAAATAGTATGCAGATACCATTTCGAGAAAAACTACACAACAATGTGTAGCAGTAAAACTGAGTTTCCCGTCCAACTAAGAAGCGTAACCAACTGAACCGTAACCAACTTAACCAACTGAGCGTAACCAACTGAAGAACACCAGAAACCCATCATCAAAACATATTTACCATATATTCATAGATCAACTGACAAAATTATGGGAATTCTAAAAGGACTTTCAAGACAAACCAAAAAATATCCTCATGTTATGTAGTGTTAAAGACACCATCCCATTAGAATCTGATGGAATTTATGAAATTACTTGTGCCTTGCTTTGCGAACCAACCTATATGAATAAGACACAAATAGAGAGTTTCGTCACCCTTTGTCCAACATACCGATACCGGCCACTAGTTGGACTTTAGAAAATCAAGGACTATTGCACAGATCAGCCAATCAAGGACTATTGCACAGAATATTAGACCATAGCCTTAACACCTACCAGATGACCCTAAGTTTGACACAAAGTCAGACAGGTGCATTAAGATACCAACTACCGACCGCTTAGTATACATTTGACGCTTAACCGGCCCTGACTCCCTTGAGAATCGCGAATGTTTGTTCGCCGAAACGAACCTACCGAATCGAAGAATTCCTGAATTCTGCTGCTGAAAGTCGATTGTACGCTGAGCAGTTTCCTAACAGGCCAGTACCTATTCTACGAAAAATTCAACGCTGTAGTAATCCATCTACCAGAAACTGGTGTACTGCAAACAAGTCAAGGTCGGGATTGTGAACCTGGCCGACACCACCGAATTTTGGATGCTAAAAAAAACTCTTAAATCTTGTCGAAGTAGTATTCGACAAATATCTCACCAAGTAGATGTCTCAAATCGAATGATCTGGCGAACACTGAGTGAAAGTCAATTGTATCCTTTCCTTGTGCAAAAAGTACATGCTTTACAACTTGACACTACGTTACAATTTTGCCGAAATTCAAAATTTTTCTTCCATTGAATTTGCGACTGATGAAGCAACATTTACACGTACGGCATAAATAACAGTTATAAGAGTCATATTTGGGCTGTCGAAAATCTACATACTTCTGTCGTAATTATTTCCAGCATAGATTTTCGATAAAAAATTTGGTCAGATTGGTCAACGGACAACTTATTGGCTCCCATGTGTTGCCAAATCGATTGACTGGAAATGATTATCTCTTCTTTCTGCAAAATCGTTTGATAGAATCATAGGAACAAGTTCAATTGTGTCTAAGATCAAGACACCAAACGGATGTGTAGACAAGTTTGGGAGGAGCTACACGAGGACTGTAGCACCTTTAGAGAGAGAATCATCCCTTAAAAATAAAATTGCAATATTGTAAACACCCTGTACATATTCGCGTTAATGTTGAGGCTTGGTTCATTTTGGCTAACTTACATTCGCCATTCTTAGGTGTGTATGCGTAGAGTTCATTTATTTATAAATTTATCAAGAAATACGTTGGTTTATTAAAAACTAACATCCAAATTATCCTGAAATATTAAAAATAACAAATTTCTCTTTTATGGAATTTACTACATAAACCAATAGGTTTTTCACAATTCGTTTTTCATGTAGTAAGATAATATAAAGGAATATAATTTATTTTCCCTTGTTTCAATGGTGATAATAATTCCAGAGATAATAATCCATACGGGAACCTCCTCAAAGACCCCTATATATTGTTATTAATATTTCAAGGGTTCCTACACACACATTAGTATAACACAAAGCGGCGTTTGATATGCACCGTGGAAATAACAATGTGGAGAAAAAGTGGGGAAAAGAAATGTGCGGTGAACGTTCCTGCAAGCGGGAAAATTTACATGTTCATCGAATGCGGAATTACTCAACACGACGAGGAAATTTTTTTGGTTCATTTTCGAATGTAATAGAACATATGAATAGAAATAATTGTATTTTAATTAAAATTTGAAATTTTACAAGAAATAAAATGGTATATCTAAAAATCTATCTATTATTGTAATACAATAAAGACAATTTTTAAAAATCAAATACATATAGCAAGTTGAGAATATAACAATGTAATACAAATAACTATATATAAAAATGCACTTTTTAACATTCTCTATTTATATTTTATATAAATATATAAAATATAAGCACTGCCTAGGGTTACAGGTGAAAACTGGTCAACGGCCTGGAAAGCAGAAGAGGAAGAAATTCCCAACGGTGGACAGGGCAGAAGAACCATAAAATCCAGGCGCGTCTGTTCTCGTATCGCGCGGCGTTCTGGTCAGCGTCTGTTTTCACATTTGAGGGGCGGCTGCTTCGATAGCTCTGATGGCTCGCGTACACCTACACCGTCATCGGCCGAAGTTTGGTCAGGCGACGACGGCGATTGAATCAAACACTTGTAAAAGAATGGGAGCGCGTACACAAACACGACTGTGATCGTTCGCTGACGCTCGAAAACGGCCGATCATCACGATGATTCGAACTGGTTGGGATTTCTCGCCAGACTGCCGGCGTCTACAGAGTGTGCTAATTGAGTGTATTTATAGTTAAATTGTGTTGTTATCTATCTTAATCTAAACGACTATGGATATTGAAAAATTAATTAGTTCTGTTTATAATAGACCAACCCCGTGGGATAAACATTAAAAAAAATACAATAATCGACAGAATAGCATTGTTGGTAACTCTGTTAGTAACACTGGTGGTAACACTGTTCCACTGCAGTTTAAGCACATACACGTCCGAGTTACTCGTCCGAGTAGTTCTGTCTGCCATCGGCCGACAAAATTTTTATATCGGTTTTGGTGTACGCTTAGCATGAGATTTACAATCTTAGTTCTAATCTCGCAAAGTATAACCTATTTAGCCCGGTCTAATGATTAGATAGTTGTTGCGTTGTGGAAAGTTTATTCTGTATTGAAACTACTCCAGGTGGTAGCTCGGTAGTCTCGACCAGTGGCGCAAGCGGGTCGAAGGGTTCTGGAGGGCCTGCACTACAACGCGAGGGGAAGTCCGGTGTCCCCTGGAAATCATAAACTCAAGACAAAACGCCGTTACTGGTTTGGAACTCTAAATGTGCAATCACTTCTTAAAGTAGGATAACTCAAAGAGATAACGAAAACTATGGCAGACCGTGATATCAAGGTCATGGCCATTCAGCAAACACGGAACAGAGATGAGCACCAATTTGAAAGTGAACAATACAGGATATACAAAGGGAAACTACCGATGAGAGTAGCTAATGCCAAATCCCTACCGCATCTTCGAACAGCGTTTATATTAGACAAGTGCTTAATAAGGGCTTTGAATTTTCATCACCAAGACGGTCACTTCTGCACTTAGGATGTGGCAACATGACCTACACTCTCATAAATGCTCACAGCCCGATCAACGAGGATAATCGCAAGAATCCAGACAAAGTCGATTCGGGGAAACAGTTCGGGGAAGAGCTAGAAGATGAGATGTCTCGGATACCAAAGAAGAACATCAAGGTACTAATGAGTGACTTCAATGGAGGAGGGAAAATATCGGAAGAAAGTAGGAGAATATCCGGCACATAAACGTACCAATAAGAATGGCGAGAGACTCTTAGAACTTTGTCGACTCTTTACTCTACAGCTTTTGTCAACGACTTTCATGAATTTACCCAGGTAACAAAAGACATGATGATCCCCCAATCCTCTATTGGGAGAATTTCAGATCGACCACGTCGCCAAGGGGAGCAGAAGTAGACTCCGATCACCACCTGACCAGAATTAAATTGAAGTTTTTTTTCTTTAGACACACCTTTGTGAATTTTAGAAACATGGCAATTTGTAGAGAGAGAAAATATTTATTGAATACACAAAGGGCTACCGACCTCGAGATCCTTCTGCACAATGCATTTTGTAGTTTTATAAAAATCAAGAAATACTAAAATCTTTATAGAAGAAACATTATTCTAAAAAATAGCTTATTTTAGTATTACAATTTATTTATTTTTTGATTAAATATGGCTTTGTGAAAATTGAGTTTCATGCTAACGAATTTGTAAATTTTAGACTTGATTTGTAAATGTAAATTTTAGATTGAATTTCAGACTTTAGAAATTCTTGATTTTTGTAAAATTTTAAATTTCTGTACAAAAACAAATTGTGTATTAAAAAAAAAACGAATTGCGTCAAATAATGCATCAAATAAAAAGCATTTAAATTTACTTTATTTACCTATTTTGAGTTTTACAACATTTTTGCATACTTTGATTACATTTTGTCCACAATCAATTTCCCCAGCTTTCCGTCGTCCTGAGTTTTCGTCCGATACATTTTCCTGCGATTAATTTTCTGCTTTCAGTCTTCCATAATCCAATATAGAATCTTTATGTTGCAATTGCCTTGGTAAAGCGAAAGTGTTCGATTTGAAAATATCTATTGGATTTTTTAATTAAGAGTCTTCAAATAGATTAAATCACTAATCATTGAATTAAAAAAGAGCAGACATGAGATTTTGAAGAGGGAATATAATTCAGACGATCGATGAGGGGTCGATAAAGGATATTCTATTTTCAACTTTATTAAATCTTTAAAGCAAGTAACACGTAAGAAAATTATATATAATAATAATATTAGTTGGTAATTGTTGAATTATACTTTCATTTATACAACAAAATTCTAATAATTTTAAGTCTTTATCAAAACCTTTTATGAATCGTTTATGAAAGGAAATCACTAGCATTTTCTGTTTTTCATGGTTTGTTCTTTTTTTCTAATAAAAATTCTGGTTGGATACATGTGCTAGTAGAAATACAGTGTTATATAAATCGACTGTGTACGGCGGCTGTTATATCTGGCGACATTTATAGCTCGGTCTAACTGATATTTATAACTATTTGTTTTTTGTTATCATTTATGGATTCGCTAAAGATGCCAAACAGGTCCGTCAAGATTCTTTATAGCTTAATGGTTAAAATTATTACAAAAATATAATTATTTTTTATTACCGCCGGGGATGTAGTATACTAAAACGTATAGGTAGAGCACAAAAAGGGGCAAATATAAAACTTTATGCATCATATTTTATAGTCTGCGTTTTTTTTTCTACAGTTTTATTAAAAGTTTTTCTTTATTTTGTGTATTTTTTTTCAATATGTTGTTTTCAAATTTGGAGCGCGTTTTAAACAGTACCAAATTTCGTTCTTCCACCAGCGCAGCGGCAGAAAAAGTACTCTTTCTACAGGTCACAGTGTCATAAACATTCTTTTTCTGCCCTTCGCGATTATTTATCACAAAAATAAAAGTTTGACTTACAATGATGAGCACTAGAATTAAGTTTTAAGAAACAAATAGTTTTGTACCCTCTATCAAACTAATTATAATATTGACAAAAAAACGATATCCCTGCATTAAAGCATGCAATTATTATTTTTTATTACTCATGTGTTAAAAGAATTATCTGGCGGACTTTTTTTATTACGAGAAACCACTTTTAGTTGTATTTCCATGTAACTTGGGTAACTCACACAAATATTCAATATCGCTAGGTTACATTAAAAAAAAACAAATAAATAAAAATAAAATGTACACAATCAAGATCTCGATATTAAAAAAGTGACGTGAAAATGACGTGAATTTTTTGTCATAACAAAATTTAATAAAGTATAAAGAAAACGTTTTAATGTGAGTGTAAATTCTATGGTGATACCGGAGACTGAGGAGTGTTCTTATGACGAATCCACACCACCGGAGACAATTAAAGAAGCAAATTCTTCATTTTGGATTCAATTTTTTTAATGGCCACTGGATCGCCTCGCATGAGTTATAAAAATATTGTTTATAACACGGGCGGAATTGTCAATTTCCCTCACGAGCGCACAACTCACTGAAAGAAAATGATTATATGTAAAAATACTAGGAGTATTATATACTATTAAATATAAAATACAATATTTTGTTCAAATCTAAATTAGTTCCTCAATTTTTCATAAATAAATTGATTGTACCAATTTTTCATTTGCTAACATTTTAAGAAATCAAAACACATTCTTTTATTACACATGGATGAACGAATTTTTAACGATGCAGAAAACTGAATTATATTTCATGAGAAAAAACGTTTTTATTTCATTTCAAGCTGAATTAAACCCGGCAAGAGCCGCTGAAACTAAAACAGCCAATTTATCATACCCAAGATTTATTTTTATACTCACAAAAACAAGAACCTAATTTTATTAAAAGCCACAAACTTAAAAAGGACAATAAAATATTTGGTTTACTGAATAACAGATTACTTATTCTGAAAAAAATACAGAAAATTGTTCAATTTAGATCAGACATTCCCAACCTAGGTTAGTCATTTAACTAAGAATTTCAGAAAACTTGTGACTACTAGTCAGTGGACAGTAACACGAAGACTACAGGAAAGTAACTTGACCCCTAAGACACCTGCAGTTTGTCAAAAACTTACCCCAATTCATCGTCAAGCTCAACCTCCCTCAGAATACGAACCTAAAACCTCTAGATCAATGGTTCTTAACCTTTCAATAATCGCGGCTCCCTTAAATTCCTTACAGATTTTTCGCGGCCTACCATCCCTTTCAATGAACTTTACAATCATTAATATTCACTATAAATAGTGTATTTTTTACATATTATAGTTAAAAAATACATATTATAGTTAAAAAGTATTCATAAATCAAATCATGCATCGTATGGGAGGTATTGGTACATATTATATAGTTCAATTTCCAGAATATACCGGTATAATTGTTTTCTTAGATTTTTTATTTGCATCATTTTAAACTCTTTTGGCAATTTATGAACAGTTTTAGTAGACTGTAGTGTGGATTTTTCTCCGACAGTGTCAGTTTATGCCGAGGAAAAGTATATAGTTCTCTGATATGCCTTCTTGTATCCCTCTCAGAGTTATTTTCATAATTCTTAAACAGATTTTTATGTTTTAAAATAAACATTAAGCTTTCGTAAATATGTATTCCAGTCGTGGTTAGTATTAATGCGTCCTTAAATTTTTCCCTGCAGGACTCTCGTTACTTCAAGTTAAGAAGTATACGCAAAGCTTGTTTTTCTAACGTGAATAAAATTTTAATATCTTTGCCGGTACCCCAGAATGTGTTACCGAAACGGAGGATGTTGTGAAAATTTTAATAATATACCTGTCTTAATGTTGTAGCATCCATATATAGTTTTAAAGTTCTCAGTGCGAATATGCTTTTATTTAGTTTGCTTTTCAGTTGTAGTATGTGAGATGCCCACCTCAGAGAACTATCAACATAAATACACAAAAAACGAACAGATTGTTTTATATCAAATGTATCATTTCCTACTTTGTATTTTTGTAGGTGTTCTAAAACTCAGGTAATGTAATTACTCAGGTCTCTTGAATATTATTAAATTAGACTTAGCTTTATCGACGATTAATTTATTCTTGCTAAACCATTGCTCCAGCACCTTCATTGTCATATTTGCATTGTTACCAATGTCCTCCGCAGACTTGCTATTTAGTTATAGACTGGTGTATGCCGTGTTCTGTATTTACCATATTTTGAGTCACGAACAGCGTGAATATCACACTACCTTGCGGAATTACAATATTGGTTGTTCTAGAAATAAATATAATAACGGGTGATTTTTTTGCTATTTGGTTTTTTAGTATACATTTTTTCAGTATAAAAAAAGATTCGTCATATGTTGAAATGTCAAAAATGCTCAGTTAGGTTTGCCATTTCACCATGAATATAGTCCAGTATATATTCCACTAACAAAGAGACAACGCTTGCAAATCATTGAATTTTATTGTCAAAATTCGTGTGGGAAATTCGTTTCGTAAATTACGTCCATTTTATGGTAGTCATAATCGACGCACCGAATAGGTTATTCAAGCTGTTGTGGCCAAATTTCGCACCAGTTTCACTTTATTGGACATTTATCCTCCAACCCGTATGCAAAGAGTTCGTACCGAAGAAAATATTGATCTGAATGAAGATCGCAATATGTAAATTCGTCGCCGTAGTCAACAATTGGGCTTGTGTTATTCGACCACCTGGAAGATTTTACGTAAGGACCTCTGTATGAAACCATACAAAATACAGCTGCTGCAAGAACTGAAGTCAGGTGACGTACCTCAACTTCTTCAAGAACGATGAAAATCGTAACCTAACAGCCAATGGAGCAAGGTAGCGTGCGATGATTACCGACTTTTTTGCCCAAAATGGAAGAATTGGACTTGGTAGACGTGTGGTTTCAGCAAGACCACATGCCACACGGCATGCGATACTATGAACCTATTTAGGGGCGAGTTTGGCGAGCAATAAATCTTACGTTTTGTAGCAGTCTATTGGCCGCCAGGATCATGCGATTTAAACCCACTAGACTATTTATTTTTGGGATACGTGAAGTATACAGGAACAAGCCAGCCACAATTCCAGCCCTGAAATACACCTTTACAGCTGCCATTGGTGAGATATGGGCCGAAATGTTGGAAAGTGTATGCTAAAATTGGAGCTCACGGATGGACCACCTACGGCGTAGCCGCGAGCAATATTTACATTAAAGAATCTTTAAAAACTAAATGGCAGGCATTCATTTATCGGCCCAAATAAATATATCATTCACTTTTGCAAATTTTCTGGATTTTTTCAATTTTCAAAACCCAAACGGTTAAAAAATTACCCATTAAATGTAATAAAAAAATATATATAATATATTTAATTCTTACACATTTTAAGCAAATTCCAAAATTTACAAATATTTGCAGCCCCCTAGGTTAACAATTGCTCTTCTAGATAATTAGTTAATTCTGTAATTCTAACTACAGCGCCGCGGCACGCCGGTTAAAATAATATTAAACAGGTAGCCCCTAGATAAAAAGTTCGCAAACTGGGTGCCGCAGCACCCAAGTGAATTATATTTAGGGGTGCCGTAAAAAAATCGCATTTTATAATTTTCTGTATCATGAATTCTCAGAAATTTCTAGTTTAACACCAGTAAAAATTTAAAATATCATTGGTTTTGGGTCGACGTCGGTACCCCGTCATCTGTTTTATACCCAAAAATATTATGCTATTGTTTGACACGTAGACGCGTACGTAATTTTCTCGCGAATCATAAGAACCGGATGCAGTTCATGTTTCTGTTTGTTTTAGTTGTTAGTCGACCTCATTTGTACTGACACAGTGAAAATGTGGCATGTTTTTCTTTATCCTAATATCAATAGAATTTTGTGCATATAATATTCTCTATTTTAGGTAAACATAACATTAAAATACGACTTTGTAAATAATTCAATATTTTCTCCTTTAATAGTCTAAAAAATGGACAATTTTCTTCATTCAAAGAATTCATATTTGCAACCCAGTATAATTGACACAATCACTGGAATGATACCAATGACGGTAAATCTGCAACTAAGAAAGAAACAGGAGTAATACCCGTTTATGCCAAGAAACTTACTTGGTGTGCTGACAGGATATCTTCTAACCCAAAATGTGTAGTATGTAGAGAAGTACTGGCTAACGAAGCTGTGGTGCATAATAAACTATTGCGTTATTTTTCGACAAAAAATGCTAATTTTTCTAGAAAATATGTGAAATATTTAAAAAGACTGATTTGTTCACAACAAATACAAAGCAGTAATTTTACAATTAAAACAATTCAAAATTTCTAATCGTGTTCAAGAGGTCCGTTACTTCATCATCTTCATTGATCCTACAGCCTTGAAAGACCCTCGACCTGCATTAGTCTTGTCCGCAATTCTTCCCTACTCTGTGCTGCTCTGCGCCAGTTTGTTGCACCCATTTTCTTGGCCTTCTTCCCTCAGGTTGGGCGGTTAGCAATCGCGACGGAGGGTACGTTTCCGGCGCTCTTGCTAAATGCCCAGCCCACCTTAATCTTCCCAATTTTATGCGGTGTACCACGTTTCTTCCATTGTCTATATCGCGGTATATGTGATAGATTTCCTTCCTCGCCAGAATCTGTCCTCGCATGTGGGTCCAAATATCGTTCTTAGAATCCCACTTTCAAATGTTAATAGTAGGTTTTCATCGACTTTTGATATCGCCCAGGTTTCTGACCCATACATGAGGACTGCCAGGATAATTGTTTTGTGTATGGGTAGTTTGGTTTTTCACTACTTACTCTACTCTTTACACTCTACTCTTTAGATGCTTATGAAGACCGCAGTAACACTTATTCACTATTACTATCCTTCTCTTCTCTTCCACCGTCGTATTGTTATCACTGGTAATGAACGAGCATAAGTACATAAATTCGTCTACATACTACTCTACATACTCATATCGTCTACGTTGAGTGGCTGTCTGTTATTTCTGGCTCTGTTGTTTGGTTCAGATGCCATGGCCTTCGTTTTGTCTATGTTTATCTGAAGACTGATCGTAGGTCGTAGAGGGTGCGGTGGTCATTTCTTTTAATTTTCCTTCTGTGCGTGCGACTATGTCAATGTCATCGGCATATGCTAATATTTTACGATTTGTTAAATATTGCTCCCTTTTTGTCTATCTAGGCTTCTCTAACGGCGGTTTCTAAGGCAATGTTAAAAAGAAGACACACCAATGCGTCTCGTTGCCGTAAGCCCACTTTTGTTTTGAAGGGGTTTGACAACTTGCCTTGTATTCATACTTTGCACATAACGCTATGCATTGTGGCTTTTACAAGCCTTATTATCTTATCAGGAATGGCGAGTCTGTACATTGCTTTGTACAGATTGTCCCTTAGCACGCTGTCATAAGCTGCTTTAAAGTCAATAAATATATGATATCTATCGATATTAAAACTCGTTCGATTTCTCTAATATCTGTCGTAGTACATAGATTTGTTCCATTGGTGAGCGACCAGGCTTAAAACTGCCTTGATATTGTCCTAGTAGTTCGTCCATATACTTACTTAGGCGTGGGTACAGGATTTTTACAAAGATTTTATATACTATAAAAGACATTGATTTTACCGTCTTTTTTAACAATTTTAAAGGTAGTGCTCGAAGAAGTAGCTGAAGCTGAAATCAAGAAAGTTCCTTTATCAGACGACACAGTACGAGTATCAGTATCATTAGTTGGCATTTCTTGGGAAACATGTGTTTTATATGTGTAATATATGTAACCTACACAATAAATGATTTGTTGTGGAGTTACTTGTTGAAACTTTATTTCAAAAATAAAAAATAAAACTCAGTTTTATCACGTTTCAAATTTATTTGTAGTACACTACATATGGCTTCATCTGGTGATGAAATGTACAGTAAATACAATATACATATTTCATCACCTGATGAAGTGTGGTGAAACATATGTAGTGACAAATAAATTTGAAACGTGATAAAACTGTGTTTTAATTTTTATTATTGAAATAAAGTTTCAACAAGTAACTCCACAACAAATCATTTATTGTGTAGGTTTTACATGGACTTACAAGAACCTGGGCTAATAACTACTAAGTAATTGCTAAGGTCTAGTCTTAAAATATTCAACAATTAAAGGATAAAAATTAGTACTTAGTAAGTCAAGATAGCCATACAATAAATAGCCATAGCCATACATAAACAAAATTAGTTAAAAATGTAAGAAAATGAAAGATTCGAAGAATATTAAAACTAAGAAAACCATAACTAAATAATATTAATTAATTGATTACTTGATCTATTGAAAAAGGATTAAATTATTTTGAATTTTATTCCAATAATTGTATTGTGCATCGCGAACAACTTATTTCCAAACGCTTTTTTTAATCACGTTATACCGCTCATTAAATTTCATTGGAACCGCTGCGAAGTCCACAGTTGTTTCGAAGCTTCATTGATGAACTTGATTTGAATGAACCAATAATTGGTATACAAATAATAGCATTGTTGGAATCTATTAAAGAATTTCTAGAAGAAACAAAGCAATCATCATCATCATATCGCAGCGTGTCTCGTCCACTGCTGAACATAAGCCTCTCATCCTCTTCCATGTATTTCTATCCTGGGCTACTTGGATTCAGTTACTAGCAATACGTTTCACATCGTCTGTCCAACGGGTCTTGGACTCTCTTTTCCCCAAACGGACTCTCTCTTTCTCCATGATCTTTTTGGTTCAGCTGCTGCTTGGCATCTTTACGACATGCCCAGATCAGTTCGATTATAGTTTTGTTATTTTCTGAATTACATCATTAACCCCAGATCACTTTCTTGATATTTCGTCTCGGACTCTTTCTCTTAATGTGATTCCGAGAATGGAACGTTCCATCAGCTTCACTCGTTGCGCTACCCTGATCTTTTGGACATATTTTTGTGTGTCCGTATATTAGAACTGGTAGAATACATTGGTTACTCACCTTGCGTTTTAGGCAGTTACGAATGTCGGATTTAACAATCTATTTAAGTTTTCCGTAGGCTGCGCATGTTAGTCTAACCAGGCGAAATTAATTGTCAAATCCAAAAAAGCACATACAATCGGTGAATCTCTAATTAAGAAATGTTTGGTTCAACTGGCTTAAAGTTGCAGAAGAGCTTCCTGGGCAGGAATCTCAAAAGAAAATTCGTGAAACACCACTTGCAAACCACTCGCTGAAGTCAAAAAATGTCAAATGATATTGTAAAACCAGTTTGACAAGATAAAATGTAGTCCTTATTTTGCGCTACAATGTGATGAATCTACCGATGCGCGAATGTTTACGCGAATGTGACGCGTAATGTCAATTACATTTATTTATTCGATTTTTGATTAATAATAAAACGTTTAAAGAAGAGTTACTATTTTCTCAAGAACTTAAAACGACGTCGCAAGGTGCAGAAGTTATAGATTTAACAAATCAATATTTGGAGAAACATGAACCATGCCCAATAAGCAAATGTTTGCAGGGTTTTGTGCTGACGGTGCTCCTGTCATGCTTGGTACTCGCTCTGATCTTGCAGCGTTGATAAAAACAAAAAAAAACAATCTGCAATTACGACGCACTGCGTTATTCATCGTCAAGCATTGGCTGCAAAACGCTCCCTGAATGCTTTGCTATTGCGATGAAAATAGCTATAAAAGTTAACTTTATTAAAAAAAGTGCACTTAATACACGTCTCTTGTAACAATTGTGCTCTGAACACGAAACTCTGCTTTTCTACACGGAAGAGCTTGTGCGAACCGAGTGCTGAAGTACAAATATTCTTAACTAAAAAGGAGAACAAAGGGTTGCTGGATCAATCCTGTGAGTGCAAATTTCAAATCCGTTTTGCTTATTTGGTCGATTTTTCGCACAACTAAATATGTACCCTCAACCTTCAACTGCAAGGGTCAGGAAAGTTGCAAGGCACGAGTAATATATTTGCAAATGAAGATAAAATCAGTGCGTTTATCGATAAAATAGAGCAATGGATCAACTAAGTCGAAAAAGATAACTTTTCTGTATTTGACACGCTGCATTTGAAAAACTTAAAAAGTCAATTTACTCGCTATTTTCCTGATTGCGAGGTCAAAGGAAACTGATCCGCAATCCTTTCATTGTCGACGTTTCTGAGGTTCCTACTGAATATCAAGAAGTGATTGAAAAAGCACACGATGTTCAAGATATTTAGAGCAAATAACGCAATTCCTTCCTAAAGATCCTAGAAATGGCTGTACGCTACAAAATTTTGTCAGGGACGCTTCTGATAATTAAAAATTAGCACCGAAATGGGATGTCAGTGCCGACATGCTTTAGGCTTTGAGCAGCACTAAGCTAAGGATTCAGAAGTTAGTAAAGCGTATGCAGACACAAAAATCGCATTAATAATATACTTCTTTTATACTATACTCTGTAAAGTAAAATTTTCGCAAAAAATTTAAGACACTGTTATGCATATTTTATTTATAGATAACACTTTATTCATTTACATTTACTGTACATTACCTCCAAACAGTTGGTGATCCATGGCATGTCCAAAATTTTGTCAAATGGTTCCTTATCACTCAAAGGTTAAGAACCACTAATCTAGGCTATCCGAAGTTTCGCCGTTGATGTTTATGATCTTGAACATGTTCTATGGTGTCACCTTGTTGAACGCCACGTTGTACTGTGAATTTGTCTCTTTTTTCTTGTAGTTTCACGCATGCGGTAGCATTTTTGTATATATGTTGTACAGTGACGGAATACCTATGGTCTATTCGGCAGTTGGCAAGTGCCCTGAACGTCTCTCTTTGGTTGATGGAGTTGAATGCCTGTTCATAGTCTAAAAAAGTTAGAACGAGTGGCTTATTGTACTGGACGCATTTCTCAATTAGTGTTTTGATGGTTTTCAGGTGGTCATTTGTTCCGTATCCGACTGAATCCTGCATGTTCAGGCGGTAGATAAAAGTCGAGTTTGGTTGTGAGACGTCTATTTATAACCTTGCTGAATAGTTTATAGAGGTACGAGAGCAGATTTATTGGTCTATAGTTTTTTAGGTCGGCTAGGTCATTCTTTTTGTGCATAATAATGATGATTGCATTGTCCCATATTGTTGGTGTTATTCCTTTCGTGAAACATTTATTGAATAAGGTATTTATGGCTTCTAATAGCTTTTCTTCTCACTTCTTTATCTTTTTGATCCTAATATCACCTTCTCCGGGCGCCTTCTTATTGTTTTTCATTTTCGTCCTTGATTTTTCCTTTGGTTATCTCCAGTAGTTCTTCCCATCCGTGGTTTAAAATTCTAGGAATGGCTATATTCCGACTGTTGTTTCGTAAGCGCTTTACAGGTTTGAATAGAAGCGTTTTACGATTTCAAGGATCTCTTATTTGTTCCTGATAGTTTGGCAGTTTACGTCCTCGAATTTGGTAATTTTTGCTTTTCCATATATTATTTTCTGTCTCAGTACTTTCATGCTTCTGTTCTCTTCTAGTCAACGCTACCCATCTTTCGTTATAGTCTCTAATGTCTTTACCGGCGGTTTTTTATATCTCTTTGTTTACTATTCTTAGCTGCTTTGTATGTAGTAGGTGCTTTCTAGTTTTTCTCGCCTTTACTTCATAAGTTGTCTTGTCTTAGCTGAGTTTCCCTTCTTCAATGTTCACTTTCGTACCATTATCGTTATGATTGCGTTCTCAGGGCTTCCGTATTCAGTTCGCCAATATTACTGTTCCCTAGTCTTTCTGCTACGGTTTGCTTGTACTTCTCGTTGTTGCTCATTGTGATTAGTTTTTTCCTCTTGGTTGTGATGAGTAGCCGTTTCTCCTTTTTCAATCGTAGCACCACTTTTGCTCTAAGCATCTTGTGGTCTGTGACATCCTGTACGATTTGTTTCTTATGGGTGATAATGAAATCTAATAAGTTCCGTGTATTTTTATCGGGACTCGACCAAGTCCTTTTCCGGTATGCGGCTTTCTTGAAGAATGTATTCATAGCGTTCATACGATGGTCTAGGAGGAATTGTAGTAATGTATCCGCTCTGTCATTTCTATTTCCTATCCCATATTGTCCTAGTGAGAATTCGCCATCATATTGTTTCTTACCCAGATTGGCGTTTAGATCTCCAACTATTAGTGTGTAGTATATTGGAGATATAGACAATGCAGAAATGATGTCCTGAAGATTTCGATGTCTTCCTTTATAAGTGTGGATGTTTGGGCATACATTTGGATGATCTTTATGTATATATCTTTGGTTTTGTTTCAGTATTATAAAGCTTACTCTGGGGCTTATGCTCTCTAGGTGTAGGATCTGTTTTGAGTGTTTCTGGTTGATTATGAAACCGACTCCTCCGTATGAACTCTCTCTCTCTTCGTTTTCTCTGTAGTATAGGGGATTTTTTTATTTTAGGGTTGTATGCTGTTCTCTTCTGCGTACATCAGCTAGGCCTACTATATCCCAGTGAATTTGGTTCAATTCTTCATCTGTTCGTATTTTGCTTTGATAGCCTGTTTTTTCCCGGTGGTTCTTTGCACCCTTTGACCACTTGACTGAATTGTATCCACTTGATCAAGCCGCAACCTTTGTTGGGTGATAGCGGTCCGCCGGGTACTAAGGGCCATATTCTTTTCCTGGACTGTAATTCCTCCATTTCCGTTTTGAAGAGCCTTGTTTGTTGTCTTGCAGAGTGTGCTGGATGACTGAAGATATTGCTCGTACAGGTGAAGTTGAGTTTTGGGATGGTACTAGACCTTCTTACCTTCTCCAACTTACACCCCCTCAATCATAAAAGCAATCATATCCGCAATTAAAAGTTAAATAAATTGATATAAGAATGTGCAGCACGGATTATGAAACAATTTTGAATTTATCCCTGCAAGGACAAGAGTATTTTAGAAAAAGTCAAGAATTTTCACTTTTAAAAGAAAAATACAACTTAAAACTTAAAAAAAGCCGACCCGGAATCTCATATTCCTTCTGCAGCCATCATTTACTATCAAACAAAATTTAAAAAACCGCTACTAAATATGTAAAACGATTTTTAAGATCGATTTACATATTTAGTAGCATTAGTAAGCCATCAATTGCAGTTACTAAATCTCTTTGAAAACGATGTGATTAATAATGGTTTTACATTATTAAAATATTTACTTTCTGAAATTATATTAGGGAAATTATAATAAATTGAGATTAAAAAAAATCGATCCTGCATATAATCGACCAAATATTACATAAATCGGCAAATCAAATAATTAATTTTGATTACAATAATTTTAAAAGACAGATTGCGTCAATTTTTGGATAGACGCTTGATTGATTACTCATTTTACTCAATGGTAAGTTGTTAAAATCGAAGTTTCGTTCTCAGTTGAGCAACCAGCATCTATTATTATGTTCAATAAAAATTAATTTAAATATTACAAATTCATAAAGCTTGAACTAGCAAAGAAAGAAAGAAATAAATTAAAAAATAAAAATTGTCAAGATTAATTTATAGTTCAGAAAAATACTTTTTTATTTTTATGCCAAGAACTTTAGGTTCTTATAGGTACTGCTCCTAATATTTTTAGGTTGATGGAGGTAAAGGTTAGCAAGTAATCAATATAATGGACGGTAACTGATTTTTGTATAAAATTTCTTTATGCATATAAAACCCTTTAAAACCACTCCATTCTAGGTCAATTTTGTGTTCATAAAGTTTAGTACATATGTACTTTTCATCCTTGTCGGTTTCGATTTATATACTGTAAAGAAAAACTTGTATCATAAATGTTTTCGTAACATTAATATTGATAGTTTGAAAGTAATTAAGGGATTAGTTAGTGGCATAATAATGGCTGTAGGGTGGATCGGCGTTCATAGAATACTTCCTAATTGCTATATTCATTAAATATATGTTAAACTTCACCGTCTCTACATATTGTATGGGCAAAGTAAACAGGGTAACAATGGCCGTACATCACGGACCTAAACAGAACGCGTGCTGTACACACAGGCTGGTAGTAATATCTATTAATGCATCTTACATGATTTATCGACTGAGCACTAAAACTTGTTATGTGAAATGAAAAATTGTTGTTTGAAATGGCGCGGTGCTTTCCGTATGGATATTAATTACTTTCTGGTTAAATAAGGAAGACTTTTCTTTTATATATAAGACAAGATTGTTTCATTCAGTTTTCTATATCAAGCTTTGTACAATGCTTCGAAATTACAATGTCGAGGAAGATGCAATTTTGTCCAATGCTTCGAAATTACAATGTCGAAGAAGATTTCTTACAAGATTACACTAGAGAAGTTTGTTGCTTTTCTTAATGAGTGTCTACATTTACCTTCCGCAAATGCTGCACATTATGCAGATGAAACCAGATAAGTACATACTCAGAGTTGCTAAGAATGGTTTAAAAAGGGGGGAATTGAAGTGAATGTGAATCCTCAGGAACAAAAGTAAAGGGAATGACTAAGAATGGCGAATTACCAAAAAAAATGCCAGAGAGAGAAGTTATAAAAAAAAACTCTGACATAGCCAATATTTGGGACATCAATCAATATTTGGGACTCAGTTACAACAGTCATAGAGATAACGGATACTATAAAAAGTATTGCTGAAATCAACGAAGAACACATAACTAAAATATGTAAGACCTGTGTATCAAGGTACTGAGGTTGCGAGCGTATATCTCCCTAGAAAGCAGACAAAAATAGTTATTGGTAAAAGTACAATAGAAATTGGGTAGATATACTGCAGAATAAGAGAAATAATTCAATAGGAGGTGCTATAAATGTTCGAAAACACAGCATCACTACCGGCCAAGCAAAGGGCTATGAGAACGATTCATGCTGCTCTTTCACTAACATAATAAGACATCGATTAGACCCTGGAATGTGCTTATAATTGAGGAAAGCACTGACAGAGACAAGATAAGTAAAGTTAAACAATGACAAATCATGCAAACTAATGGATAGTATGATGTGTATATAGGCTATATTACCAGCACTACCAACACTTTCAACCTATGTGTTAAGCAGTGCAGGTGTGTCTGGTTGGTTTTGTGGTGGACACGCCACTTGTCTGTATAGGTAAATTACTGTATTATAAAACATAAACACAGACTAAAATAAGATTCATGTTAAAGGAACAAAACAAAGTATAGTATGAAGAGCATTTTTTAAATGTGTCAGCTCATTGTTTTGAGCCAAACTATTATAGTTTAGTGGTGAAACAAATTTACCAGCTTCATTGTTTGTGAAAATCTCTTTCTGCAGGGCAACCAATCCTAGAAATTTTCTTTTCTTTGAGGAACGCATGACTTACCACTCTTACCAGTTCTTCAGGAGCTTTTAGGAGCCCTTGGGTGTATCTTGAGTGTTTTAAAAAATAAATTAGCGCTTGCGCAGTAAAATTGCAGTGCAGTGGTAATAAAACAGTTTTTAAAATATGAATTTGTTCTCTTAAATGGAGAAGCGCATGCGCACTAAAATTGTGAAAGTGTGAAATTTAAAAATGCATTTTCAGGTGTACTTTGAAATGTCTTCTTTGAAATATAAATCGAAAGTTCGCTTTGCCGCGCGATATGTGGTCTAGATTTATCTGTGTCCAATACAACTTAAACTAACCACTTTTGGTAAATTTTGGTAAATCATTAGCTATAAATTATAGCAGTTTTTTTTGTATTTTGGATCAAGAGTTGTCGCTATCGTATAATGTGTGGTCACATTTATTTGATGGTTTCAATAAAGTCATCCATTAGGTCTCTTGGTGCCTTATGTTTTCTCCTCCAGGTGTATTCAAAGAGGTAGGAATCGAAGTCATTGCGTACAGTGGCCCGTGTCAGACTCCTCTTTAAGGGTATCTATGGCGTTCGTATGAGCACCAGTAATTAAATTTTTAAACTCGAGGGAATAATTCACAGTCACGTGTCGGAAGCCCTCATCTTCCAAGCAATTGTATGCCCTCCAACAATCTGACACAATTGTTATTCTGGGTTTTAAAAATTGCTTTATAATTGGTAGCAATACCGCCTCACTTCGTTCAGGGACCACTTGCATGAAACATTCAATCATTCTATCTATACGAGTTGTCCGTCCCTATCTCAATCCCTCCAAAAACCCATTTTCTCTTTCCAAAACTAAGTGTTCTTTATACCTGTGGTATATATGTTCTTTATACCTGTGGTAATTTATTTGACTTAAGTCGGACTTTGTCAGGTGTTCAGGCAAAGCATTCCTCTTTAAAGTGCATTGAGCAAATACGAGTACTGTTATGATAGTTCTCGATTGAGGTATTCCTAACAGCTCGAGTCAAGTGCTGAAAATCATAGGAATTTTTGGAAAACTTCTAAAAAGAAAAAAAAAATCTTAAAATTTGTGCTTCAGCAATTAAATTGTCATGATATTTTGCCATAGATACAAAAAATATACTTGAGAAATTCTTTAGGGTATTATCTTACGGTGAAATCTATAAAGGATTATACCGAAGTTCCTCAACCCATGGCCCGCGGGCCGGTTGCTGCCCCCAAGATTTTATACGGGATATCATAAATAGAAATTATTTAAAGTTATACACATTGCCTAATAGGGAGAAGGAAGTTAGGTAACTACATTTAAAAAAAAAACCACTCACGACAAACAATGTTAGTTTCTTAATATTTGTTACAGTTGTTAGTAAAGTTACTAAAATTCATAGATCGTAAAATTAATGAGGAATTGATATCATCATTATAAGCTAGTTTATTTATACTCCTGGCTAGTACAGAGTAATTTCCAACAAATTAAAAAATATACTTATATTTTGTACTTCCCATTTTTGTTCACTGTGATTACTTCTGTCCTCTTTGTTGTGATAAGTATTAGTTTTTCCTTTTTCAATTGTAGCAGCACATTTGCTCTTAGCATCTTTTAAAAATACAATATATACTTTAACAAACTTTTCCGAAAATGAAATATGTAAAATCAAAAATTTGATTTCGATTAGCAGATTAACATTATACGACTATTTAAGAACATCTTATTTATTATTTTTTATTCATGCGCGAAAAGTACTTCTTGACATAGGTTTTTTAATACGAGAAATTACACTTTTCGTTGTATTTCCACATAACCTGAGTAACGCACGCAAATATTCAATATCGCTAGGTTACATTAAAAAAAAACAAATAAATAAATAAAATTAACACAATCAAGATCTCAATATTAAAAAAGTGACGTGAAAGTGTAAGAAATTTTGTTCGTTACAAAATAATAATGATAATTAAAGAAAACGTTTTAAAATGAGTCTAATAGTGATTCCGGAGCCTGAGAAGAATTCTTATGACGAAACCACACCACCGGAGACAATTGAAAAAGCAAATTCCTCATTTTTGATTCCATTCTTTTTATAGCCCCTGGATTCGAAACTTATAAGATACATCCCCTCGCATGAGTAATAAAAAATATTGTTTGTAACAAACGCGGTATTGTCAATTGCCCTCTCGAGCGAATGCTCGCACTCACCTCGTTCGTTCGCCCAATTTCGCTTTCGCGTCAAATCGACAACTTACCGCCCTAGTTACAAAATATACTATTTTGTAATTATCTGACTAGAATCATTTATTATAAAACCAAATATTACGAACATCTGTAATACTAAAGAGTGACAAACGTCTCGTTAAATTTAAAAAATAAAATTCTATTTGAAATAAAAATATTTACTACTAAAAATTGTGTCAATTTTGTTAATTTAGTTTTGTCTACCAAGGTTTGTCTACCAGTTCGCTTCCGTCATGGCGGAAGGTAGAATGTCAAGTGATGTGTTCTGCAATTACTGTACGAAAAAATTATTTAGCACAAAATGTAAAAACTATTATCATGTCGGATGCTTAACCCATGAAAAGAAATAACGAAATATAAATTGCGAGCACGATTTCCGCGAAATTCAGGAAAACTCAGAAAAAAACCCGAAAATCTTGTAAGAAAATGTCGAATTTACTGAAAATGAATTCCTAAAGAGGATGCTACAAGAAGTCGAGGACAAAAACGACATTCTTAAAAAATACGTGACTACCCTGGAAGAATACATTGACTAATTAACAAAGAAAGAAAGTACCCCATAAAATATTGTAAACAAACCAACCTTAATGCCGGCAGAAGAAAACACGTACGGCAACAACGACATCCACGCATCACTGCACTCCAATGAGGCTTCATCGGTCAGGAATAAATCAAAACAAAAGGAGGCAACCAAACACACGACAAATAAAGTGTCAACCTCCGCATCTATTGACCTTTCTAGCTCCGCGCTGCCACCATGAGAAACGAAGAAGAAATAAATGAAGGTTTTGTCGAACCGAAGAGGAGAAGAAGAAATCGCGGATCATTCGGAAACGCAAAAGTCAGCGATGAAGAGAGAGAGAGAGTCAAGTTTTGTAGGAAAAGAAGTGGAAGCAAAAAAAAATTGGCTTTATATTTCAAGGGCAAAAGACCGAGTCACTGAGGATATAGTCTTAAAATACCTCACTAATAAAACGGGATTTGATGAAACCAGTTTCCTAGTCGTAAATATCATCCCTAAAGTTAAGAAAGCTGACAACAAAAGCTTTAAAGTAGGAGTTGATCTTGCCTTAAAAGATACAGTTTATGATACAGCCATTTGGCCTGCAGGCATTTCGCAGGAGAGGCTTAATTTCAAACGATTAGACAGAAATATACACTAAAGATCAAATTTAAGACGACAAGACAATCATACAAATAGTCCTGCAAATTTTCCAAGCCGAAGCAGAAGTTCCGAAAACACATAAATAACTCGCAATATTCCAATCAGATAATCAGTATACTAAATCAAAACGCCCAATCAATCGGAAACTCAATTGAAAAAATTGAATACATGTTGCAAGAAAACCCCAAATGCGAGTACCTAGTTATAACTGAACACTAGAAAAGCGATGCACAACTTGAAGCACACAGAATAATCAATTTCCAATTAGCCGCAAAATTCTGCAGGAGTGAAGGATCTCACGGGGGAGTCGCAATTTTCTGCAAAAACTCAACAACATTTTCACCCAGATTCTACTTAGAACGTTTAGCAGAAAACTAACTATTCGAGTGCACGGCAATTGAAAGAAAAATCAACAAAAAACCCACAATAATCATCGCCATTTATCGCTCACCCCAGAAGATTCACGCGCAGTTCATGAATAAACTAGAACAGCTACTATGCATTGTGTTTCCAGAAAATAAACAATACATGATTGTGGGTGATTTTAATATCCACTCATTAAAAGATTCACGGCAGTTTCATCATCTTCGCCCCATGCTACAATCATTCCATACTGTACTCACAATGAAAAATCCAAGTCATTCTGCCACTGGAACCTGTATTGACAATATAGCTTTTAAAACTGAAATGAGCTACTTAGTCAGAACTAAGGACTACCGAATATCTGATCACAGTGCCCAAAAGATTACTTTCATTCACGAAAGAAAACCTATGACAGAAAATAAATACATACGATCATTCAGTTCAGAAGACACGCACAAATATAAGCAGATTCTAGGAAAAGAAACATGGCTCGAGATTTACACACCAGAAGAAAGTGATATACATATATATATATATATATATATATATATATATATATATATATATATATATATATATATATATATATATACGATTTCCGCGAAATTCAGGAAAACTCAGAAAAAGCCCGAAAATCTTGTAAGAAAATGTCGAATTTACTGAAAATGAATTCCTAAAGAGGATGCTACAAGAAGTCAAACGAGGACAAAAACGACATTCTTAAAAAATACGTGAGTACCCTGGAAGAATACATTGACTAATTAACAAAGAAAGAAAGTACCCCATAAAATATTGTAAACAAACCAACCTTAATGCCGGCAGAAGAAAACACGTACGGCAACAACGACATCCACGCATCACTGCACTCCAATGAGGCTTCATCGGTGAGGAATAAATCAAAACAAAAGGAGGCAACCAAACACACGACAAATAAAGTGTCAACCTCCGCATCTATTGACCTTTCTAGCGCCGCGCTGCCACCATGAGAAACGAAGAAGAAATAAATGAAGGTTTTGTCGAACCGAAGAAGAGGGAAGAAATCTGGCTTTATATTTCAAGGGCAAAAGACCGAGTCACTGAGGATATAGTCTTAAAATACCTTACTAATAAAACTGGATTTGATGAAACCAGTTTCCTAGTCGTAAATATCATCCCTAAAGTTAAGAAAGCTGACAACAAAAGCTTTAAAGTAGGAGTTGATCTTGCCTTAAAAGATACAGTTTATGATACAGCCTTTTGGCCTGCAGGCATTTCGCAGGAGAGGCTTAATTTCAAACGATTAGACAGAAATATACACGAAAGATCAAATTTAAGACGACAAGACAATCATACAAATAGTCCTGCAAATTTTCCAAGCCGAAGCAGAAGTTCCGAAAACACATAAATAACTCGCAACATTCCAATCAGATAATCAGTATACTAAATCAAAACGCCCAATCAATCGGAAACTCAATTGAAAAAATTGAATACATGTTGCAAGAAAACCCCAAATGCGAGAACCTAGTTATAACTGAACACTAGAAAAGCGATGCACAACTTGAAGCACACAGAATAATCAATTTCCAATTAGCCGCAAAATTCTGCAGGAGTGAAGGATCTCACTGGGGAGTCGCAATTTTCTGCAAAAACTCAACAACATTTTCACCCAGATTCTACTTAGAACGTTTAGCAGAAAACTAACTATTCGAGTGCACGGCAATTGAACGAAAAATCAACAAAAAACCCACAATAATCATCGCCATTTATCGCTCACCCCAGAAGATTCACGCGCAGTTCATGAATAAACTAGAACAGCTACTATGCATTGTGTTTCCAGAAAATAAACAATACATGATTGTGGGTGATTTTAATATCCACTCATTAAAAGATTCACGGCAGTTTCATCATCTTCGCCCCATGCTACAATCATTCCATACTGTACTCACAATGAAAAATCCAAGTCATTCTGCCACTGGAACCTGTATTGACAATATAGCTATTAAAACTGAAATGAGCTACTTAGTCAGAACTAAGGACTACCGAATATCTGATCACAGTGCCCAAAAGATTACTTTCATTCACGAAAGAAAACCTATGACAGAAAATAAATACATACGATCATTCAGTTCAGAAGACACGCACAAATATAAGCAGATTCTAGGAAAAGAAACATGGCTCGAGATTTACACACCAGAAGAAAGTGACATATATATATATATATATATATATATATATATATATATATATATATATATATATATATATATATATATATATAGACAATGGGTCTCGTTTATGAATATCTTCACGAAACATTTTGACGATTGTTTTCCTCGAAAGCTCCGTAGGATCAGTAACAATAGAAACACATCCATTTACATAGACCCTGAAATAAGAAAAGTGAAAAAGCAACTAGAAATATTACAAATCATATCGAATTCGAATAAAAACTTGAAGAGATACTACAACAGGACACGGAGGACGTTCGATGCTCTTTTGAAAAAGGCAAAAATAAAACGACTGGAATACAACCTTTCACATTCAAACAATCCTATGAAAACCACATGGGATGCAGTCAGGGAAATAGCATGCTTGAAGAACTCAAACAATAAAAATTATATCATTGATGACGACGATCCTCACATAATATCCAACAAATTAAATGATTATTACACTGACTCTCCACAAACCCTGTCAGATAACATCCCTAACACACGTTACGAAGACAAAATAATAGAAAGTAAAACTTCAATATTTCTAGATCCAATTACATCTGATGAACTGTTTACCATCATTATATCATTGAAAAATAAAAAGAGCGCCGGCAATGATGAGGTTCCCCTATCTGTAGTCAGTGACGTATTCGCGGAACCGTTGACGTACATAATTAACTTACATACTAACATAATTAAACTCTATACAATACGGCATATTTCCAGAGACCCTTAAACATTCGATCATTATACCGCTGCACAAAACAGGAGATAAAGAAAAGGTTGAAAACTTTAGACCTATCAGTAAACTATCTGTTTTCTCGAAGATATTCGAAAAAGTAATACAACATGAATACAGAAAAGGAAGGAGCATAGAGACCGCTTGTTTTAATTACATAAAGAATATATACGATGGACTGGAAAGACAAACCCTACCATGTGGTATCTTATTAGACCTATCAAAGGCATATGAAACTGTCGACCATAATATTCTGCTTGAAAAAATGTACAAATTTGGGATAAGAGGTAACGCCCTAAAGTGGTTCCGCTCCTATTTAACTAACAGAAGACAACAGACCGAAGTAAATACCATACATGGACAAGTAAAATCCACACCCAGATGCACACAAATTGGGGTACCTCAGGGAAGTATATTGGGATCTCTCTTGTTCACATTATACATAAATGATTTACCGACGACCTTATCTATAGCACCTCACACAATGACTAATTATGCTGACGATACAAGTTTACTACTAACAAACAGTACTTTAGAAGATATAGAGAGAAATGCTAATTCGGTTATGTCAAACATCAAGAACTGGTTCCAAATCAATAAACTTGCAATGAACTCTCTTAAAACAATAGATCACTGCTAAACTATCCACAAGAAATAACTATAATTGAAGAACGTTTTGCAATCGATAGCAGTATCAGATTGCTTGGACTGCACATTGACTGCTGCTTAAGCTGGAAAACTCAAATAAACCAACTAGAAGCAAAACTAAATACGTATGCCATCAGGATTCTAAAGAGATGCTTCAATATAGAAATCTTGAAAATAGTATACTATGCAAATTTCTATTCCCATCTACGTTTCGGTATTCTATTCTGGGGCAGAGGAAAGGAAATCAGCAATATATTCAGAATACAAAAAGAGTACTTAGAATAATGTTCAGTATGAATTACAGACAGTCGTGTCGAGGCATCTTTAAGACAGCGAAAATATTAACAGTCACCGGGGCCTTTATATACGAAACACTGATGTTTACATTTAAAAATAAGAAATTATTCGAAATGCATGTCAACTATAATGAGAGAGAAACTAGAAACCAAAATATAATGTATATCTTACCAAGGCACAAATTAACAATGTCTGAGAAAGCTCCACCGTATATTAACTTGAAACTATTCAATTCGCTGCCACACTACATAAGACTGATGATAAATCTACAAAAATTTACAAATTCAATACGAAATATCCTTATAGAAATTGAACCATACAAATTAGAAGATTACTATGAGCAGATAAAATTGCATCCATCAGCATAGATCTGACTTATTTTTTTTTACTGTCAATTTCACATTATTGGCATCTATATTTTGACATATTTTATTTAGTTTACACTGTATATAAGAACATGTACTAACATGTAACGAATATTCCTGTAACCTTAGTATAATGAAATAAATTATTTGATTTGATTTGTATAAACTAAATTGTGTCCATTAAGTTTTGTTCATTTTTTCTTGTCTATTTCGATTGTGCAACTCAATTTTATCTATCTAGTTTTTAACGCCCGACACAAAAAGGGGTGATAGAAATTTGAAGTGTATGTGTGTCAGTCTGCCCGTATATGAGACTTGATGATAATCAGCTCATTTCCTACTTGACAATATTAATTTGCAACCAATTTGATAAAAATATTTGTCTAATTCTGTATACACAAACCCATTAATCACGTATTTGCGAACGAAATTTCAAAGAAGTAACATTTATCACGTATTTACAAAAAAAAAAGAAACAAGTAGATATTTTCTATTAGTTACACTTATGTAGGTATAACTAGTTACACTTGTTCACATAGCGGTTCCAGATGCAGTGACGCTCATCATCAAAATATTAATAGGTACTTCTAATGAAGTTAAAAAAGAAGTGGCAAGAACAATTTTATTTTTTACTTTTTAGAGTTGTTTTTTTGTCACAGATTACTTAAAATTTTTAATTTTATTTTATGTCTATCAAGGTTTGCCAAGGTTTTTTCCTATAAATTTATCTATCAAGATTTTCACATTTCAATTTTGTACGTTTAATTTTGTTAATCAAATTTGATACAACTCACTTGTGTACCTACATTTAATTTTGTCTACAAAGATTTGTAAAACTTAATTTTGTCCAAATAATTCAGGGGTATCCAACTCGAAGTTAGCGGTCCGCGTGCGGCCCTAAATAAGTTCCACTGCGGCCCAAAACAACCGACAAATTTATTTTAATTTATTTATTTCAACAACGTTGACCAATAAAAAAATATCTATCACGGGATTGCGCACCTCCAATATTGTCTGTCCACATAGTTTTGTTCATTAAGTTTCGGTAACGTATAAATAAATGCCATTAGCAGTCCCTGTTGTATAATCCTTATAGCGTGGTTTAGAAATAAACCACAAGCCCTCTAATGGTAGTAATCTGTTTATTTTTCTTTAATTACATTATTTAACATATAGCAAAAAAGCTCTTCTTCGAGAAAAAACCTCATTTTGCATTTCACCTTATAATTGAGGCATACATTTTTTTCAGTAAAGATGTCGCAGATTGATCTTATTTTCAAGCTATTAGTCGTCTTATATCTCGAGTAAATCGATAATTTTCATTGCCATTATCGACAAAAATATATTTTAACTACTAAAACTACCTTGATTTACGTTGTTGCATGTTAACTTTCAAATTCCAAAATAAAACTATAATAAAATAGCGACCGGTCTAGCTTTTATATCTTTCTGTAGAACACCCATTACATATTACATAAATAAATATGAATGTACTTTAAAAATATATATTTAGAGGAATCTAAATTTAATCGAAACTGTAAATAATTATGACAAATTACACCCAGTCCGGTTGATTATTGAATTTGTGAAATCCAAATTGAATAATTGGTCCCGCAGGCGACACGTTAACAAATCATTCCCAATTTTTCCTACCTTTCCCATCCACAGATCCTAATTGAATTAAGACGTTCTTTGAACGTATAAATCCTTCGTTAGTTCTCTCTATGTGCATAGGAAATTAGGGAATTCTCATTAGGGAGAACATGCTGTGATAATATTTCCGCCCGCTCATGACTCGTTATTAAAACTCCTCTATCCTGCAGCAAATTCACAAGTTTTGATTACTTAAAGAAAATAATTTCCATTTTAAATTACCTAGATTAGTATATATTAAGGAAATATAAAACATCAGTTTTTTGCGCGTCTGTGGTTGGCAAGGTAAAAAATGAATTTCGTCCGCGGAAATGTATTAATTGGTTTTAATACTAACTGGGTTAGTGAAGCGGGGTAAAAACGTTTTTCGTTTTACGAACGGGATATAACATGTAATTGCCGTTTATTAAGGGCAATCCAGCGCAAAGAAGAAAATTATAGAATGAATTCGCGAGGGGATAAAAGACTGCGGCAATAATATTTATTATATAAATCCGACAAACCGAAACATGGAATCTGCCGGATTAGGAAATTCCGCCGTTAATTTAGCAAGTGTAAATAAATTTCCAGATAAAATTTCAAAATAAATTAATACTCCGTAATTTATTCCCGTTTGGAACGCGCTTCATTTGTTCTAGTCTTTACACCAGATGTTCCCTAAAGTCCCATTTAATTCTAACAACTCTTTTTTTTTACTTCTTTTACTTTTCTCGCTGCTGCAAATTTGTGTTCGTTTATCGGTTCAAATCTACATAATTCGTTTTCTCCACAAGATTTTTCTCAGTTACACGAAACTTTACACGCGATGTTTGAGCACAGGTTTTACAAAAAAGATTAAATCTAATAATGTGAAGTAGACTAAAATGATTAAATCTTATATTATGAAAATTTTAAAGTAATCATATTTAGAAGTTTAACAAAAGGAGATTAAACAAATAAAATATGGTTAAATATGGTCAGCAGGCTAAGGCTAAACAGAATAAAAAACTAAATGAATTATATAACATAATTTGTTTTTGACTAACTTAATAGTGAATTTTGTAAATGTACTAGATTTCAACTAAAGATCAGTTAATAAGTTTGTCATTAATATGACGTCCACTCAATCAAATAAAATCAACTCTAATCTAACGTCTAATTCCAATTCCCAAGAACAAATAAATAAAGAATAATAAAAACGCTAACAACCAACAGTCTATTCTAAAGTTTTTTTACAAACTTGATTTTTACATCTAAATATACATATTGTCACGTTTTGGTAAACCTAGAGTAGTCTGTTTGATAATGACAATCGATTTTAAATAAAATGTGAAGGAACAATGTCTTTTAAATAAGATATAAATTTGTATTAAACTTGTATTATTTTTTAAACTTTCATGTTTTTTTCTATTAGTATATAGACAACAAATCACTTTTAAAATATCTTGCATGTCGAGAATATTGAAGTTATCTTTTATGTAGCAATATCGACAGACACTGTAAACTTTGCTTCGGGAATTGAAGAGCTTCCGTGCTTAAGGAATTTCGAAATCTTTAACTCCTGCACTGTTTTTGGCATTTTTCTGTTATTTTTTCTGTTTTACATACGAACAGAAAAAAGTACAATACAGACTACACTAGCTAGACTTATCTTGCTTAATTATCTTACTTGTTTACTTATGTCTATGTCGTCCTATTCTTCTCTTGTCTGTTCTAGTCCTGTCTAGGTTTCCCATAGAGGTCGGTTCTTGGGCCGATTCTGTGGAGCATATTTTATGATGTGGTTCTTAGATTGAGGCTGCCAGACGGGATTACACTAGTCGGATATGCAGATGTTTCAGCGGTTGACGCTGTCACAAAATCGAAAGAAACTCATTAAACAGGTTTTTGCTAGTCCCCCAAAATATATGCCAAATCTCAGGTCAAAGTAGAAATTCGGAAAATATACAAATTGTATGTTCCCGTGTTTTGACACATCTTTTAAGTATACGTACAGCATATATCGTTTTATTTAGTAACTAAATAATTTGACTATCTTAGTTCAAATTTGGTTAAGATTTATTCCAAACTTCTTATTTCGTTATCTGGAATTTTGCATCAATTATTGGTATCTTCTGTGGGTACCTATTAGAAATCTTTCTGTTCTAAATATGATTATATTAGTTTTGTTTTCATTGTTTTTTCCTTTGAAACCACTTCGTTCCATCGACCATTTCGTCGATTCATTTATTAGCTAATAGTATGGTGGAATCATCAGCGAAATGTATTATTATGGTTGAAAACTTTCTGTAATGCATAATTTTCGGGACTGTAGTATAGGGTTTTCTTCTCCCCTAATGTAGATATCGGAGCTATTTCAGCCCTACAAATACTGCGGCCATGTAACCTATTGTATTTTTCCACATTTTTGATAATTCATCCTTTGGATTTTTGTTCTTATGCAGAGAGAGTGTATGAGAAGTACAACAGTGGCTTTCTCCCTTTGCAATGATGGTTCAAAGTAATCTTGACCTATTTATTTATCTTTTCTAGTGATAGGTTTGCAAGATTACTTCCCCTCTAGTCACCTCCCTTCATATTGTTGATGGTACAATTACTGCCAATCATCAATGATATGGTACCACTGCAAGGTTGTTGAAAATTGCTCCCTCCGCTTTGTTGTCTATGAAATGGTTTCAAAGATCACATAATCGCGTATCATTGTTAGGTTCGAAATGTTTGTGTCGTCTGTCTAAGTTTGACTCTCTGTAGAACATTTGTTTTATTCGAACAAATGCGGTCGAACATGGCTCCGATCGAACTCGAGTTTTCCATTCAGATGTGACATTTTCATTTTATAACAATACACATTGCTTACTAAAAATGTGGTGGAGAGTTGTTTTTATAAGATTTTATAAGAGGAGAAATGTTTTTATAAGATCTTTTTAAGTTTATTTTCATTAATTCGTCCTTTCTGCTTCTCCTACTTGCATTTTTACTGCTAATCGTACCTAACAATTTTGCATAAGGAACTTCAAGTATTTTTTTTAGAAAGTTTTATTCCCAAAATTTGAAATATCGTTAAATATTAGTATATGACATAATTATATTAATATATAACATATATTTTACAAAATAAAATACAAATTCAAATATATGACATCTATGTTAATAAAGTTGAACAATAACACATCTTGGACAATAATACATTTTATCCTCCTTCCAAACCCCGCCGCAAGATTCATGCACCCATATTTTGCACGTCCCGCATTGGATCATGTTTTCCAAACGTGCTTTTTGACACAAAAATGCAAAACCAGTCTTCATTGTTTAGGGATATAGCAATGTCTAGAGCGGTGGATGTTGATGGACTCGGTTGGTCACAATTACGTGGTTTATACTCTCTTTTGGAGATATCCCATTTTGAAATTTATTGTTTTTGGCACCAATCTTTGCTACCTTCCTTTCCTTAAGAGCCTGAACAAATTGTTTATGGGAGCTACTAGCGAGCACAGTTGCTGATTGAGCCGCTTTTCGTTTTTTACTAGCAATTTTTGGAATTGGTGATATTTCAATAATAGAAACTTTTAAGGAAGAAATAGGTTCCAAATATTGCTTTGCTTCATGTGTACCTCCAATGTTGGATCCAATTGTAACCTTCCGGAAGTTTAACTTCAGTATCATTGCACTCATTCTTAGAAAAAATATATTGCTGTTTGAAATCTCTTCAACTGGTTCAATTTCATACCTCAATCTAGGAGCAAAATCGGCATCACTAAATACGAAGGGATTCATGGGCCAATAACCACTACTTTTAAAAGCATTCACTGCATTTCCAATAGTAGCTACTCTATGATAAGCAGTAGTAGTTAACTCACATATTTCATATTGAGTAAAGCATTGGCCTGCGTGATACGTCATTTAGTGTTCAAGACATTAGTCAAGTTAGTAACTTATAATAACAGATTTTTATGCTTTTGATATAATCTATTGCATCAGACTCATCATAGAATGCGTGCTTGGGCCCAGAAACACCAATATCCAGAGGATGTAGTCTGTGTGTGGTGTTCTCTGGTAACTGTAGAAGTATTACTCCATTTGCATGTGCCAAAATTAATGCCTCTAAATTTTTTGTATGAGTCGTGTGGCCAAAGTTAATAAAGTGCTGCAACCATTTCAAAAATGCAATTTCAATCAAGTTACCTGCTGGTGCTCCTCTACCTAGTTGTGGCACTGCCCGCTTTCGTTTGAAAATAAACATAGGCGGAACAAACATTCCAACGGCACTGGTGCAACAAACAAAAGTTGTGTTGGTTCCACTTTCACTGCTAACTACCCCTCAAATTCGTTTCTTTCCTTTATGGCCCACTATTTTTCCACATTTTTTTTTGCATTTTGGTTGCCTAACCGAGAGATTTGGATGTCGCTTTATTAAATTACAAAACCAGTTTTCTTATGTCAGTTATAGAAAGGCCAAAAAATTACGATTCATGATATAAAATGTATTCAACCAGTTCATCTTCGACAGCTGGAGATAATACTTGAAGTAGTCCGTTTCTTTTTGGCGATTCCGAGGTTCTTTTAACTTTTCCACCAAGATACCTTTTAAAAGAAGGTTTTGGAATTCTGAATCGTCGGCAACATTCATTAAAGCCATATTTTCCATGCCTCTTTGGCCTTATGCAGTGCTTCTGCACTCCACTTACAATATTTTCTTTTTTCCATGCTATGAAAACAAAGAACAATGAACTATAACTCTAAAGTTATTAAAATGTATATAATAGTCTCTTAAATCGTACTGGTACGATTTTTTAATAAAATCTACATAATATATACAAAAGTAGCGAGATTTTGTAAAACAAACATGAATATGAATACAAATTAGTTTATTGATAAAATATCGCGCTTGATATCATCTATTGCATCAGACTCAAGATTTACATTGACACGCTTACCTCATTTTTTGAAAGTCTTCTTTGCACGTGAAAACGAAGGTGTAGCCATTAATTTTTTTGTCTATAATTCCCAAGCAGGGTTTAGTTTCCCTAGTTAGCATTAGATGTCAATTAAAACCTTTGGATTTTCAAAATTGAGAAGGTACGATTTAGTAGACTAGTACGCTACAGGCAACTATCCCCTAACTATATTTGTTTTTCAATTTCAGATAGAAACTCTCCGTCTACTTTTTTTGAACACGATATCACTTAAATGGCCGCCACGGCTGCGGTTACAAGTGTCCATTCTTGCTGCTACACTCTGTCGCACATTGGTTCTACTATTTCGGGAATAACAGCCCGAATATTATCCTTGAGCTTTTCAATTGTTTTAGGGTTGTTAGCATAATCATTGATTATAACGTAGCCCCACAGGAAAACGTCTAGCGGTTTTAAATCACACGACCTAGGCGGACAGTTGATGTCTCGTCTTCGCCAAATAAAATATCCGGGAAATCGCTGACGCAATAGTGCTATTATTTCTCCACTTTTGTGGCTTGTAGTCTCGTTGTATTGAAAATAAACACTCACCTACTTCCATGTAGTACAATATTGGGCACAAAAAGTCTGTAACCATCGAACGGCAACGGTGCGCGTTGATTGTAATAGTTTCACCTTCATTATTCTCGAAAAAATATAACCCCTTCACACCACCGGCCTAAATATCGCTCCCAACTGTATGTCATGTTGGATAAAGTGGTTTCTCCACAATTAAACTAGGGATTAAACAGATCCGACAGTTCGGTTTATTCACGAAGCGACTTAAATAGAAATGGGCCTTGTCGTTCAGGATTATTTTACTGAGGAACTGGGGAATATTTTCCTGCATTATCTATGCCCATTGTGAACGCCGTGGAAGCGACATACGTGGGTTTTCTGCAACTTCCAGCAAGAGCAACCATTTTGTCGGCTGACATAATATTACGACGACGGACTGGTGACTTAATCTCACTAACTTGGCCACATTTCTCAAATTTGTTAATTATCTTCACAATTGCTCTTCGTGGCGGTGCCTCCGAAAAATATTCACCAAATCTGTAGTGAATTTTCACTATTTCTATTTTGTGTTGAAGCGTATATCGTACCATTTTCCTAAATGTGATAGTTTTTACTTTTCAACTGTCAAAAAATAATTCATATCTTTACAAATACAAAAATGGTTCGAACATTAAAATGACACTTCATAATGGAAAACCTGTAGTTCTTGAATGTGTTCCTATATTATACGGCCCAAATTGATAAATGTTTTGGATTTCTTAAGTCTGTATGTCTAGGTTTCCTAACCTTTTTTGACCCGTATCACTAGGTATTCAAAAACTACAGAATTTTCCATTAAGAAGTGTCATTTTAAAGTTTGCAACTTTTTTTATTTGTAAAGATATGATTTATTTTTTGACAGATGAAAAGTAAAAACTATCATATTTACGAAAATGGTACGATATACGCTTCAACAAAGAATAGAAATAGTGAAAATTCACTTCAGATATGGTGATTTTTTTTTTAATTAATTATCTTCACAATTGCTATTAGTGACGGTGCACCGTCACTAATAGCAATTGTGAAGATAATTAATAAATTTAAGAAATGTGGTCAAGTTACTTAGATTAAGTCACCAGTCCGTCGTCGTAGTATTAGATCAGCCGATAAAATTGCTGCTGTTGGTGAAAGTTGCAGAAAACCCACGTCGATTCCACGGCGTTCACAACAGCTACACAATACGCAGTCCAGTTTACATCGCATTTTGCATAAAGATCTGCCCCTGCAATCATATACAATGCAGCAAGATCAAGAATTAAAGCCGAGAGACTGCGAACAACGCCTAAAAACTTTTGTTCAATGGGTATTGATAATGCAGGAAAATATCCCCCAGTTCCTCGGTAAAATCATTCTAAGCGACGAGGCCCATTTTCATTTAAGTCGCTTCTTGAATAAGGAACTGTCGGATCTGTTTAATCCCTAGTTTAATTGTAGAGAAACCACTTTATCTAATACGAGTTACAGTTGTGTGCGGTTTTTAGGCCTTTGGTGTGATGGGGCTATATTTTTTCGAGAATAATAAAGGTGAAACTGTTACAATACGCACCGTTACCTACAATGGTTAGAGACATTTCGTGGCCAATATTAGACGAGATGCATAGGCGAGTGTCTATTGTCAGCACGACGGGACTACAAACCACACAAGTGTGAAACAATAGCACTATTGCGTCAGCGATTTCGCGGACGTTTTATTTCGCGAGGAGCAGACATCAACTGGCCGCCTAGGTCGTGTAATTTAAAACCTCTAGAGGTTTTCCTGTGGGGCTACGTTATAGTTAAAGATTATGCTAATAATCCTACAACAATTAAAGAGCTCAAGGATAATATTCGGGTTGTTCTTTGCGAAATAGTACAACCAATGTCCGGCAGAGTGTTGCAGCAAGAATGGACACTTGTAACCGCAGCCGTGGCGGCCATTTAAGTGATAGCGTGTTCAAACAACTAGACGTATAGTTTCTATCTGAAATTGAATAACAAATATAGTAACGTTTTTAGTAAGAAATGTGTTTTTATAAAATAAAAATAACACTTCTGAATGGAAAACGCGAGTTCAATCGCAAAAGCAAATGTTCTACAGATAGTCAAACTTAGACAGACGACACAAACATTTCAAACCTAACAATTATAGGGAATTATGTAATCGTTGGGACCATTTCATAGACAATGAATAGGGAGGTAGCAATTTTCAACAAACTTGCACTGGTACCATATCAATGATAACGGGCAGTAATGGGCAACGGGTAACGGGAGGTAATACCATATCAAAAAGATGACGGGCGGTGACTAGGGGGGAAAGTAATCTTCCAAACTTATCATAAGAAATGATAAATGGAATTAGATTACTTTGAACCATGATTGCAATGGTAGAAAGCAACTGTCGTAGTTATCATACACTCTCTCTCAATAAGAATAACAATCGAATGCCGCAGAGTTTGTAGGGCTGCAATAGCCGCCGTGTCCACATGGGAGGCGAAAAAAAATTGAAAACCCTGTATTACAGTCCCGAACATTATGCATTACAGAAAGTTTTCAACTATAATAATAATACTAAATGGATGATTCCACCTTACTATTAGCTAGTAAATTAATCGACGAAATGGTTTGAAAGGAACAAACTTGCAATAAATGAAAGCAAAACTAATATAATCATATTTAGAACAAAAAGATGTCAAAGAGTTTACACACAGAAGATACCAATAATTATGCAGAGATCCATATAAGAAACGAAGTAAGAAGTTCTAAATAACTCTTAACAAATATTTAAACTGGCATAGTCACATAAATTATTTAGCTACTAAACTAAATAAAACCATATATGCTGTAAGTATACTTAAAATATGTGTGAATACAGGAACATTAAAAATTGTATATTTTTCGAATTTGTACATTGACATGAGATTTGGCATAATATTTTGGGGGAGTTGCAAAAACATTTTTCATGAATTTCTCTCGATTTTGCGACAGTGACAACCGCTAAAACATCTGCTTATCTAACGAGAGTAATCACCTCTGGCAGCCTCAATCTCAGAAGGTCATCATAAAATATGCTCCACAGATGCCTATGCCCATATTTATATTGAAAATATAATTTTTGAAGAAATGACCCAAGTGTTTCATTCTTACAAAATTTTAATCAAGTTCGATTGTAACTAATGAGTCAAAATAGTGTTAGAATTTTTCCATATTTTCAATTATCCTAATAATTATTAAAATTCATTATTTTTTCTGGGGCACACTTTTGACTCCCCTGTAACTTCGTTGTGTATAAAGCAGGAAGTTTGAATTTTTAGATATCAAGAGACATATTATAACTGGCTATATTACCAATATACCTAATAATTTTACATTATGGTTTACGAATTATCGCCAGTCAAATTTCTTAATTTTGTAAGTGACACACTCACCTACGATCAAAATTTTAAGGTACTTCTAGCAATCTTACAAACTCAAAATTTTGAATTTGAGTTAGCTTTTAGCCTATAAAGGAAGGAAAAAATGAAAAATCCAGAAATTTCATTATTCACGTATTGCGACACGGCAGTGCACCCGCCAAGTCGAGCACACCCTTTTCTCGAAGCGACTTACGGCACTTTTGACCCCCCTGTAACTTCGTTGTGTATAAAGCAGGAAGTTTGAATTTTTAGATATAAAGAGACATACTACAACAGGCTATATTGTCAATATATCTAATAATTATACCTTATTGTTTACGAATTATCACTAGTGAAATTTCTTAATTTTGTAAGTGACAAACTCAACGATCAACAAAATTCTAAGTTACTTCTAGCAATCTTACAAACTTCAAATTTTGATTTTTATTTAGCCTTTAGCCTATAAAGGAAGGAAAAAATTAAAAATCTTGAAATGTCATTATACATTAAATGAAAATAATGATTATTTAAAAATTTTGTAATTTTGTCACAGATCATCAAAAGTCTAAGGTACTTCTAACAATATATTTTTACTCTGTATATAACTCTTAGAACTTATGCTTATGGATGAGGAATACCGTATAACTTACATATACCGAAACTGTGACCAACATAAGTGCGACAAGGAACGATCAAATAAACATTTATTTTCTAACCATAAATCGGGTTGAACTTGAATTGATTTTGACTTGACTTTTAATTGAATTTGAAATATTTTTATTGTTACGTATACAATTTGTATAACAGTAGGTAATATTTAATTTTTATGTGCTGTATTTAGTTATATAATTTGCATCTCGTTAAAAAACATATTAAAAGAAAATTTAAAAAAATGTATGTTTATTTTTTAAAAAAAGAAAAATATTTAAGTTTACATTAAAAATAAGAGTATTTTTTGCTTTTACTATAAGTACTAGTATAGTACGATTTAATAAAAATATAACTTAACACTGCAACAAGAAAACTACTATTCTTATTTTGTTTATTATTACATTACAACTTTATTTATTACAAATTTATTTAATATACATTACAACTTTTACAAAATAAAAATAAATCTACTGTACATTATTGATTTTTAAAATGGATCAATTTACTATAATAAATATATTCCTAATATATTTTTTTTTCTGTAAGGGTGGCGCATCATGAAAACATGAAACAATCTCAATTTTACAAAGAAGCCAATTATTTTTTTAATTAACAAGAGCTTGTGGTTGTCGAAATATCTTGTTCTAAAATATTATCATACATAGTCTCACTTATGAATACTTTGTTATATGCAATTCGAAACACTTTATTTAGAATAAAATTTTTTACAATAGGTTTCTTAAAAATGAAGCTCTTAATAAACTGCATTTAACAAGATGGCAAATGTAAACAACATCGAAAAATACGCTTAGGCCGCGCATGAGCATTTCTTGGACACAATTCTATGATTTGTATTCCTGTTCCAAACATATAAGTTCTATGATTTAACTATGTTTCCATCTTTTTCTTTTCTCTTAGCTGTTCTCGCGACGTTGCCAAACCATCCGTCATATAAATTATTGTCGATAAACAAGATTCAAAATAAAAAGTTTAATTATTGAAACAATTACATCGGTAACATCACATTGCTTTAATGTTATCGTGGTTTATAAATGTTATCGTGGTATATGTTATCGTATATAGTTATTTATTCCTTAAAGTTTCGAAATTAATATCGAAAAAAATAAATAAGAACGTGACGGTTCATCATTTTTGAATTTTTTTTTTCGGATAAACTAAATGGTGGATCACATTCAAATTTTGAGAAATAAATAAAGTATTGATGTGCATGTATAAAAAGTTTCAAAGCTTAAACTTATTTTAAAATATTTAACATGGGATTCGTAAGAACTTACTTTTTTAAGTTGCAGATTTGAAAATTTGCAAAAACATTATCAATAATATTCTTTCCTTTTTCAAGCTTGTCAATTTTTTCCAAGATATTTTATGAAAGTTAAAATATTGATTTAAATTCCTTAAACTTACAATATTACAAATTTGTTCGGTATTTTATGTAATTTAATTTTTTTTTTTTTTTTTAATCTTTGAAATTTTATTTATATTTTTAGTAAGTATAGCTACTTCAAAATAGTATATTTCATATTTACAGATGTACAGGAATAGAATCAAATATACAATACAATTATTGCAAATTTTAGCGCCAAACTTAGTTTAGCTCTGTATATAATTTATGGATTTATCAATATTTGCAAAATTTTAAATTACAATTTTCATATATTTGCTCTTTTTAAAACTGACATATTTCTTTCATCCATCAAGTTTTTGCAATAAATAAGAGAATTTTAATATTTCGCTTTTAAAATAGCAAAGAAAGTTGATAAATATGTTGAAAATTTTTTGACAGTTCTAACATCCAATCAAATTTTGTCATTTTGTATCATATGAAACAATTTCACCCAATCATGTCAACAATACACTGATAATAGACCTTTTTACGGTTAGTTAAGCGCATGCGCATCTGTCAAGTTTGAAAGGCGGGAATATGAAAGTTTCGGGCAAATATTAGCTTATACGTCAAAAAGTTCGGGCAATTTTGACGTATAACATGACGGAAATTGACGCATGGGCACAAAAAATTTAAACTATGAAAAGGACTATTGCATTCAGTGCAATTATCAATCACTATGACAACAAGATTAAGTTTGACAACTTCATTCCAAATAAATTTCGAAATGTCACGTTTTGGCAATGCGAATGTTGAAAGTACAAATGCGCTAATAAAAAAAAAAATTCCCAGAAATTCAACTTACAGTCACAAATATATTTGGGGAATATTTATGGAATTTTGCTGCGAGCGAGAATATGAATTAAATTAACATAGAACCTTAGAAGAATTGGCGTTGATACTAAAAGATTGGTCAATATGAGATAGAAAGACGGGTTAAATGTTTCGTTGTGTTGAGTTATAAATTTTTTGTCAAAAAAAATTCCGCCGAATATCCCTCGAACATTGAAAAATGCCTCATAATTTTATGACAAATTTCTCAAGCTAGTTGCTTGGTAACAGCAACCTTCGGCTTCGGGCTGTTAAGAAGGAACGAGCTTTCGATTGTCACAAAATTATCTCGTCTATTATCAATGTCCTAGGGATATTACTACTGATAATTACAATACTAACGAATTTTACAAATTTTGAACATCTCAGTTTAGTTTATTTTTGTACACACACACATTCTACATTGCTTTTTTATTCTTAAAATCCCCATACTTAAATTTTCCATTTTTCGCTTCAAACTGTAAAACTATCATAAACAAGATGAACAAGGTGAAGTATTTTTCTAAAAGATGGAAAATGTATTACAAAAATAATACCAAAAAATAAAACAATATTATTAAAGAAAACAAGATTTTTAAATTTAAAATCAGCTGAATTTTTGTTATATTTTAAATTATATTAGTAGAAATAAATAGAATATTAGTAAAAATGAAAGAATTTTGTGTATTTCCTCAAATTTACTTTGTCATTACATATCTTCTAAAACTCGAATGAGAAATAAAATGAAAATGTTTACAGATTCAGTGCCTTTGGTATTGTTTACAAATTCAAAAATTGGTTATAATTTAGATTTCTTGGGCGTGTATAATTGTAACTATCTAATCTTGTTTATCTAGCCTTCGACGTCAAATTTTATCTTATTTCATCTATCTATTATATAATATCTAGTTATGTTTGGCGTTGGTACATGAGAAATTTTCATGAAATAATTAAATAGAAAATTCTTATGATAGCCGGATTCAAAACAATTCTCATTAAAAGCGGGCAAATGCTGGCAACCTTAACCACCCTCACGCGCTGTACTCTAATTAATTTAACATTTCATACAAGCCGCGAATACGTAACAGCTCCACAAAGCAACACAAAGGACTAGCTAGCCCAATTAACCAACCGAACACATGAAAAAAGTCCACATAGATTGAAGCAAAGTAAGTTAAAAATAAAATCAAATGAAAGGACTGGATTTATTTGAAAGCAAAGTGAATTGTGAAGGTTGCGAATAGTTTTCGCCAATAAATGGAAATTCACCTAGCCGAGATGTTATTTAATAATGTCCGTATCGATTTCCTTGAAAGCGTTTCAAATTACATTACGGGATTGATCTCTGGGGGTGCAAGCAAGTCCATAAAACCGAGTGGGAAAAAGTGTGTATAGAGAGTGATATAATGAGGGTAGTTATTAAATTAAATTAACGCAGGGCCGTCTCGCGTCCTAATGGGCAAACCCTATTAACCTCGTGAGTGATCTACACAGAAATAAATTAGTTATTGCAGAGAAACTCGACGTAACAATTATTTTTTATTGTTATTTTCCTATTTGTGGATTTTTTAAGAAATTCTTATCGTTGCGATTTAGTATTATTGGATCAAAGTCCTAGACAGACTTATTCCTTTCATTCAAATTTTTCTTCTGATATAGAATAAAAATGAATAAATTTAGTGTTGCATGTTATTGAATTTCCTATATTTTATCATTTTCCTTCTTAAAGAAACGTCGAGGGTTGAACACCCTAAATGTGTTAGCGGCAGACTCAAGTTCTGTGTGCAAATACACAAATGGGATTTCCATGTTTGGATTATTATTAAAATTTATTTACTTTATTCGCATCGGCATAATTTTCACAGCTACGACGATATTTCCACCCGAGCTTCATCGCGACACACAATTTAAAAAATAAATGTAAGAAATATTTCATGGAAATTCAAATCAACAACATAAAAAAAAGAAAGAGAAATTTATTAAAATTTTCACATTCTAAAACTTTGAAATGAACAAGAACTTGATAAAGAAGATTAGACTTATAAGCTCTATCGAGGCATCCAATTATAGTTCAGATAATCAGTAATTCGATTTGGATTTTGATATTAATTAGTAATATTCAATAATATACATCCAATCTCTACATAGGATTGGTGCACACTATATATTTATGAGCAATAATATCGCGCTTGACACAAGCTAATGAATATAATTTGATACTGTGATTACACCAATTTAACAGAAAATTATCAACCTAAAAGAAATTATTATAATTATTTCTTCAATTCATCAACCCTAAAAAATCCTAAAAGCGTTAGTTATAATAACAGCACCAACAAAATATATTGAGAATTAAAAAACTAAAAAAATATTTAAATAAAATCAAAAAAACACCCTCCCGTTCCGTACTCTAATTAATTTCCTAAAAACATTTTTCACTCTTTAAAACATTTCTTAAAAGCCGCGAATACGTAGCAGCTCCACAAAGCACTAGCCCCTCCAATTCTATGGCTTCGAACACTTCGCTTCGCAGTCCCTCCATGTTATGTTGGGTGACTCTCTGTCCCATAATGGATTTATAACTTCATTTGTACCACAAGGACTACTACCGGGACCGACTACTGGGGCCTTATATACAGGGTGATTCGGGAGGAAATGGAAGTATTTTAAAGACATCTCCAAGAAGCAAAAATAAGCAAAATAAACTCATATGTTCAAGTCCGATTTTCATTCGTTTTCTAGATATTTTGAACAATAGTAATTTATAAAATTAAAGGAAAATGTACTACTGAACTTATAAATTTTCAACTACACCACCCATTTCGATACATTTATTTGCGCGTTTATAAATGGACCTGGTAGCGAGTTTCAGTGAACGATGATTCGCTCTTATTTACGCCGCAGCATTAAGAAAGCGATCCAGTAGCGCATCCCGCGCTATAAATGACAATATATTTCAAATTGGCATTTAGGACAACGTTGTCAAATTTAACTTAATTAACTTTTTAAAAAGAAAAACCTATTTATCTCTGAAACAAATGAAAATCTTACTTGAACATGAGCTTATTTTGCTTATTTTTGGTTCTTGGGCATGTCATTAAAATACTTCCATTTCCTCCCGAATCACCCTATATATACGTGTAATAACTCCAAAAGTTAATTTTAAAAAATAACACCAAAAGCAGTGGCTTTGCCGATGATATTTGCAATAATAGGGGGACCCGAAAGTAATGTCGTTTCTTCGCATTTCGATATTCGTTTGTCATTTATCAGCTCACTGTGTACTTATTTGTGCCAAAGTCATTTTAAGGTGGAGTGATTTATTTACTCGTGCTTAATTAAATTTATTTTTATGCAATTTATGATGAAATGGCAAGCAAGTACCAGAAGATATTCATATTAAGATATTCATTGTTCATTGCATTAGGCTTTTTAATTTTCACAGAGGTAGTAACGAAACAGTTTCTATCAAAAACATTTGCGATGTTTATTATGCATTAGTTCAAAATCCGTTAATTTTGCCCTTTCCGACACGTATCGATCAGGAAGACCAAAAACTTTAGACAATGACATGCTAAGGGCAGGATTGTAAGCAAATCTATGTCAGACAATCAAGGAGACGTTCAACGCTCTCAACCAACCTTGGTCGACCAAGGTTTGGGTCCCGCATAATATGTTTGATGGGGTATTCGCGGGGTCGTTCAATTTGGAGTGCTGAAAACTGGATATTTACTGTAAATAATTGGATCGAGAAAATTCATCTTTTATTGAAAAGTAGTCAGCGCTTTTCAACAAAAAAGGCTTTATTTTGCAACACGATAATGCAAAACGTGTGCGTGACGAACCCTGGAAAAAAATAATGAATTGGGATGGGTGATTGCCTCGCCCACCATTTTCGCCCGATATTGCGCCATCGGATTTCCATTTATTCCGATTGCTTTAACATTTTCTTCAATGAGGCAAAAAAATGAAAATTTGGATGATATCCAAAATGATCTCCATATATTTTTCACAAAAAAAAAGATTTTTATCGATCCGCCTTTTGAAAATTTTCACACTAGATAACAAAAGGTTGTTGATAACGAGGGTGGTTACATCATTGATTAAAAATAAAAACTTGTTAAAAACATATCTCTTAGAGCTTAATCTGAAAAAAACGACATTACTTTCCAGTCCCCCTAATATTTCAACATTTCGATGCTGCTGATATGAAAGAAGCTTGTAACGTCTTTAACTGTGACCTTGCAAGAATTGTGGAATACTCTGAAGATCACAACTTAAAAGTGAATAGTGTAAGTGTACTGTTCTACTAATTCCAAACTCCAAATCCAGTAAAAAAAATTTAAAATGAAGTAGAAATTTATATCACAAAGAAGTCCTGCCTCTAACAAATACAGAAAGAAAATAATGTGAATGTGATGTAAAAATTTGTGATTTCTTATGTAGACGTCCTGTTTTTTATCCATGCCTAGATCAGGTAAATAAGCGCAGATTGCTAAAAATATAAAACAACTGCTGTAGATTTATCTACAAACTTTGAAAAAAGATCATCTATCGAAAAAAAATCACGAGTTGAACTGGTTTGGAATAGAAGATCTCTTTCAGTATTATCTAGGTGTCTTTACCATTAATATGCTGGCAACATCTCTGCCACCGAATTTCAGAAAAAAAAATCTTGCGGAAAAGTATGTTAAGCATCAAGTTAACTTAGGACATGTACAAAAATTATCAATTCCACGATTCCGTACACCACTCACGTACTCTTCCAACGATCTTTCACGTTGAATGTCGTGAAAATTTATAATACCCTCTAATACTTTAGTATTTTCCGTAAATATTAGGTTACAATAATTATTATAACTATATACAATTTTTTAGTTATAATTATTATTTAGTTATTATTATGATTCATTCTGAAAAAATCGTTATGTTTTTATCACTATCTTTTGTGAAAATTAATATTTTTACAAAAGTATACAGACAAGATGTGGTCGATCCAAAATAGGATAACGTGGCAAGGCATGTTGGTTTGTTTAAACCAGGTTGGTTTAGATTGCACACCGCGAAGCGGCAGATGAATCAGAACCACATACGCGCGGCATCGCGAACTCTCGATCCAAAATAGGATAAGCGTGGCAACGTCGAGTCAGGTCCGTGGGCAACTATCATCTGTTACGTTGAAAATGTCAGTTTTTAGGACAACAAAAACACGAATATTTATTGAACCAGACACCGTAGAAGCTTGATTTTTGCTTTCCGATTCTAGTTAAACAGTGCCAAAGACGATTAACAACTGTTACACCAGGTAAAAAGTCCGCAACCTTAAGTTTAAAAAAAATATTCTCCATATTAGCCTATGACAGGGATGGCGAAGTATGACCCGCAGGTCAGACACCGACCCACACAGGCTTTTTAAGTGACCCAGGCATTGATTTTCTAACTTTTACTATTTTCTTACCAAAGTTTCTCAACCACAAAGGTATGGATATTAAATATATTAAAAATCAATTTTTTCTCCAATTATTGTATATTAATATGTTTATCTGCTCGCACACCAAATATGAACAAAAAATAAGTAAATTATTGTATGTGAAGGACCATTATTATAATCTTGTATAAAAGTATAAAAATCGTGCGTAAAAGTCCAATGTAAATCATGCGCACTAATGAACGCAATCTCTGATGCTAGCCAGTATGCCGACAGGGAAAGCGAGACAGAGAGCATATCTAAAAACCAGCCTACCTAAAATTCTCGCTCGAAAACATCGCTAGCTCCTAGCCTACAACATCTTGGTGAATACCAGATCGATCACGTTGCAATCTCCTACGCCCACTACAGAATCATCCACGACATTCAAGTCCGAGGTTAAAGTAAAATCCTCTCCGAAGAAAGTGCACCAAAAAAAAACATACATCCAAAAGTTTTACACATCCAAAATTCCAAAAACAAAGATAACAGAAGAATGGAAAACAGAACCGACAAACTACTGAACTGACTTCTGCAACAAAATTATTATTAAAGCCAAGGAATTAATCCCACTTAAGCAGAAGGCAAAACACCCATGGTGGGATTCCAACTGCGATCAAGCTATCATCAATCGCTGACTCGCCTTTTGACTCGCCTTTTGACCTCGCCAAAAATACAATAGCAACAAATCGCCGGAAACCCTACAACACTTTCTCGACATCCGCAAAGAGACAAACAGAACCATCAGGAAAACCAAACGCCAATACATAACCGTACAGCTCACATCAATTGAGGATAACTTTAGAAACTACAACAGCATAAATTTCTATAGAGCTTGCAAATAAAATTAAGGGTTACTCACCACAGAATTTTACCTTCAAGACAAAAGGTGGAAAACTTGCACTAACCAACCTAGAAAACTGCGAAAAACTGTCAAACTTCTTTTCCGAGCTCCTTAATTGCCACGAACCACCCGAACAATTCCCACACACATCAAGAAGAAATGCGACACCGTATCACAAAACTGAAGAATGGAAAGACATCAGGAGAAGATGGAATATCCGCAGAACTACTGAAAAACATCTTCAGATCACTACATCAGATCGAAGTTCTAAAAGAATGTGCCGAGAAAGCTGGACTACAAATTTCCTTTTCGAAAACCGATTTCATGGCCACAAAACATAACAAAATTACGGCACAATAAACAAGGTTAGTCACTTCAAATACTTAGGCGAAATTATTGAACCCTCAGGAACAGAGTGATTAGCACAAATAGCACGGGAACTCAAAATGCGAAAAGCATATGGGAAAGTTGCAAGCATCTATAATAAAAAATGCATAAATGTTAACACAAAATTCCGACACTACACGACTAAGATCAAATCTGAAATACTCACCCCATCGAGACATTATTACGTTACATTACATTATTACGTTAATTACAAAGGACACAGAGAATATCAAGAAGGCTGAAAGAAAAATTATCCGAAAAATCCTTGGCCCAAAACTAACAGGCGAAAGATATCGTCTACAATCACACTGTCACGGAAAAATACTCCCAACATCGAAACAGATTTCCGCAAAAGATGACTGAAATTCTACGGGCAAACAAAACCGACAATAGGGAGAGTTTTGAAGTACCTACATAAAATGAAAACGACAACAGTCTGTGTAAAACAGGCCCAACTTGATCTAAACAACGCCAACAAACTTCATTCTGTCTGACCAACGTATACACAATTGCATTCGGAACAATGAATTTCATATACACCGCATTTTCTGAGGGGGTCGATTTTGTCTTTAGCATTAAACAACATTTGGGACAACTTTGATAATAATGCTACTCGAAGCTTTTGCTTTCGAATTTGCGATTTTCTCGCTGTTTTGCCAAAATATGTCAGAGAGATGAAAGTTTGAACAAATAGCAAATGTCCTTCGAAAGGAAAAATCTTCAAGTAGGATTTAAACCGTCCACAAAGTATAAAACATATTGTTTAATGTTAAAGACAAAATCGACCTCTTCAAAAAGTCCCGCGTATAGGAAATTCATTGTTCCGAATAATATAATCTTTTTACATATTGGGTGTGGTTAAAACATAGTGAATTTGTCAATTAGTGTAAGTATAAGCATGGATTACCATGTAACAACAGTCCCATCCTATTCATTTTGTTATTTGAAATAAAATAATTTCAATTAAATTTAAATGTTTTGCATAAACATAATTTTGTGCATAAACATTGATTATGTGGCAAATTTATGATTAGCTATAACAAGATAATGTTATAGGAAAATACAAAAAACCGGTCCAGATATTTCATAAATTCCAGATATTTTATTGCAAACATAACAATTTAACGAACCCTAAATAATAATAAATATAAAATGTACGTCTAAAGACCACCAATAAAGTTTCAGCTCAATATATATTTTTTATTTTTATCTCTTTGTTTTCATCAAACATCCATAAAAACAAATTTAGAACAACCACTTAGTCTAGACATTTTATATGATTTACAAGAACGATACTATGTAAATACATAAATTGTTAGAATATTTGATTGCTCATCGAAAAAATATTGAACTTTTGTCGTAAAAGAGGGAAATGTGAGTTTTGAACTGGAATTTATAAAAATGATATTTTCAATTGATTGAAACCAAAATTATTTAAAATGTGGAGAGAGTAGGGACTAAATACCTCGCAGCTAAACGTTAAATCTCATTAAATCAAGCTAAATCCATCCATTTAATCCAATCGGGAAAAAACGTCCCGTTAAATTTGTTATAAATTATGCTGCCCATTTGTATTGGCAAAGTGTTTATTAATCTTGTATCCGTTCTCGAGACTTTCAATCATCCATTTTGACTCGTTTCGTTACCTTAATAAGAAGAAATCGTTTCCTAAAACTGGCAGCCACCGATCAAATTAAGCGGATAATGAAGGGAAGTTAATTAAAGTTATTATATTTTCCTTACGGCCCAAACGCTGAGCGATTGCCTTTTCGGGAAATTGGATTCTATTTTGAGATAATATATAAAATTAATAAACGCTTGGTTGTTGCTTCCTTGTTTTTATTACTAGAATTAGATTAATAGAAGATACATTATCTAGTGATATCTTTCCAATTTGCTACTCCACAAATGTCCAGCTAATTTCTATAATTTAGAATAAAATATAAATCATTCGTAAATAAAAATGCGAAAATGTTTAAAATTCTCCACGGTCAGAAATCCAAAAACGCAACAAACAAAAAACTGTACCATATAAATTTCACCGCATCAAATGCCTGCGCCGCATAAATTAATTTTCCTGTAGCAGACCACCAGAAACGCTCGAATTCAATTAAACTGCGGCCTGTCTAATTGAGGAAATAACCGACCGAAACCGCCCTCCGGTTTACCCGAATGAAACAAACCTAAGATTAAAATTTATCTCGCGCCATTTTTCATCTTCCCTGTACACTGATCCTCGCCCAAACAAAGATCCAACATCGTTAATGGATGTATTAAAACCCATTAATCATCCCCCGCCGCAGTCACTTCTAGCGTCTGTCCGTCTGTAAGACGAATCATATTTTTTAACAACAGGCAACAAGGGGGAAAACCACGAATTCCGCACATTATACTCAGCCCGCCAGATTGCGACCATTAATATAAAAAATAACGGAGGATCAAGAATTATTGTCAAATGATGAAAAAAAGATTAATATTTCGTGATATTTATATAAATGGCATTTATTTCTGCGGTTGGATTTTATTACATTATTATAGTCAGCAACAATTGTTTTGTTATTTATACGGGCAATATTAGACAACTAATATTGTATATTTAAAATGGCAAGACAGACAAGAGAAAATCTGTGTGTCTGGAATAAATGTACAAGACTAGGCATACACTATATGGACAAAACTGATAATCCAATAACAGAGAGACTGGTATACACAAATGACAGATTAAACCGACAAGGCTGTATAAACATTACCAATGATTTCTCTTGAATTACCTGCCCAACATTGTTTGCCTTGGCTTGGCCTTCCAGTCGTTTATATAGTATTCAGTTTTGTCCGTCTAGTTTCGTATATAGTATTCAGTCTTGTCTGTCCTGTCTTCTCTGCCTAAACTTGGCCACCATATGGCCTTGTCCATCCAGTCTTGTCCATATAGTCTTGTCGATTAGATCTTGTTGTCCGTGTAAACATATCAATCTAGTCTTGAGCGTCTAGTCTTCTTTGTCTAGTCTTGTATACCTAATGGTATCCGTCTAGTTTCTCCCGTCTAATCTTGTCCGTCTAGTCTTCTCCATCAAGTTTTCTTTGTCTAATTTTCACCGTCTTGTCTTGTCTATCTAGCCTTGTCTATCTAGTCTTGTCGATGTAGTTTACTGTTATCCGTCTTCTATTGTCCGTATAGTTTTGTTAGTTTAGTCTTGTCCTTCTAATTTAGTCCGTCCAGTTTTTTCCGACTTATCATGTCTATCAAGTCTTGTTCGTTTACTCCTGCTCATCGAGTATTGTTCGTCTAGTCTTCTCCACCTTGTGCTGTCAGACTAGTCTGGTCCGTCTAGTCTTCTATGTCTCGTCTTCTCTGTCTAAATTTGCCCCCCATATGGCCTTGTCCATAAAAACTTGTCGATAAAGTCTTGTCCGTATAGACTTATCCGTCTAGTCTTGTGCGACTAGTCTTCTTCGTCTAGTCTTGTCCATCTAGTCTTAGTGTTATCCGTCTAGTTTCGTCCAGTCTTGTCTGTATAGTCTTGTCCGTCTAATCTTCTCCTTCAAGTCTTCTTTGTCTAGTATTCATCATCTAGTCTTGTCTATCTCGCCTTGTCTATCTAATCTTGTCGATGTAGTCTAAGGTTATCTTTCTACTGTCCGTATAGTCTAGTCCGCATAGTCTTGAACGTCTTATCTCGACCGTCTTGTCTTGTCCGTCTAGTCTAATCCGTCCCGTCTTGTCCGTCTAGTCTTGCCCGTTTACTCTTGGCTGCCTTGTCTTGTCCGTCTAGTCTTGTTCGTCTACTGTTGTCCGTGTAGTCTTTTCCGTCTAGTCTTATCCGTGTAGTCTTTTCCGCCTAGTCTTGTACGTCTAGTTTTGACCATCTAGTCTTCTCTGTCTAGTCTTGTCTGTCTGGTGTGGTCCGTCTAGTCTTGTCCCTTTGGTCATGAGCGTCAAGTCTTGTCTGTCTTTTCCACCGATAAGGGTAAGTTACCCAAATTGTGCCCCTCCCCCCCCCCTAAGAAAACATAGGTATAAACCGTAGGATCTAACTTAACCTAAGAAAACATAGGTATGAATTGTGGGTAATTATATCTTGTGTTGTCGTTGCTACTATTTATTACAATAAAATTCCACACAGTCTATTCTCTTAGATAAATAAAATGTGTGAACACGAACTTAATGCGACTTAGAAAACCAATATTCTAACTCCTACAAACAATAGCTTGTACCTATGTTTAAAATTGGACGATTGTAACTTTATTTTTCTCAATTAATTTATTTATATAATTACTTACAACAATGATTACAAACAATTTTTTTCATTTTCTTGGCCTTTTCGTGCCAATCGTACCGCTACGATTTCTGAGTCCTAAATCGTACCGCTACGATTTTGGAATGTTATGTATGTACGACTGAAGACACGGTATAATTTATAATTTTAATGAACTTAACCAAACTCTGAATAAATCTGACATGATATTGTTAGCAGTAAACAACTGCTTAAATGTTAGTACAATTACTAAACAGGCAGTAAAAAATATAGGACAATTAATATAAACTTAGTTGATGAGAGATTAGCTTTCCACGATATCGTTATCGTTGACTTGTTTTGTCTAAAGAGGCGCATTTAGCGTAATATTACCGCTAATATTTAAAAGCTACGACATAAATGGTGGTACGACATGCGCAACCTTACCCTAATTAATTTCGCATTGAAACAAATGTATACAGAGTTATTAAAAAAATATTAATTAAATAGAAATAACCCGGAATGTGGGTGAACATTACGGGCAAACAATTATTACACACAGTCATAACAATATCCCTCTGAGACTCGTGGATTAATTGTAAAGACCAGTTTGAACGTGCTGGCTGCAAAATTATTATGATTATTAGCATTATTATTTCGAATTTATCCTGCTGTCAACCCTTACCCTCGTAAACACGAAGGGTAAACAGCGAAAATCCTCAATTAAAATACATTTTTTCACCTCGATTTTTCTTCGGGCAACAGCAAAAACCCTTTTAAACCCTTTTAAGCCCTCTGAGATAGATACTTAAAAGTTACGTGTTTTTGCGGGGTAGACGTGTCAAATATACAGCAAATATTATATGAAATGAAGACTATAAAAATTAAAGTAGAGATTTGATGCTTTTTACTTGTGTAATTCCAAAGGATGGGAGCAACTTGAATAATTTAAGAGATGAGTAAAATGTTACTGTTTTTATTTATTAAATCGTAATTTTGCTTTGATTAATTTACAGATTTTACGGAAATAATTTTATGGAGAAAATTACACTGGTAGCTTTATATTTTTGAAATAAACTCTGAAATAATTTTTCTTCAACCTTTGTATCTACTCTAAAATATTGTATCAAATATTTATATTTAATGAATAGAATGATTGAGACCGTTACTACGTTGCAATCCACACTTACACATAATTGATAAATACACTATGTTTTAAAAACACTTAAGTGTGTTTAAAACATAGTGAATTTATAAATGCAGTGTATTTATATTTAAGTTTAAGACATAGCTGGTCAATAACCCTGAGTCGGATATTATAAAATGTTATGCGGTATTCACTTGATGGGTTATGTTAGGTTAGGATAGGTTTATATATGTAAATTGCTTGTTGGAGAATATAAAATTATCTTGCAAAACAAATTGCACAACAAACATCGATGGAAAGGGTGAATAGTAATGTTGTTTACATTGGAAATATTTTATATGATCTTGTTGGGATTTTTAGCGCTAGATAGACACACAATATGACTTATCTTGTCACACTTTTCTTGTCAGGTTAGTCTTGTTAGTTAAGTTTCAATATCGAACTCTGGACGGTCTAGTCTTATCAGTTTAGTCCTGCCAGCCTAGTCTTGTCTGTGTAGTCTTGTCAGTTTAATCTCGCCAATCTAATCTTGTTTATCTAGTCTTCTGAATCTAGTCTTGCCAGTCTAGTCTTCAGAATCTTGGTTTCATAGCTACGTCTTGTCTGTCTCTGCCCAATTTTATCTTGTCTTGTTTTGTCTCTACTCAACTCTGCTGAGCCTTTTTATCTAGTCTTGACTATCTATTTTTGTCTGCCTAGCCTTGTCCGTCTAGTCTGTATAGTCTTGCATATCTAATCTTGTCTGTTTAGTCTTATCCATGTAGTCTTGTCTGTCTAGATACTCGGTTCTTCTCTATATAGTCTTCTATCTCCAGTCTTGTCTGTATATCCTTGTCTGTCTCGTCTGGTGTGTCCAGACTTGTCTGTCTAGTATGTCTAGTCTTGCCAGTCTAACTTTGAAAGTCCAATTCTGTAAGTCTAGTCTAATCAATATAGTCTTGACATTAGAACTACATGAATGTTTACTTGAATATACCGAGTGTCCCAAATAAATGGATACGCACTTGTGTTATTATAATCAATTCTAAATAACTACCGACCAATTGAATATAATTCTATTCCAATCTTCTATAAGAAGTTGATAAAGGAAAACATCTAGTCGGGATTTTTTTGTGAACTTTCTAGGGCCATTGACTGCGTATCTCACCAACAATTATTAAATAAAATATATACAATGGGCATACAAGGTAAATCGCATAGTTGGATAAAATCATTTCTTCTAAAGAGAAGGAAAATATGTGGAAATCACTTTCATGAATAAAACATTTAAATCTGAACCGGTAAGTATAAGTAAGTATAGGTGCTCCGCAAGGAAGTGTTCTTTCACCTACACTCTTCCTTCTCTATCTGGCAGACATAACGCGTTTTATAAATAGTAATCACTGAACCATATATGCAGATGATTCTACCTTTCTCGTATCGGAGATTTCAAGAAATCTGACTCAAATAGAAACCAACAAACTACTAAGCCAAATCGTAAACTGGTTCTTCAGTAAGAATCTGTTCCTTAATGTAGCAAAACAGAATACGTAATTTTTGAAACTCAAAGAAGCTCCCGAGCAGATAACATTTCTTTAGGAATTTATAACCTTCAATTAAATCGAGCACCGGCTACAAAGTTCCTAGGACTATAAATCGAGGAATCCCTAACACGGAATTTGCATATTGAGAACTTATGTAAAAAGTGCAATATAAGGCTTACTCAATCAGAAGATTGAGAAGAAGATATATTTGACATCTTAATCTAGTATGTCTACTTTATATTCTTGAAGTGGCATGCCTAATCTACAAAAAACAATTTACAAAGAAACATGGGCAAACATAACCATTACACAAGAGGACATAGAAAGTTGAATACTCCTAAAAGCAATCTTACAATAAGTAGCAAATCTCCAACCTTCTACGGAGTCTAGATCTTGATCTTAATTTATAGTAAGATACCAGTGAGCACGACAGAAGAAAAATCCTATACTGTTCTTAGAAAAAAAACTGGAACTATTTTTGTTGAGGGAATGAATCTATAGTCTACAGGAATTCTTCAGCATATTTTATGATTATTTTTGTCGTTCTTGCTGGAAGAGAGTAATTTCAATTACTATAATTATTTGTTATTATTTTTTAATATATATATATATATATATATATATATTTATATATATATATATATATATATATATATATATATATATATATATATATATATATATATATATATATATATATATATTAGGGTGGGCCAAAAAAAACTTTTTTTTTTTAGCTACTACGAAAATATCGTCCTAGATGACGAAAAAAAATTCTAGTAAAGTTTCAGCCCTTAATATTAATATTAAGAGGTGGCTCATTGTGATTTTTGATTTCCCATTTAAATAACATAAGAAGTTATTTGGTTTTTGTTTGGATTTTTAATGCACTCGAACGAATAAATGCCTCGTGGAAATAAATACATATTCTTGTAGGAAATTTAGCGATCTACAAGAAAAGTCTGAAATGATTTTTTGCTAAGTTGACTCGTTTAAAAGTTATTCAAGGTTAAAGTCCAACCTCAAATAGTTGAGGATAACTTTTACAATTTCTTATACTCTATCACAAAATAATGACTCAAAAACATAAAATATCTTAGTTTTCGTAAATCTTATCGAGTTTTTTTTTGATAAAACAATAAAATTTTCACAAAATATCGATAATCGTAAGAAAAATCGATATTTTCATACCTAATTAAAAAAAAAACACTCGGAACTGTACTTTCCCTGAGAGCATCATTCCCTGAAAAATTAATAAGTGCTTTATTTGCACTTGACTATTAGGTTATGTAAAATATTAAGAATCATGTTTCAATAATTTTTCAATTGTAATAAAACTGTTTATTTTATAACTTGCCATATTTTTAATCTCAAAATCAAACTAAATTTTTTTTGTTACAATTGGGAAGTTTTTGCCTGTGATTTTTAACTACTTGCAATAAATAAGTTGCAATATTTATTGCAAGTAGCTAAAAATCACAGGCAAAAATTTCCCAATTGTAACAAAAAAAATTTAGTTTGATTTTGACTAAGATCTTTTATGTTTTTGAGTCATTATTTTGTGATAAAGTATAAGAAATTGTAAAACTTATCCTCAACTATTTGAAGTTGGACTTTAACCGCGAATAACTTTTAAACGAGTCAACTTAGCAAAAAATCATTTCAGACTTTTTTTGTAGATCGTTAAATTTCCTACAAGCATTTGTATTTATTTCCGCGATACATTTATTCGTTCGAGTGCATTAAAAATCGAAACAAAAACAAACAAAAATCTTTAAAAACTGAAACTATTTTTGTTGAGGGAATTAATCTATAGTCTACAGGAATTCTTCAGCATATTTTATGATTATATATATTAAATCTATATATATATATATATATATATATATATATAAATATATATATATATATATATATATATATAAATATATATATATATATATATATATATATATATATATATATATATTTATATTGTTTTTTGTTATAAAGAACGACTTTGTATTTTTGCAAATATTTTTTCCATCTACACATTTAGCAAATGCTTGACTAGATGGATTTTCCCAATCAAAAACTATACTGAAAAGTACTCTTTGTTTCTGTCGTTTAAGATTACAGTTTTCTAGAAAAAAAAATAAATGTATTTTTTGGTGAATGATATTGTGATAAGAACAAACAACTAACTACATTTCTTTACTCAAAATTTACATTTTTTTTATTTCAAGAACAACATATGTTTAGTGCAGATTTAAAATTTGGTATGTGGTACTTTTCTGTAATTTTCCAATGGTTGCTTCTACTTATGCGGAGTACACAGACATGCATCTCATGTATGGTTTGCCTGTGGTAAACGCAATTAAATACCCGACATCTATACCCGATAGGAAAACTGTTGAAGCCGTCGATAGGCGTTTGAGGAAACACGGTCGATTAGAACCAATTGCATTTGGGGACAAAAATCCCGCAATCCTGATGTTGAAGAGCAGATCCTGGAGATTGGTGAAGCAAATCCAGCGACAAGTACTCGAAAAGTTGCTGCTGCTACAGAGTACCTTATACGAAAGTTTGGCGGATTCTCCACAAATAGCAGTTGCATCCCTACGGCAATCAAAAAGTGCAGGCATTGACTCCAGCAGTTTATCCGAATCGACAAAAATTTAGTCGACGGGTGCTACTTCGTTGTGTGTTTGCGAGTCGGGTGCTCTTCACAGATGAAGCAACCTTTGCACGAGATGGAATTATGAATTCCCATAACATGTACCGCCCGGCGGACGAAAATCCACATACTATTATGTTTAGAGCTCATCGGCAACGATTCTCTCGATTCATTAATGTCTCACGTGGTATTGTGGGCGATGTATTAATTGGTCCCCATATTCTACCAGGGCGGTTGACCAGAGAAGTTTATTGACATTTTTTAACAGAAATCTTGCTGGTTAAAATACCTCTTTTGAGTAGACGCAAAATGTGGTTCATACATAAATGTGTTAGCATGTGGTTCATGCAAAAATGTGGTTAGCGAGAGCTCATCTACATAAGGTCTATCCATTAACATGGATAGGTCGAAGCGGTCCAGTTGCTTGGCCAGCAAGGTCACCGGGCGTGAATCGCTTGGAATACTTTTTTTTGGGCAACTTAAAAAACCTACTCCATAAAACAGATGAGGCGGATGTCGCAAAACTGCAGGAATTTTTGAACGTTTTCGAAGATCATTGTTTTCATCATCACTGCGACGTGCTGAAGCTTGTGTTGGGGTTGAGGAACGGCAATTTGAACAACTATTGTGAAATAACTATTACGTTTATGTGTTAATTCAAAACTGAAATAAAGATTTGTTTGTTTTCTTTGACTTTCTTGAACAATTTCATCTAGTCAAGCATTTGCTAAATGTGTAGATATAGATAATATTTACAGAAATACAAAGGTCGATCCCAGTATGTAGCGCCACTGGTTGGCTAACAAGACGCCCATGCGCAAATAAGCCCATAAGGTAGTTCGGCACTAGTAACGAGTACAAACAAAATTTTATTCAATTATCATTAATTGCGTCTGAGATATTATCAAAAATCTTATATGAGCCACCCCTTTGGAAGGGCTGTACCTCAGTTAGGAAGCGTTTTCGCACACCTCTTTATCGAGACATTTTTTCTTATTTTGGGCTCTAGAACACGCTTTAGAATTTCTGCCGAAGATTTATGATTATATTAACTATCAATAGTTATTAGATGGAATCGACTGGCTTAAAACAGTGACACTGAACTAAACATTGCACACCGCGGTAGTGGAAGAATGCTCGTTAAATGCGGATTCCAGAGAAAAAAATATATTTTAGTCCATGTTTGCACAGCGAACATTTCAGTGACAATTTTAAATAGCCCTTTTTGGCAGAAATTATACAATTTTCTCTACATATTCTGTAAGATCGTACTCGCACGACTAAATTACATTTTCCGCAGTCCCTCCATATCTAAACAAATTCTGTTGGGAATCCACCTATGCAGTAATAATAATAAATTATATAAATTGACCTTTAAATCATGTCGATTCTATATTAAATTCTGATTAAACACTTAATTATGGTTGAAACATGGTGGTATTCAGATGATGAGTTTATGTATTTAATTTTTCTTTTTGAGAATACAAAATTACCTTGCAAAACTAATTGCGCAACAAACATCGATGGAGAGGGTGAATAGTAATGTTGTTTACACTGGGAATATTAAACATGATCTTGCTGGGATTTGGAACGTTACATGACACACAATATGGTTGATATGTTGCGTTTGGTTAATTAATTGAGTTATAGAATTTAGGTATTTCAATATTATCTTGCATCATTGTTAAACAAAGAGACTGAGATATAGGCAAGATTATGCATGCTAATTAAGCAAACAATTTAGATTTGATAATATTCACAAATTTTTGTAAAATTATTCACGGCGAGAATTGTTCAAATTCATGCGAAAAAAGTTTTATATTTTCCTTGGGTTTATGCTTGGAAATTTCGTTACACGATATGACTGCGCTTAAAAATATTCATGTTTAATGATACGTAATAAAAGTTTTTTGAACATTAGCGCTTTCTCATTACCGTTTGGGTAACATCCAGTACTTCTCCGATTGCTATCAATTATTAAGATAAAAAACTACGTTAAAAGTTTAATTTGCACAAACCTTTCTAGTAATAAAAAAAAACAAATTTTAAAAGGAATCATATCTACAGAATACAAACATTTAAAACTTTTAAATATCAATATATATATATATATATATATATATATATATATATATATATATATATATATATATATATATATATATTATTACATCATTTTTGCCCATATGGACAGTGTTTGAACTTAAATAACTCATGATGACACAAGTTTCACTTCTTTCCCTTCTTTTTCTTCTCTTCCCAAAATCTCTTCATCCTTTGACTGTGCTCCTGTTTCCTTTGTTCTGTCCACAATGTTCCTATCTTCCTTTCGCTTACTAAAAATTTGGTATTCTTAATTTTGCTTCTGAATTTGTCTTCTATCATTTGTTGATTGATCCTCAATTGCTTTAAGTCATCTTCTATTTCATGAAACCAATTTGTTTTCCTACTTGAACTATTTACTACATCAAAGATTTTTTTTTGTAAAAAAAATCGTTTATTGTTCATTCTCTGTATGTGCCCATAGAAAGTTAGTCTTCGTTTTCTAATGATATCTGTTAGTCTGTCTGTGTGTTCATATAGCTCTTTGGTAGGTCTTTTCATCCATATCCCATCTCTGTGTACTGCTCCAAATATTTTTCTAAGAATTTTGCGTTCAATTTTTTCTGTTTCTATGATGCCAGATGCTCCAATTGTGGTCTTTTCGGACGCATACAATGCTTCAGGCAATACAACTGTTTTGTAATGTCTGAGTTTGGCCTGCCTTGATATGCTTTTCTTATTATAATGTGACCATGTACGTTTATATGTTTTCTGGAGTTTTTCCGTTCGTTTAATGTTAGACATTTTGTTTGATCCTCCTATTTGTATATATTCTCCTAAGTATTTAAAATTTTCTACTCTTTGTATAGATCCATAAGTCGTATGTATGGTATGTACATTGTTGGTATGTCGTTCCATGTATTCGGTCTTCTCATACGATATCTGTAAACCGGTTTTAGCGGCTATTTCATGTAATCGCTCCAGTGCTTTCTTTGCCTCCTGTGTATTATTGCTAGTTATGGCAACGTCATCTGCAAATGCCAAGCATTTAATGATTTTTTTTGTTTTGCGTGTTCTTCCTAGCTGTATGCCTTTCACTTGTTTCTCCCACTGCTTAATAATTTTGTCTAAGACCATGTTGAACAAAATTGGTGAGAGGCCGTCTCCTTGTCTGACACCTGTACGTATCTGAAAGGGTTCTGAGATTTCAGCCATGAACTTGATCTTTGAGGTGGTGTCCGTGAGCGTTAGTTGTATTAGTGTCCTGGTTTTTTTGTCAATGCCATATTCTTCCAGTACTGCAAAGAGCGTTTGTCTATCAATGCTGTCGTACGCTTTTTTAAAGTCCACAAAGGTAACTACAGGGTTATTTGTCTGTCTGACTTTCAATATTGTTCTTAGGTTCCAAATTTGTTCGATGCATGATCTCCCTTTCCTAAAGCCAGCCTGGTATTCACCTATTTGATGATCTGCTTGTAGTTCTAGTCTGTTCAATAACACTTTAGAGAATATTTTGTAAGTGACTGGCACTAGTGAAATACCTCTGTAATTATTTGGATCTGACTTATCACCCTTTTTATGTAATGGGAGAATCAAGGCACATTTCCATTCTTCTGGCATTTTTTCTGTGATCCAAATGTCTGTAATGATCTTATGAATTGTTTTTAAGATGTCTTTGTCTTGAAGCTTCCACACTTCAGCAATAATGCCATCTTCTCCTGCCGCTCTGTTATTTTTCATTTGTTGTATGATCTCCTCTATCTCCTCTATTGTAGGTGGAGTAGAATCAGGATTGGATGTTGTTTTTTGGAAGGTCATTTTTTCCTTGGGTTCTTTACAATTAAGAAGAGTACTAAAGTATTGTTTCAGAATTTTACAGTTTTCTTTAGTGTTCGTTTCCAAGGATCCATCTGTTCTTCTAAAACAGAGGCTAGGAGGTTGATAACCCTTAATATTTTCTTTGAATGTTCTGTAAAAATTTCTTGTATTATTTCTCTTAAAATCTTCTTCAATTTCTTTTAGCCTGTTGTTGTCGTGTGCTCGTTTTTCTCTTCTAATTTCCTTTGATAACCTTCGTGAAATTCCTTCCATGTTTCGGATGTTCTGTTACTACTGAACTTCATCCACGCCTGTGTTCTTTTCTCAATGGCTTGATCACAAGTTGCGTTCCACCACCTAAGTTTCCTTTTTCTGGGAGGTTGCGCCCAACGCATTGCCTTCTGAACTGAGGTCGCAAGATCTGCCCAAGTGTCTGTTGGATGACTATTAAATTCTTCAATGATTTTGTCTTTATTTATCCGCAAATATTCTGGATCAGGCTTGACTATTTTGTTTTTTACTGTCTTTTTCTGTCTTGGAATTGGTCTAATCTTAACTTGTAACAAATAATGATCTGACTCGAAGAACCCTTTACGCGTTCTGACATTTAAAATTTCCTGCGTATTTTTGTTAGAAATGGACATGATCAATCTGGAATTCTCCCCATTCGGTGTTAGGTGCTTTCCATGTTGTAAGTTTTCGTCTTAGCTTTAGAAATTGTGTCGACATAATTTTGAGATTAAAATTTTGACATTATTTTATGAGGTGATTTGACAATATTATATATATATATATATATATATATATATATATATATATATATATATATATATAGTGCACTAAAGTTTGTGCTGTTTTTTGGCTACTCTACTCTGCTGGATTTTTTCCTACTAATTTGTATCCTTGAATGTGTTTGTTGTTTTATTTATTTTGTTTTTTAGGTTTAGTTATTTAGTTACCTTTCCCATACTCTTTTCACTTGAGCCTTCTCGTTCATTCTTTGTAGGTGACCCCACCATCCCAATTGTCTCTCTTCTATGAACTCTTCTATTCCTTTAAGTTTCAGTTCTTTTCTTATAAATTCACTTCTTATTTTGTCCATTATATTTACTCCATATACTTAAGGAAAGTTTAAGTACTTCATTTCTGTGGCTCTTATTTTACTTATTTCTCGCTGCGTTAAAACCAACGATTCGCATCCATATGTTAGGGTTGGTCTGCATATTGCTTTATATATTTTAATTTTTGTTCTCGTTATTTCTTTTTTTGTATAGAATTATTTTATTTAGGGCATGGTATGACTTGTTTGCGTTTTTTATTCGTGTGTTGATTTGTGTCTGCTTCTCGGCTTCCTTTTTCATCTATTGTCACTCCTAGGTACTTGTATTCTTTTACTTGTTCTATTTGTTTTTGATTGAGACGAATGTTTGTTTGTATTGGGTCATTAGATATCACTACAATTTTTGTTTTTTCTGCGTTCATTTTCATTCCGTTCTTGGTCAGTTCGTCTTGCCATATTTTCAGTTTGTCTTCTAAATCCTTCTCGGATCCTGCAATTACTGCTATGTCGTCTGCGAACGCAGACATACTTACATATCCCCTCCCCATGTTCCTGTATCCAATGTGTAGGGCCTTTGTTTTCTTGTGTACTTCTTTAATTATTTCGTCGATAAACGCAAGAAATAGTAATGTGCTGAGGCTCCCTCCTTGTCTAACCCCCTGTTTCGTTTCAAATTCTTTTGATTTTTTGTTTTTACTGATAACCATATTCCTTGTTTTGTTATATATACATTTACAAATTTGTTTCAGTTTGTGGTCAACACCTTTTTTAACCAAGCTTTCCCATATCTTTTGCCTGGGTGCCAAATCAAATGCCTTTTCCATATCTATAAATGCTATATATAGTTTTTTGTCCGTTGTTTTGGCTCTGTTTATTAGAGTTTTTAGTGTGAAGATATGGTCTTGGGTACTTTTTCCAGGTCGGAAACCCGCTTGTGCTTCATCCATTTAGTTTTCAATTTGTTTCCTTAGTCTTTTCTCTACTACCTTTTCAAATATTTTCATTAGTGTCCCTATCAGTGATATCCCTCTATAGTTGGTACATTCCTTCTTGTCTCCTGTTTTGTAAATTGGAAGAATTAGCCCAATCTCCCATTATTGTGGTATTACTTCTTGCATCCATATTTGATTAAATAGTCTTGTCAGGTAGTCTATTGCTTCTTTCCCCATATATTTTACCATTTTGGTTGTTATTTTATCGATTCCTGAGGCTTTTCCATTTTTCATTCCTCTAATCGCCTCTTCTATCTCTGCTTTGTCTATTGTGGTTTCTTCCTGTTCTTTCTTGACCATTTTTTCACTTGTGTCTTCCTCTTCGGCCAAAACATTGCCCCTATTTAGTAATTCAGTAAAGTAGTTTCTCCATCTCTCCATAACTTCCTCTTCTTTCATAATCAATTCTCCCTTATCATTTTTTATTGTTATAGTTTCTTCCCTACGGTTGCTTCGTAGGTTCTTTAGTGTTCGGTAGCATACTTTCTGATTCTCCTTAAAGTTATCTTCCATTTTCTGTCCGAATGCTTCCCAGGACTTTTGTTTTGCTCTTATAATTATGTTTTTCGTTTTCTGTCTTTCTTGTTTATAGATGTTATAGCTTTCTTCCGTCTTCTCGTTTAGGTATTTCTTCCATTTTCGCTTCTTTTCTTTAACCTGCTCTCTAGCCTCTTCATTCCACCAAGCAGTTTGTTTTTTGTATTGGTTTTGTTTACTTGTTCCACAAATTCTTCTGGCCGCTTGACTTATAATTGTTTTAAATGTTCTCCACATTGCTTCTACGTTCTTGTCGTCTTTCATTCCCAAAGTCTGGATTGATTTGGTCACTTCTTTCTCATATTCTTCTGCAATTTCCTTTAATTCAGGGGTCTCCAAACTACGGCCCGAGGGCCACATCCGGCCCGCGGACAGATTTTTTCCGGCCCGCGGAGAGCTAGCATACTTGAAAACTCCTTTTAGAGAACATATTTTTTATAGCAAATTAAATTTAGTTTACTGAAGTATTCTAATTTTATGTTGAATAATTATTAATATGACATCTACATTGATATGATCTACATTAGTCATAGGCTAACTACTCATAACATTGTTATAGGCTTATTGTTATGGTTTTTGTGATAAGTTGGATAAAGAAACACATAATTGTAATGAGTAAAGGCATGTATAATATGCAGAAAATTTAACCAGTATATAATAACTAACAAATTATTGAAATGAATCCAACTAACATTATATACATTTTAAATAAAAACATAACTTATAACAAGCATAATGACATATGAAATACTAATGAGCTTTATGTAATTGAGATTTTCCACTGACAATAGTTTGTAGTTGTGGACTAATTTTACTTTTACCAATTATTAAAAGAGATTTAAGATGCTCATCAGTTAATTTAGATCTGTAAACATTTTTTGTGTACTTCATTTTGGAGAAGGTCTTCTTACACAACTAAGTAGTACCAAAAACAGAAAACATCCCACGAGCAAATTTATGCAAATTATCAAATTGCGTCAGTGGAAGACTCTTATAAAATTCCAACAAAGATGAGTTTTGATATTTGTTCTTAATTATATCACTGCACTGTAGATCAATCATTTCCATTTGAAGTTCCGGGGCTAGGGTTTCAATGTCAGTATCAAAAGGATTCTGAAAAATCTTTATTTGATTCGCAATGGCATCAAAGTCCGAGAAACGAGTATCAAAATTTATTTTCAAAGCACTCAAAGTTTCGATTGCAAAATCGATAGGAAACTCCGTCTCAGTGGTGTGGCTGAATATTTCACATGTTTTAAAATGTGAAAAACATTTACTTCGTAGTTGTGATTGAAACAGTATCAATTTCTTCCGGAATGATTTGATATTAGTGTATAAATCAGGAAGATGCTGGTTTTCTCCTTGCAATCTCAAATTCAGTTCGTTCACATGTTTTGTCAAATCACAGCTCACAACTTCCACAGCCATGCGTTATTTTGTAATTCAGTAAGAGGGCGATGCTTTTCATTCAAAAAAATTTCGATCACTGCTCGAAGTTCAAAAAAGCGCTGAAGGACTTTCCCACAACTAAGCCAACGTACGGCAGTATGATAAGGTAAGTCATTTTCTCCAATCTCTTCATTGTCGGAATTGTCGGTGATTCAGCCTAAAAGATCTGATAAAATTAACAGTTGATATGTTTTCAGAACTTCAGACATATCCAAACATTTTCCGCACGAAGACTGTTGATGAATGATACAATATAAGACTAATGGTTTTGAACCACCGTCATTTTCTACAGCCTTTGACACAAGAGCCACCACTCCTTTATATTTCCCACTCATGTTCTTGCCTCCATCAGTTGTAATACATTTCAAGTTTTTCCATCAAAGGTTCTTTTGATTAATGGCCATTTCTACTCCTTTAAAAATATCTGTACCAGTAGTTGTGCCATGAATACTATACATATCAAGTTCTTCATGCACTTCATAGCTTTTATCTACTCCTCGAATATAAATCAACACCTGAGCAGTATCTGACACATCCGTTGACTCATCCAAGGCCAAAGAAAACCACTCAACATGTCCATTTTTGTCGAACAGTTGAGAGGATATATATTCAGCGATGTTTTCTACCCTTCGAGCCACAGTATTTGCTGACATACTGACAGTTTTTAATAAATTTACCTTTTCAGGGCACATTTCTTCGGCTACTGCAATTATGCATTCTTTGATCATTTCTCCATCGGTGAATGGTTTTCCACGTTTTGCAATTTCAAGAGCCACACGAAAGCTGGCACGAGTTGCAGCCTCTTGTTCAGTTTTGAGTTTTGTAAATGAAGATTGCTGCGATTTCAATCCGCGCTTCATAGCTTCGAATTTTTCTGTCCGCAAACTTTCTGTATATTTTGAGTAATTTTGAAAATGTTTTATTTCATAATGACGTTTAATGTTATATTCCTTGAGAACGGCTATGCTTTCATTGCAAATCAAACATAGCGCTTTGTTACTGGACTCAATTACGAAATACTGATTGTTCCACTGATCTTTGAATTTTCTGCATTCACTATCAATTTTTCGCTTCTTTTCCATACTACTAAATCACACACCAAAGCAACAATTCAAATCAAAATACTGTTACAAAGATGTCTTAAACTTAAACACGCACAAACACGTTTTAAGGAGGTACGCACTATTTTATTTCACAACACTGTCATAGGAACTGACTTGTGGTTGCGCCACTAGCCTTCTTATATATTCCAATTACTGCCATCTAGAAGTGAGTGGAAGACACCAGAACTTTCTCGAACCAACGAGATTATTCTGTACGTGCTATTAGCGCCATCTGTTAGCGATAGAAGGTACTACCTATTTCCGCTTGTGTCCACCAGATGTCATGTCACGTTACTCCTCATGGCTCGTACTCTACGACTAATCTAGAAATTACAGATAATGACAGGAAAATTAATAATATGCAGTGTTGCCGTTTTGCGGACCTTAGTCCGATTTGCAGCCTTTTTCAAACGTTGCGTACTTTTTCGGACTTTTTTTTTCATCAGTGGACTATTTCACTTTTTACCACCGGCAACAATGATAATATGGTTTTGGCCCTCGGAACTTACTGGAGTAACCAGTATGGTCCTAAGGCTGGAAAGTTTGGAGACCCCTGCTTTATTTCATAGGTGTTAATTGTTTGTCATACTTTTTCTTATTACCTATTTCTTTTCTTTGGTTTTCTTCTATTGTTGTCAGTTCGCTAATTATCAGATAATGATCGCTTCCTATTTCGTAACTCCTCATAGCTCTTACATTTTTTATTGTTTTTCTGTTTTCCTTTGTTGTTATTATCTTCTTCTTCTTCTTCTTTCAAATAGGCCTACTTTGGACCACGCTTGCTCAACTGTTGGGCTTTGACCTTTGCCCAGTATTGTTGCATCTTCTGCTAGTGTAAGAGTCCTTTCTCTCTTGTGTCCAGGGAGTACCTTCCCTTCGAGGTTTTTCCTGAAATCCACTGACTTCCTTCAGGGTGCGTCTCACAGACTGTCTGTTTTTGAGATCTGTTATTCCCAGTTCTTTAATATCCTTCTCGGTCTCTGTCAACCAAGTGGTACGAAGCTTCTTGTTTTGCCAGAAGGTGAACAGACGGTTGGTTAGTTGGTTTGGAGGCAATCTTGCAACGTGGCCATAGAAAGCTACCCTTCTTTTCCTTGCACAGTCAGAGAGCATCTCAATATGTTCGTAGAGCTCGTAGAGGATTCTCCTCTCTCTGATTTCCAATTTCTCTATTAGACCCCTTCGGTTCAAGCAAAGACACTCTATGACATACAGGGCTTCTGGTCGTAAGACTGATGTGTAGTGCTTAAGTTTCAGGTTGCGTGACAGGCATTTCTTATTGTAAGTGTTCTTAGTCAGCCGATAGCCTAGTTCTAACTTTCTGACTCTCTTGGATAATGATGCTCTTTCTGATAAGTTGGGTTCAATCCATTCGCCGAGATACTTAAATTTCTCAGTCCTCTTGATGTTTCCCTGTTCTAGTAACATCTCTCTGTTTGCTTCTCTGATGTTGGTGAAGAATTCTGTTTTCTCCAGCGACACTTGAATACCCTCTTTGGCAGCCTGTTTTCTGAGACAGTTTACCTGCAATGTTGCCGTCTCAAGAGAATCAGCAAACAGTGCCATGTCATCTGTAAATGCCAGGCAATCTACAACCAGTCCATCGTTCTTACGTACCAGGTAGATACCACTCGGAGCACCCAAATTGTTCAGTTCCTTGCGCCATTCTCTCATAACCTTTTCAAGGACACAGTTGAAGGGAAGTGGGGAAAGTCCATCTCCTTGTCTCACTCCAGGTTTTATTTCGAAGCTTTCTGAAATCTCGCCTCTAAATTTAACCGTGGAATGAGTGTTGGTCAAAGTTTCTAGGATGAGTCTGCGGGTTTTTTTGTCTGGTGCTAGTTCCTGGAGTACTTTGTTAAGCGTTTTTCTATCAATGGAATCGTAGGCCTTCCTAAAATCAACAAAGGTGACGACTACCTTGCGGTTTCTCATCTTGGAGTATGCAAGTACAGTTTTAAGATTGAGGATCTGTTCAACACAGGATCGGGTCTTCCTGAAGCCCCCCTGGTATTCTCCCAGTTTACTATCTAACTGATTTTCTGCCCTTGGACTGCTGAGCGAGTCCGGGTTTGGTGTGGTTTGTTTATAGTTGAAGTCTTCGCTGAGTGGGTCACAGTTGAGTAAATTTTTAAAGTACTGACCCAAAAGGTGGCAGTTATCCTTGTCGTTATAAGCCAGTTTGCCTTGTGAGTCTCTGAAGTGGAGGCTTGGCGGAGCGTATTTTCTGAGTGCTTGATTAAAGGTTCCAAAGAAATCTCTGGAATTATTCTTAGCAAAGCTCTCTTCGATTTGGGTTAGTTGGTTTTGTGTGAAGGTTCCTTTGGTTCCTGGAATTATCTTGGCAGTAACCTTTCTTTCTTCCAAAAATTTATGCCAATTTTCCTTGGTCTTTTTAGAATTCCACTTTACCCAGGCTATCTGTCTTTGGGCTATTGCATTGTCACAGTTTTCAGTCCACCACGGCTGCTTCCTTCTTCTAGCGAGAGGGGCGAGTTCATTGGCCGCCTTGACAAGAGTCTCCTTCAGTTGATCCCAGTTGTTTAGGTCTGTGTTGTTCAGTCTCTGACTTAGTTCTTGACTGTTCTTGAGTCGCTCGGCGTCAAATCTTACCACTTTGGAGCTTCTGTGTAAGCTAGTGTTTCTAGGCTGGAGTCTTATTTTTATCTTTGAGAGGTAGTGGTCTGAGTCCAGATTGGCGCTTCTTAGTACCTTCACGTTTTGTATTTCCTTTTGAGATTTTCGTGAAATGGCCACATGATCTATTTGGAATTCACCCAGGTGGGTATTAGGTGATATCCAAGTCTTCTGCTTCCCTGGCAAGTGTTTGAAGGCTGTAGACTTCATGATCAACCCAAAAGTCCTACGCAGATCCACCAATCGTTCTCCGTTGCGGTTCGTTCGATTATGCGCCGGATAATTGCCCACTATGTTTCTGTATTATTTCTCTCTTCCCAATTGAGCATTGAAGTCACCAAGCAGTATAACGTTGTGCCTCTTTGGAAGTTTAGAGATGATATCTTCTAAGTCTTCCCAGAATTTATCAGTTCTGTCTGGATTGCGTCTGTTGTCCTGGTTGATTGGGGCATGTACATTGACTATACTGTAGCCCTTGTTTGCGCATTTGAGGGAGAGGATGGATACACGACTGCTCGGGAAGGTAAAGTCGGTGACTGAATCCAGTATCCTGTGACTGATTATAAATCCTGTACCTAAGTGGGGTACGTTTTTCATTACCCGCTGACCCACTTTTCCTTTGAGGATTCTGTAGCCTTGGCACTCGAAGGCATGTCCGTAAATCTGGTTTCCTGTACTGCAGTATTATGTTGTGTCGTGTTAGTGAATCATTGTTGTTATTATATAATCTAGTATAGATTTTTCCTCCCTGCTTGGTTGAAGTCTGGTATACATATGGATGTCTTTATGTTTGTAGAATGTGTTCATTATTATCAGGTCATGCAGCATGCAAAAATCCAATAGTCTTTTTCCATTGTTGTTACGTTTGTCTTCACCATATTGTCCAATTGTTTCTCTGTATACTCCATCTCTCCTCCCTACTCTAGCATTTATGTCTCCTAGTATGTATGTCGTCCCTTCGGTTCCCAAATTTCCATTCATTTTTTCCCAATATTCGTCTTTCTTCTCTTTTCGTTCGTCTTCATCTGGGCCGTATGTTATTACCACTGACGCCATCTGATTTCCTATTTTCAGTTCAATTGTCATTATTCTTTTATTTATTGTTTTCCATCTCTTTATAAGTTCTTTCTTCTCTGTGTACAATACATGCGACACCTGCTCTTGCTCTTTCTTTCTCTTCCATATGTAAAGGTGCCCGTTTTTTATCTCTTGCTCCATTTTCTTTCATTTTTGTTTCTGTAATTCCTAGCAATTTTAGGTTTGCCTTTTCAAATTCATCTACTAGTTCGATTTCTTTTCCCTTTATACCTCTCACATTCCATGTTCCAAATCTTATTTTTGCCTTCTTTGGTTCTTTATTTTGGTTTTTTGTTAACTTCCTGTCTTTGTTATTACTTTGGTCTTTAATATTCAATTCCTTATTCATTGTCTTTGTCTTCTTTAGTTCATGATCTATTATGTTACTTAGTTTTTTTGATATAATCTATTTTCTTTTTCTGACCATTTCAATAAAGTTTCATTGATCCATAATTTTTGGTAGCCTACTTTAGTTCTATTGCCTATATATATATATATATATATATATATATATATATATATATATATATATATAAATATATTCTTGTGGGACACTATATATTAACTAACAATAGTTATTAGATGGAATTGGCTAGACTAAAACATTGGCACTGAACTAAATATTGCACATTAAACGTGTGAATGGTGGTGGACGAATGCTCGTTAAACCAGCCAAAGAAAAATAATATTTTAATTAATGTTTGCACTGCTAACATTCCATTGACAATTGAAATTATCCCATTTTAGCAGAAATTATACAATTTTATGTACATGTTGTGTCAGAATATACTAGCACGACAAAATTACCTTTTCCGCAGTCCCTCAATATCTAAACAAATATTGTTGGAAAATCCACTCAGGCACCAATTATAAATTATATAAATTGACCTTTAAATCATATTTGATTCTGTATAGAATAATATGCCGAGATTAACATGGGGCAATTGTTGGTCTTTGTTGGACAGCAATACCCAATACGCAATAATGAATTATATTAACTAAATAAATAAATATGTATATATATATATATATATATATATATATATATATATATATATATATATATATATATATATGTATACAGTGTTTCAAGAATGTCCGGCAGAAATTCTGGTGCGTAAATTAAACGTAAGCGTTCTAGAGCCCAAAATAAGAAAAAAAGTCTCTATAAAGTTTTTTCCGAAAACGCTTCAGAACTAAAGTACACCCTTTAATACGAGGTGGCCTCGAACAACATTTTTTTGAATATCTCAGACGCAATTAATGATAATTGATTCAAATTTTGCTTATTCGAATAGTGCAAATTTTATTCTTGTTTGGCAACCAGTGGCGGTACTGTCTCTAGTCTACTGTACTAAACCTTTCTGTCTCGTCTTAAGGATAGTTTCTCAAGACTAGACTGACCAGACTAGATTCACAAGACTAGATTAACTAGATTAGATTGCCAAGATTAAACTGACAAGACTACACAGACAAAACTAAACTAACAAGACTTGACCGTCCAGATTTCGATATCGAAACTTAACTAACAACTACGACTACCCTGACTAGACATGCCTAACAAGACAAGTCTTACAAGATTAGTATATCAATACTAGGCTGAATAATATTTGACATTATAATACAATTTGACAAAAAATATACTCTTTACTAAATTTTATTTTTTCCTTCACAATTTGTAATGGATTATGGAATATAAAGTGTTGTCGAAATGTATTTCAGAATAATGAGTTGTTTATATAACTAACAAGAAGGGTTATTATATTATCACCCCATTATCTTATAATCACACACGTGCGTATCCATGTTTGTGAGACACTCCGTATATTTAAGCAAACATTCATGTATTTCTAGTGTCAAGGCTATATCGACTCGTCTAGACTGACAGGACTAGAGACTGAACAAACAAGACTAGACAGACAACACTTTTTTAATTTGAAGTAGCAAGCACATTCAGTTGATTTGACAAGTGGCCCCCTGAAAGAACACGAGCCTCTTGGTACCGCATTGTACCGTTACCTAATGGCATTTAGCTTCAAGATGATGTCGTTTCAATTTCCAAAGGTGTCTGAAGGTGTTTTTCCAAAAGCGATTTGGATCAATTTAAGGCCTTACTTTCTCCCTCCATCGTGGGTGATTAGAGGTTCTGGTATTTATATAACCGTTCATATCAAGTTCTGCTCCGACTAGAGTTTTTCGGGTCCGAGTACCCGGACTCTGACTCGGCGAGTCCAAGGGAAAATAGGGTTTTAAATATACGGCCTTGTCTGAATGTTTTCAAGCATCATCATCCTCCTCCTGAAGTCGCTTCCACATTTTCTTTCTCCTATCTCCCAAGTATACCCCCTTACCTTGTTTGCTTTCCTTCGCTCTTTGCCACCATTACCACATCATTCGCCATACTTTCTTTCAACCTATCACACACCCTCCCGCTTGCGCCTTCTTAAACCTTCTTTCCATATCTGCTACATATATCGTTAATAATAATGGGCTAACGGGACAACCTTGTCTTACTCCTCTTGTCATCTCGAACCAATCACTCTCTTTCTTTCCCAGTCTCACTTTGCTTATTGTGCTTCATATATCTATTATATATATATATATATATATATATATATATATATATATATATATATATATATATCTTCCACCCTCCCTACCAACCATCCGTCTATTCCGTATTCTCCCATACATTCATACATTTTCTATCTATCCACTGTGTCAAAAGCCGCTTTGAGAGCTATGAATAATATACAGACTTTTGCTCTGCTATATATTAAGTACTTATATTTGAGTTCAAGTTGCTAGAAAGAAAGATAGACGGATTAGACCCGGACCTGGACCCCGACCCTGAAAATATTCGTCGGCTCGACTCGGACTCGCCGAGTATATACCCACCGGGTATTCCCAAACCCTAGCTCCGACCATAGCATTATGGCTGTAAGTGTTCTCACTTCCAGTGTTGCTTGGGTTCTGTCTGCTCATTTGTCTCTTTTTGGGCAATCGAAGATTGTGTGTTGTACACTGTCCATTTTCCCACAGTAGACACACAAGCCGTCTGAGGCTCGGTCTATGACGCTCAGGTACTGTCTGAAGCACCCGTGGCCGGACAGTGATTTTGCCAGGTGGTAGCCCACCTCTCCATGTTTCCTTGTCGCCCATGGTTTTAATTGGAACGATTAACAGTCGGGTCCATTCTCCTTTGTTTGTTCCACAGTTGTTGCCATCTGGTGTACAGTTGAGACGTCGCAGTCTTCTTTCGCAGATTTCTGTCTCCAGCCTGACTACTGTTTTTTTGTGTTGTGTAACACAGCTCTTTCTTTCGCTAGGAGCTGTATTAATGGTATCCCCGCTATTACAAGAGCAGCGTCTCCTGACACCGTCCTGTATGCACTGCCCATTTTCCATGGCCCTGTTCCATACTAGGGCATCGTACAACATAGTGCAGTGAATTACTGTGCATAACACTCTTCGTTTGTTGCTCTTTGGTCTTCCCACGTTTGGCATGAGCCTTCCGGGTGCAGCACAGGTTTTCAGGGCCTTTGCCATTGTTATCGCAATATGTTGATTAACTATATGTTGATGGACTTTGGTCTCCATCATGTTGTATGTTGAACATGATGGGGCCTATTCTACTCCTTCCTGTTAGCAATACAGCTTCGGTTTTCTCTGGAGGGTTTTCTTCTCCATTACTTGTTTTTATTTTTTCCCCTAAACAATGAGAGTCAGGTCGTCGGCGGAGCCAACTATATTAACGCCCTCTGGTAACCTCAGCCTTAGAACACCATCAGGATGTTCCACAGGGTGGGCTCCATCACTGAGCCCTGCAGAACACCACTGTAAACTTCTTTTTCGACTGCTTTACCTTCCGCCCCCAATTTGATAACGTGCTTTAATAGATAGTTGCTCACCAGTTTCAGTAGGCTGAGGGGGAAACTTTTGGCTATCAGTTCTTCTACAATGTTCTGCATTGCAGCTAAATTAAAGGCGCACATATCTCCGTTTTCCTCAGGAAGCCTGCTGAAAGAGTCTTCTGCAACCTTTAACACCCTTAAGATGGCATCGTTGGTGGATATAGTTTTTCTAAACCCAAATTATCTGTCCGAGAGTACTTTGCCTTTAATGAGCTCATTTACAATTTTTCCAAGTAGGCATATGGGCCTATAGGAAGACGGTTTCTCTATCGGTTTGTTTCCTTTTCTTAAGAAGACCAATCTGGATTTTTTTTTTCATATATTAGGGAAATTTCCATCCTTCATTATACATTATACTATAGTCAAGACTAGATAGGCAAGACTTGACAGACAAGTCTGAACAGACAAGCCTGGTTAGACTAGACAGACAAGACTAGACACACAAGGCGAGGCAGAAGAGAATAGACAGTAAAGAATAGACACACAAGAGAAGAGAGACAAAACTATAGAAACAAGACTAGACAGGCAAGATTCGTCAGACATGTCTAGACAGACTAGATTAGACAAACAAAACTAGACAGACAAGAATAGACTATATTGACTCGACTAGACTGACAGGACTAGTCTAGCAATCTAAACAGACAAGACTAAACAGACCAGACGAGACTAAACAAAAAAGTCTAGAAAAACAAGACTAGATAGATAAGACTAGACAGAGAGGAAAGGACAGACGAGACTGGAAGGACATGACCGGAGACACAAGACTAAACAGGCAAAACTAGAAGGCAGGACTAGACGGGCAAGTCTAGACAGACAAACCAGACAAACTAACTAGACGGACAAGGCTGGACAAACGGCAATAAATAGACAAAGCTGAAGAGAGACAAGACAAGGCAATTCTATTAAGGCTAGATTCACAAGACTAGACTGACAAGAGTAGATTTTCAAGACTAGATAAGAAAATTGTATTTATTTATTTATTTAACAAGATAAGATTGGCAAGATTAATTACAAGATTTGGCTGACAGGACCATACTGACAAGATTAAAACCATACTATTACAACCTAGAACCATATAAGATTATGGGAACAAGACTAGGCTGACTAACATTTGAAATACTTTTATACAAAAATGTTCTGTAGCGAATTTTAATTTTTCGTGTAAAATTTGTAATGGATTAAGGAATATAAGAGTGTTTTCGAGACAAGTATAATACATGTTGTCGGAGTTTATTTCAAAATAATGAGGTTATTATATAACTAACACAAAGAGGTATTATATTACCACCTCATTATGATATTCTACGACATCAATTTTACCTTTTTTACCGCAATAATTCTTAACAAAGAGGAGCTTTAGGAAAGTAACAAACTACATTTTAAGTAACAAATATACAGACAAAGGATTATTGAAATATTTATAAATTTTAATTATTCTTGGTTTTCGTAGATTTTCCAAAATATTTTAAATTGGATGTAAGAGTGAAGTACATCAGGGATTGAGCAACTTACATTTAGTCTCCAAGATCTTGCTGAGCAAAAAACGACAGAGAGGGATTTTTCAATTCTTTCCAGAATTGTTACCAATCTTTACTAAGAAGAAGACACTCAATGTGCCTTTTTTCATGGAAACTTGTTAATTTGTTCTTGTTCTAACGAAGTCGCTAAAAGAACAGAGCGATATTGCCGATTCCTAGTTTCAACATTCAATTAATTATTTGCTTTGTTCTGTTAACATTATTATTGTGTTATATTATTGTCATGTTCGAAATATTTATATGGAGTTAAATTTGTACTTCTCAAGGATTAACATTTCCATTAATTCTGTTTTCTTTAAATTAGATTCTCAGAATGTGTAGAATTTTTTTAGCGGTTCAAATTTTAACGTATTGGGTTTCTTTGCTGATTCCCCATTTTTCTTTGGCAACTAATTCCATTTAAAGTTAGCTTATTGGAGAGGTGTATTTGTGGATGAGAAATCCGAGCTTTTTCTTTGACTCCGGTTTTTTCTGTAGAAGGAATCCGGTAAAAGCATCCACCATTAGTTAACTCGATTCTTCACTATATATTACGCCACTTACTGCTCCGCAATAACCACACAACAGTCAGTAGCAGCACAAATAATCACAACACCTATAGAAAGTTGTACTGTCGTTGATTTTAATTACATTTAAATTTAAAAAATGGAGTTTATTAAATTAATAAACCAACTGACATATAATTTTGGAAATAAAAACTGAAAACTTTGCAGATATTTTCATACGATGTTTAACTACAAATCCTTGCCAAAATATAAATTTTAGAGGAAACACATTTTATAATAAAATTTCATAATAAATAATGTAAAATTCCTGTTAAAAAACGGAAATTTAGTTTACACATATACGCATACAAATTTATTTTCTTTCAGTGATTTCGTTGATAATTAAATAAAACTTTCATAGTTAATTGATAAACTTTTATACAAAATGTCAATAAAATCAATTAATGACCTACAAAATGAAATAGCCTCAACCTATTTACCCTTTCAACCTATCAATTTCTATCATCAATATTCAATTAAAGCCAACAACGTATCTGCTTGCAAGGTCATCCGAATAAATCTCGCTGTAAATATTTCAATTTCTACTGAATATAAAATATTTGTCCCTATACTCCTTTTCTCATGTGTAATAAACTTCAAAGGTAAAATATATATTGTAAACTTTGAGGGTGTTGAAGGTCGAAGGTAGCCTAAAATTTTCGGCATATTGGTGCAGTCGTGCCAACACAGAATATTTGAATTGAAAATTGAAAAGTCCCAGCTAATAAATTACAATTCCGGTAGGGTTTCTGAATATCCGCACTTTTTAAAAACCGCGGTTTTCGGTTTTTGAAAATTAAAAACCGCGGTTTCGGTTTCGGGTTCGGTTTTTAAGAACTCTTGGTAGTAGTGACTGATATTTAAACGAGATCTTAATTTTGTACAAAAGTTGCCGCTAAGGGAAAATGATCTTTCGGAGTAGGTGGATGTATCTTTAATTGTAGAGAGTACATGTTCTCTCAGAAGTTCTTTTATATTCTAATTAGGATAGCGATTTGTTTGCATATAAGTATTTTTATTTAATTTTTCTTGAATAGCTTTTTGTACTTCGTCTTGCAAGGAATAATTTGTATTGGTCACTTCTTCTAATTCATCTGAATTTGTCGAAAATTCATCTTCAACTTCAACTTTATTGTTATCTGGATAAAGTTGTTCAAAAAGATTTTCCGTCAATATTAAAAGAAACTTTATTGGTTCAATAGAAAACCACCTTGCCTTGATGTCCATTGCTAATTCAAGTTTCCCTCTCAAAAAGAGCTTTTACGTTTCGTTGTAGGAAACTGATTTTATCGGAGATAAACGAATAATTTACAAGTTTTCTTACCATTTGTAAAGTACTTTTAATGTCAGCATCTTCTTCGGCGTAATATTCATTATCCACATCTTCTTCGACGTAATATTCATTATCCACATCTTCTTCGTTTTTTTCAGGAAATAAATCTTCATCTTCACTGCTGCAGCTGTTTTCTACTTGCGATGATTTCTTGTAAAAAGTGTCGCACACAGCGAGATGAATTGTATGCTTAATGCAAATTTTTGGTTCAGCAGGACAATCTGTACCATTTTTTTAATTACCCGGGCATCGTCATGTGTAGTATCTTAATCAATAATAATCCCACGGCAATAAATCCCAGACTCAATGAAACTTTGAGGTTTTTGCGACCAGAAATTGAAAATCGCGTTGAAATCGCTCGATAACTAAGGCCGCGAGGGCCCGTCAAAGTTAGATCTACCGAAGATTGGTTGTATTAGTTTTTTCGAAATTTCGCAGCTGCCGCAACAAAGTCGATGTTTTGTTAGAGCAAAACGGGGTCGGAAAGCGAGACTGAAAACCTCATCGCGAAATCTTTGACAGCGGCGTCGCGACGCCACCGCAAAGTTAAATTTCCTATTGCGGCTGCTGGATTTTCAACCGTAGATTTCGTAATTTTCAAGCTAGCGAAACAAGTATAACGTTTTGGGAAAGCTTGCCAGGAAGCGGTAGTGAAAACCGCGTTGCAAAATCTTTGATAACGGCTTCGCGACGTCGCCGCATAGTTCAACTTGTTAATCTACGTCGTATTTCGGGAACTCGCGGTGATTTTTCCGCTGTAGTCTTCGCAATTTTGCAGATGGCAAAACAAATTTGATGTTTTGGTGAAGGGACAGCTTGTGGTAAACCGCGACTAAAAACCGCATTGCGAAATGTTTGACAACGGCGTCGCGACGTCACCGCGCACTTCTACTTGCTAATCTAAGTCACCCACGATATAATTTCTGAAACTGACACTAAATGAATCTAAATGTTTTTCTACACTTATTACGATATTATTTGCAGAACAAGTTCCTTCAATTCGCGGAAAGCCTAAATTGCAACAAATATTGTTTTCTTCATGAATATTAATGATTAAGTATCTTCGGCGTCTCAAACTAGTCAACTAATCTAGCGTAGTACTATTTTTTGTCCATTTTTTATTAATTATTGAAACTCTAAAATCATTGCCTTCTTTATTTCTTCGTATTTCTCTTTATTGCTCGTATTCCTATTTAGATACTTGTCTCTGGTATTCCTTTTGAATTAAGGTTATAACACCTGAAGAACATTTTGGCAAGATTTGGTTGGGAAACCGGCCAGCTATTGCTTTCTGAATAAATGCAGATTTCGAAATTGCTCACATATACCATCGATGGTTGCCATTTTTGCAACAACAGTTTGCAATGTTTGAAAGAACACTAATTCAATGTACTTTCTTTTTATTTATCTTTAAATTAAACGGAAAACCGCGGTTTTTTAAGACGGTTATGCGGTATCGGTTTTTGCACAGAAAACCGCGGTTTTGCGGTTCGAATATATCCGAACCAGTAACCCTAAAATCCGGCAGATTTTCATCCTAACTGTTTAAGGTTCTAGTAAGACACTGTCGCTCATAGCAGGGGAACTTCAATTCGATTCAAATCCCTTCAAACACGAACATGTTATAGATAAATAATTATTTAAATGGGTAAACTGGAAATTTATCATCGGCACTAATCAACTATAAACTGAAACAGACAAAAACAAGAGGTAGACATGAGTGTAGACACGAAATTGTATTAAACGCACTGGATAGACTAATATTAAATAGACAGGACTAAACATAAAAAATTAGTTCTATACAAAATTGAGAAGACACTGATCGTCAGATAAAATTGGATATTTAGACCTTCAACATACAAAACACGAGAAAAGAAAGACTAGGTATATAGACCGAGTTAGAGATAGATTTTCAGACTTTATTTTGTACAGTATACCTCTTGGATTGAGGTATGGATATTCTGACGAAAATTAACCAATTATTAATTAATAATTAGTTAAATTTAGTAGAATTAGTTAAAGTTAATTAACATTTTTTTTTGAAAATTAAACATTTTTATACGATTTCTATAGGGCTGCCATGTGTTTTAAAATGAAATTCAAAAGCTACAGACAAAGTCATTGACATACCGTTTGCGTGGGTCCATAGGTGTACCAGTATTAAAAAAGATAATTTTCCGCGTTTCTGAGCAGTCTGCCATTGATTAGTACACATGTTTATGCTATACGTGAGCTAAAAAACTAATGGCATATCGTTTGCGCATGTTCAAGGGCAATGTCGCATTATTGCGTCATTTAATTCAATAAAAAATGTATTGCAATAAAAAATATATAACCTAAACTGTCGATATATAAAATGGATTACGATTTAAATCGGTTTATTATATTAAAAAATGAAAGTTAAATTGTAAGATAGGAAAATTGTTTTCTGTATATTTTACCAGTATGCCATTCCATCGTTAATGATGTAATCATGATAGGTATAATGAAGTGAAATCTCAGACGGCATACAAGTTGTGCGAATTTTAGCTACCCAAATTCATTAACAATTGTGGCGAAATTAAAGAAAAATTTGTCACCATTTTAATTAGTAATCAGTATCGCTAAAATAAAAAGGCATTCCAGTTGTGCCAGTTTATCGCATGAAAAAAAGCATGCTAAGAAAGTTTCGCGACGCATCCTATTATATTTCTCCCTTGTTTGCCTCTCTAATCCTTGCTCTTGTTCCTGAGGCCTCCACTTTAGAACACCCTGGTAGCACGTATCATTGAACCATATGCTGACTAGTATTGCCATTGAACCATATGCTTACTAGTATTATATTATATTAATACCCAAATTATTCTCGATAGCAGCACTAAGCAACGTATTGTGTATTTGGCACCGATCAACCAATCCCCCAGTGATGAGTCTGTTGTCCTAGAAACTATTCGCTTTACAAATTGTTGATGAGTGTGGCAAGTCATATGCTGAAGTCACTTTTGATTTGAGGATTGCAAAAATTGCAATGCAATTGCAAAATACAGAGCACGAGTTCAAAAAGTTGTTTATACACCTCGGGGGCTTCCACATGGAATTGGCTTTTTTAAAGCGGTTGGCACGTTTATTGACCCTTCAGGATTAACAACAGCAATGATGGAGAGCGAGCTGATTGGAAGTGGGTCAGTTTCGAGTTATCTATCGGGAAAGCATTTCAACAAGTGTAAAAGGCTTCATATATTAGTCTCATTATACTTGCAAATGCAACACTTTCAGTCGTTTTTAGAAGTGAAGGGCATAAATATGGATGACCGACCGGTGACAAGGGAATTTTTGTTTAGTATAATCGCGAAAAAAGTTTCTGCCGCATATATCTTTGGATCTACGTGTGATCCAGAAAATTTAAGGGAACCTGAATATATAGGAAATCCAATTCTACACAAAAAGGTCTCTTGATATTTTTCGATATCTCGCTTAGTTTCCGAGCTATAGCCAAAAAGTCGAAAAAAATTCGTAGTTTAGAGCTTACTTATAATTGCACTTATATGATAAAATATTCTGGATATCTTGTGTATTTTCCAGTTAAAACCGCAAATAAAATAAAACAGAATGCGACCAATAAAAAAACCGAAGAGAAAAAAACGAAATTAATGATGAAGTAGATTAGAGAATTAAAAGTAGAAGGCAATGGAGAAGTCCCTTGCCTAGGTCTTTTCCTGTCTGTAATCAAAATTCTATGTTTTGGAAACCATGAACCTTTTGAATCGGCATGCCGCTTATGATTTGTCGTAGATATCACTCGCTAGACTTAAATACTGTATGTAATCATAAAAAATAAGTGGATCATTTCGCTCTAGCCGTTGTCGTGCTTTTAGATTTGATCACCATTTTAATCAGTTTGCCTTTTAGTATTATGCTTCAAATTAGTGACAAAGTTCGCTAAAATAAAAAGGCATTCTAATTGTGCCAGTTTATCGCATGAAAAAAGCATGCTAAAAAATTTTGCAACGCATCCTATCATATTTTCCCCTTGTTTGGCTCTAATCCTTGCTCTTGTTCCTGTGGCCTCCACTTTAGAACACCCTGGTAGCACGTGTCATTGAACCATATGTTGACTAGTATTGCAGTAGCCACCGAAGCGTACGTACTGATTATTCAGCTATGGATAAAGAAAATCTGATCTAATAAAAATAAAAATAGCGACTCTGTATGATCATCGATTCTCTCATGTGTTAGGGGTGAGAGCTCCAATGTGGGTTGGTATTAATACCCAAATTATTCTCGATAGCAGCACGAAGCAACGTATTGTGTACTTGGCACCGATCAACCAATTCCCCAGTGATGAGTCTGTTGTCCTAGATACTATGCGTGGCTTTAAAATTGTTGATGAGTGTGGCAAGTAATATACTGAATAAGGCAAGTAATGTACTGAGTCACTTTTGATTTGAGGATTGCAAAAATTGCAATGCAATTGCAAAATACAGAGCACGAGTTCAAAAAGTTGTTTATACACCTCGGGGGCTTCCACATGGAATTGGCTTTTTTAAAGCGGTTGGCACGTTTATTAACCCTTCAGGATTAACAACAGCAATGATGGAGAGCGATCTGATTGGAAGTGGGTCAGTTTCGAGTTATCTATCGGGAAAGCATTTCAACAAGTGTAAAAGGCTTCATATATTAGTCCCATTATACTTGCAAATGCAACACTTTCAGTCGTTTTTAGAAGTGAAGGGCATAAATATGGATTGACCGACCGGTGACAAGGGAATTTTTGTTTAGTATAATCGCCAAAAAAGTTTCTGCCGCATATATCTTTGGATCTATGTGTGATCCAGAAAATTTAAGGGAACCTGAATATATAGGAAATCCAATTCTACACAAAAAGGTCTCTTGATATTTTTCGATATCTCGCTTAGTTTCCGAGCTATAGCCAAAAAGTCGAAAAAAAATCGTAGTTTCGAGCTTACTTATAATTCCACTTATATGATAAAATATTCTGGATATCTTGTGTATTTTCCAGTTAGAACCGCAAATAAAATAAAACAGAATGCGACCAATAAAAAAACCGAAGAGAAAAAAACAAAATTAATGATGAAGTAGATTAGAGAATTAAAAGTAGAAGGCAATGAAGAAGTCCCTTGCCTAGGTCTTTTCCTGTCTGTAATCAAAATTCTATGTTTTGTAAACCATGAACCTTTTGAATCGGCATGCCGCTTATGATTTGTCGTAGATATCACTCGCTTGACTTAAATACTGTATGTAATCATAAAAAATAAGTGGATCATTTCGCTCTAGCCGTTGTCGTGCTTTTAGATTTTATCATCATTTTAATCAGTTTGCCTTTTAGTATTATGCTTCAAATTAGTGACAAAGTTCGCTAAAATAAAAAGGCATTCTAATTGTGCCAGTTTATCGCATGAAAATAGCATGCTAAAAAAATTCGCAACGCATCCTATCATATTTCCCCCTTGTTTAGCTCTAATCCTTGCTCTTGTTCCTGTGGCCTCCACTTTAGAATACCCTGGTTGCACGTGTCATTGAACCATATGTTGACTAGTATTGCAGTAGCCACCGAAGCGTACGTACTGATTATTCAGCTATGGATAAAGAAAATCTGATCTAATAAAAATAAAAAACAGCGACTCTGTATGATCATCAATTCTCTCATGTGTTAGGGGTGAGAGCTCCAATGTGGGTCGGTATTAATACCCAAATTATTCTCAATAGCAGCACGAAGCAACGTATTGTGTACTTGGCACCGATCAACCAATTCCCCAGTGATGAGTCTGTTGTCCTAGATACTATGCGTAAGGCTTTAAAATTGTTGATGAGTGTGGCAAGTAATATACTGAAGTCACTTTTGATTTGAGGATTGCAAAAATTGCTATGCAATTGCAAAATACAGAGCACGAGTTCAAAAGGTTGTTTATACACCTCTGGGGCTTCCACATGGAATTGGCTTTTTTATAGCTGTTGGCACGTTTATTGACCCTTCCGGATTAACAACAGTAATGATGGAGAGTGAGCTGATTGGAAGTGGGTCAGTTTCGAGTTATCTATCGGGAAAGCATTTCAACAAGTGTAAAAGGCTTCATATATTAGTCCCATTATACTTGCAAATGCAACACTTTCAGTCGTTTTTAGAAGTGAAGGGCATAAATATGGATTGACCGACCGGTGACAAGGGAATTTTTGTTTAGTATAATCGCGAAAAAAGTTTCTGCCGCATATATCTTTGGATCTCTGTGTGATCCAGAAAATTGAAGGGAACCTGAATATATTGGAAATCCAATTCTACACAAAAAGGTCTCTTGATATTTTTCGATATCTCGCTTAGTTTCCGAGCTATAGCCAAAAAGTCGAGAATATTCAAAATTTCGTAGTTTCGAGCTTACTTATAATTCCTATATATATAATAATTCCTATATTCCTATATATATATATATATATATATATATATATATATATATATATATATATATATATATATATATCCTATATGCTAAAATATTCCGGATATCTTGTGTATTTTACAGTTTAAACCGCAAATAAAATAAAACAGAATGCGACCAATAAAAAATCGGAGGAAAAAAACGAAATTAATGATGAAAAGTTGAAGGCAAGTCCCTTGCCTAGGTCTTTTCCTGTCCGTAATGGAAATTCTATGTTTTGGAAACCCTGAACCTTGAATCGGCATGCAACTTATGATTTGTCGTAGATATCACTCGCTTGGCTTAAATACTGTATGTAATCATAAAAAATAAGTCGATCATTTCGCTCTAGCCGTTGTCGTGCTTTTAGATTTTATGCTTCGACAACCTTGGATCCAACCAAACGGCTTGCCCTTCGGTGTACCACTTAATTACATCCGAATGGAGTAATGAATAAATCAAATAAAAGGGGCATACTGTTTAAACACCCGCAAATTTCACTAACCAACTTGCGGTTACTTGCGTATACCTGCACTTCTTACTGTCCCAATCGCTATGTCAATTGTATATACGTCATACGTTATCATAAATATATTTCCATTGCATGGGAACATAATGGCATACTGAATTAAATGACGGGACATTATTAACAAAAAATTACTAGATGTTTTTAATGCGAGGTGCTATTGCACATGCGTAAACGGTGTGCCATTTGTCAGCTATCTATAATAGTCAATAGCAGACTGCTCAGACCCCCCGGATACATAATTTTTTAAATACAGTTCGAGTCCGAGGCGACCCTCACACAAACGCTATAGCAGGACTCAATTTTGAAACACATGACAGCCCAATAGAAATCCTATCAAAAAGATACGATTGAGAAATCCTAAAAACGCTTAATTTGCAAACAAATGTTAACTAACTTTTATATATGAAAAATGAAATTATTCATTAATATGTCGTTGGCTTAGAGCAGGGGTCTCCAAACTTTCCAGCCTTAGGGCCATACTGATTACTCCAGTAAGTTCCGAGGGCCAAAACCATATTATCATTGTTGCCGGTGGTAAAAAGTGAAATAGTCCACTGATGAAAAAAAAAGTCCTAAAAAGCACTCAACGTTTAAAAAAGGCTGCAAATCGGACGTCCGCAAAACGGCAACACTGCATATTATTAATTTTTCTGTCATTATATGTAATTTCTAGATTAGTCGTAGAGTACGAGCCATGAGGAGTAACGTGGCACGACATCTGGCGGACACAAGCGGAAATAGGTAGTACCTTCTATCGCTAACAGATGGCGCTAATAGCACGTACAGAATAATCTCGTTGGTTCGAGAAAGTTCTGGTGTCTTGCAATGAAAGCATAGCCGTTCTCAAGGAATATAACATTAAACGTCATTATGAAACAAAACATTTTCAAAATTACTCAAAATATACAGGAAGTTTGCGGACAGAAAAATTCGAAGCTATGAAGCGCGGATTGAAATCGCAGCAATCTTCATTTACGAAACTCAAAACTGAACAAGAGGCTGCAGCTCGTGCCAGCTTTCGTGTGGCTCTTGAAATTGCAAAACGTGGAAAACCATTCACCGATGGAGAAATGATCAAAAAGGTAAATTTATTAAAAACTGTCAGTATGTCAGCAAACACTGTGGCTCGAAGGGTAGAAAACATCGCTGAAAATATATCCTCTCAATTGTTCGACAAAAATGGACATGTTGAGTGGTTTTATTTGACCTTGGATGAGTCAACGGATGTGTCAGATACTGCTCAGGTGTTGATTTATATTCGAGGAGTAGATAAAAGCTATGAAGTGCATGAAGAATTTCTTGATATGTATAGTATTCATGGCACAACTACTGGTACAGATATTTTTAAAAGAGTTGAAATGGCCGTTAATCAAAAGAACCTTTGATGGAAAAACTTGAAATGTATTACAACTGATGGAGGCAAAAACATGAGTGGGAAAGATAAAGGAGTGGTCGCTCTTGTGTCAAAGGCTGTAGAAAATGACGGTGGTTCAAAACCATTAGTCTTACATTGTTTCATCATTCATCAACAGTCTTTGTGCGGAAAATGGATATGTCTGAAGTTCTGAAACCAGTCATATCAACTGTTAATTTTATCAGATCTTTTGGGCTGAATCACCGACAATTCCGACAATTTATTGAAAGAGATTGGAGAAAATTACTTACCTTATCACACTGCCGTACATTGGCTTAGTTGTGGGAAAGTCCTTCAGCGCTTTTTTGAACTTCGAGCAGTGATCGAATTTTTTTTGAATGAAAAGCATCGCCCTCTTACTGAATTACAAAACAACGCATGGCTGTGGAAGTTAGCATTCTATGTTGATTTGACAAAACATGTGAACGAACTGAATTTGAGTTTGCAAGGAGAAAAGCAGCATCTTCCTGATTTATACACTAATATCAAATCATTCCGGAAGAAATTGATACTGTTTCAATCACAACTACGAAGTAAATGTTTTTCATTTTAAAACATGTGAAATATTCAGCCACACCACTGAGACTGAGTTTCCTATCGATTTTGCAATCGAAACTTTGAGTGCTTTGAAAATAAATTTTGATACTCGTTTCTCGGACTTTGATGCCATTGCGAATCAAATTAAGATTTTTCAGAATCCTTTTGATACTGACATTGAAACCCTAGCCCCGGAACTTCAAATGGAAATGATTGATCTACAGTGCAGTGATATAATTAAGAACAAATATCAAAACTCATCTTTGTTCGAATTAAATAAGAGTCTTCCCCTGACACAATTTGATAATTTGCATAAATTTGCTCGTGGGCTGTACTTATTTGTGTGAGAAGACCTTCTCCAAAATGAAGTACACGAAAAATGTTTACAGATCTAAATTAACTGATGAGCATCTTAAATCTCTTTTAATAATTGGTACAAGTAACATTAGTCCACAACTACAAACTATTGTCAGTGGAAAATCTCAATTACATAAATCTCATTAGTATTTCATATGTCATTATGCTTGTTATAAGTTATGTTTTTATTTAAAATGTATAAAATGTTAGTTGGATTCATTTCAATAATTTGTTAGTTATTATATACTGAAGTTAAATTTTCTGCATATTATACATGTCTTTACTCATTACAATTCTGTGTTTCTTTATCCAACTTATCACAAAAACAATAACAATAAGCCTACAACAATGTTATGAGTAGTTAGCCCATGACCGTATCAATGTAGATGTCATATTAATAATTATTCAACATAAAATTAGAATACTTCAGTAAACTAAATTTAATTTGCTATAAAAAATATGTTCTCTAAAAGGAGTTTTAAAGTATGCTAGCTCTCCGCGGGCCGGACAAAATCTGTCCGCGGGCCGGATGTGGCCCTCGGGCCGTAGTTTGGAGACCCCTGGCTTGGAGTGTAAGTCTGCTAACGTCATATTTGGTAACATTGCAAGAGAAACAAAAAACTTTCTTAAAAATTATATAAATTAATTTGAATAGCTTACTGTCCCAATATTAAGCTATTTATAAATAATATTTGATTACAAAAACCAGCTGAATCACAAATGTGTTAATATGTAAATAAATACTGAAATAAGTAACTATGACTGAATTGATAAATTCACTATGTTTTAACCACACTTATAATATGTAAAAATATTATATTACCATTACATATTAATATAGTTGGTGTATTGTTTCATAGTTACTAAATGAATAGGAATTGTTGCGACTGTTACTACGTGGTAATCCATTTTCTTCTTTTTAGAGTGCCTATCCGTTCCGGATGTTGGCTATCATGTTGGCTATTCGAACTTTTTTAACAGCAGCGCGGAAAAGCTAAGTGGTTGATTGGTTGAACCACGTTCTTAAATTTTTCAACCACGATATACTCTTTCTGCCCACTCCTCTAACTCCATATACCTCGTTATTATATGTCCCAGATATTGTAGTTTTCGAGTTTAAACTGTATTCAGGACTTCTTTTTCCTTTCCCATCCTTCTCAGCACCTCTGTATTGGTTATTCTCTCTGTCCAAGGTATTCGTTGGATTCTTCGGTACAGCCACATTTCAAATACGTCAGGTTTTTGGAGGAGGCCTCCGTAAGCGTCCACGATTCGACCCCATAAAAAAGGGTCGAGAACACGTAGCATCGCAGTAGGCGAATTTTCGTTGACAGTTGTAAGTCGTGGCTGGTAAAGACTTTCTTCATCCTGTTATCCTGTTATCATAAATACCGTTCTGGCTTTTTCAATACGCGTTCTTATCTCCACAGAATGGTCCCAGTTATCATTTATATTCGTACCCAAGTATGTGTGTTTGTTGACTTTTTCTAAAAGAGTTCCGTCTACCAATAAAATACGGCGGGTGTTTTGGTCTTTACTGATTATCATGAACTTTGTCTTGTTGGTGTTTATTTCCAAACCATATTGTCGACTGTATGATGAACCACTTTCCATTAGGAGTTGTAAGGAAGCTGGGTTGTCTGCAAAAAATAACGACATCATCTGCATACCTTATGTTATTCAATCGTTCTCCATTTAGCAGGATTTCAGCATCAATATCTTGCAGGGCTTCTCTGAAGATGTATTCCGAGTACAGATTGAAAATTACAGGAGATAGTTTGCATCCCTGCTTTACACAACGTAATATTTGTATCTCTTCCGTTGTCTCTCTGTCTACCCTGACACAAGCCCTCTGATTCCAGTAGAGATTTCGGATGATTTTGATGTCATTCCCATCCAGGCCAGCTTTTTGCAGAACTTCCATAATTTTCGCACGTGATCAAACGCCTTCTTGTAATCGACGAAGCATGCGTACACATCGCAGTTTGCATCTCTGCATCGCTGAAACAATACCTGGATCGAAAATAGAGCCTCTCTAGTCCCTACAGCACTTCTAAAGCCGAACTGGGTCTCCGATATCTGTTCCTCACATATTTTAAATATTCTACTGTGAATTATCTTCAGGAATATCTTTAGTAGATGGCTCATCAAGCTTATTGTACGAAACTCGCTACACTTCCTAGCATTAGGCTTTTTGGGGAGGGTAACAAATTCAGTTTTCAGCCATTTCGTGGATATGACGCCCGTATCATAGATCACGTTGAACACTTTTGTAAGCCTCCTTACATTTTTCTCCTCGATCAACTTTAATATTTCAGCTGGAATTCCATCGGGACCCAAGTCGTTTTGCTCTTTAGCATTTTTCAAACCTGCCTGTACTTCTTCTTCTAAGATTGGGGGACCGTCTGTTTTATAAATATTGGGTGGCACCGTCTCACGTCATCAAACAGTTGTTTAATGTATTCCTCCCAGGTTTATTTAATTTCCGCCTTCTTTACTATAACTGGGCCTTGGTTATCCTTAAGTACATTAACTGTTCTTCTCTTAACTGTTCCCGCCATTTCCTTTACCATCTTGTGCAGATTAAAGTTGTCAAAATTGGCCTGAAATTCCATTTCTTCCATTTCCACACATTTTTGCAGTTTCTCTTTTTCTTTAGCTGTTCTTATTTTCGCCTTTATTTCCCTCTGTATGTTCATGTATTTTCTCGTTTTATTTTTAAACAATCTCCTTCTTTCCATCAGTTCCAGGATCTCGTCTGTCATCCAAGATAACTTCATCTGTTTGCTAGGCTTTAAGTACTTTTCTTTGACTTTAGGTATACTCTCTCGAAGCACTTTCAGGTATTCCTCCACATATCCGTAGTTTTCCTGTTCTTCAGTCTCTGTCACTTTTTACCAACTTGTTTGTGGCCGTGTCTTTTAGTCTTCTGAAATCATATCTCCCTACATGTTTTTTCTCTACTCCCTTCAGCCTGATGCCCATTTTTCAATCACCGGGTTATAATCCGTACATCCGCTCCTGGATAGGTTTTTATATTTCTGATGCTGTTTCTAAATCTCTTATTAATGAGTACGAAGTCTATTTGATTCCTACTTTTTCCATCATTCGACTTCCACGTGTACAATCTTCTAGGATGGTGTTGAAAGAAAGTATTGGTTACAATCAGATCATGTTACGCTGCGAATATACTCAGAGTATCACCACGCTCATTTCTCTCACCCAGTCCAAGGTTTCCAATGTGTTCTCCAGTTCTTCCCTTTCCAAGCTTGGCGTTGAAATCACCTATAATAATGTTTATATCATGCTGTGGCAAGGTTTTAATGATTTCTGATATTTTCTTATAGAACTGGTCTACGCCCTCGTTGCTGTAATCTGTAGTAGGAGTATAAATTTAAATGAGATTGACATTTACGGGCCTTGCATTAATTTGAAGAAGCGCTATCCTTTCTGATATTGGCACAAAGTTGGTAACACACGTCACAATTTGCTTGTGCACAATAAAGCCAACACCATGCTGGAAAATGTTGTTCAATGTCACAGAGTAATATACAGAATAGTCCTTCTCGTTGTTATTAGTTCCTGTACCCATCTCATCTCATCTCGCTAATGCCTAAAATCTGCAGTTTAAGTCGTTTCATCTCTTGATTTGTGTTTTGCAGCTTTCCAGACTGTGCCAGCGTTTGTACATTCCATGTACCAAATATCATGGTTTCTAACTTTTCCTTTTTGTACCATCCTTTCTTACTATCAGTCAAAACATTCCCTCCCGGAGATCCGACTGAGGCACTATATCTGGACATTTGAAATTTTGTCTTGACCATAGCCATAGCCCTCATGATAATACTAGGGAAAAACTCCAATGAGTCTTTAATGTGTTGGATTCCCATTTGCCTACCACATCCTTATGCCGTTGATCATTTTCTGATTCCTCCGCCTTCGGAGCCGATTTCTCAACTCCAAGACAAAAGAGTGCCCTTCCACTTACTAGATCCTCCACCCGAAGCTGTTTGTCAGTAAGTGGAGGATTGCTTATCCCGGTAATCACTCGGTCGTCAGAGCCTCGTTATCTAGCAGGGTGGACTGGATGACCAAGGTCATCACACGAGCAGTTGAGGTTGACATTTTTATTTATTATCTTACCTTCGCCCCTTCCATATGCCACAGTGACCTATTCCATATGCCACAGTGACAACATGTTCTTCTAACACAATGTCAACATAGAGATCAGCGTTAAGATTTCCTGGAAGAAGGTCACTTCTACTGTCGATACTAATCCCACTCCAGCCGGCGCGAGTGGCGTAGAGGTGACGCACGTGGCCTCATGTTAGAGCGCTAACTAACAAGTATAGAGGGACCGAGTTCTATCCCCAGTTCCGGCCGCATTTGTACCAGAAGACAAATGTGAAAAATATTAATTAGCGCAATTTACAATAACAACTAGGGTTCTGGGCCTATAAGTGTATGCGAATGCAAAATACAATAGGCCACAAGTAGGCCGCAGTGTTTGAAGGATTAATACCCGGCATCCACATCGGACCAAATAAAATTCCACTCCAAACCATAACTGAACCACCACCAAATCTTACGACTTCCTGTACAGTAGCACCTGGGCAGCATTCTTCTGGGCTTCTGTAAAGACGTACTTGGTCATCGCAACGAGTAATACGGAACCTTGATTCATCCGTGAAAAGCACATACTTCCATTGTCGAAGTTGCCATGCGACATGTTCACGAGCAAAATTCATTCTTCTATTCTGTGGCGTCGCGTCAAAGAGCGTTTTCAGAGGGGTCTTCTTGCTATCAAATTTGATTCCCTCAACCTATTCCTAATTGTCTGGTCTGATATAGTGACTCCATGCATCGTCCTGAGGTCTCTCGTCGTAGATACTCTATTACGAAGACGCGAGATCAGTAAAAATCGGTCTTGATTTTGAGTTTTGGTTTGGTTTTTCTTTTGCAACTTGCCCACAGCGCCTGGTATATTGACCTGTATCCAAGTACCTTTTCCACAATCGCTGAATGATTAGCAGTTTAAATTAATGTTATAGCACGAACAACTTCCACTTCGTTGAGATGCCTCATTTTCGCCTGTCAGTTGCAAACATTTTCCTTCGTAGCTCTTTAAATCAAATTTGGGATACATTATTTCACTTTAGTTTTGGTAGTTCTTGTTAATTATTACGGACTCTCAGGAAGTATGCGATAATATTGCACTGATAATTCCCTATGTGTCAATGAAAGCAATTAAATAGAGCGCCTTTCAGATGTTCTTAATGTTATTTGCATGTAATTTCCCGTTTGAATTTTATGGAAGCACAAATTAGTGATCCGTTAATTGTTTTGAGCAGTGTATTATAGAGCTACGAACAGGTTGAATATATTTATATATTGTAGCTATATTCGGTCTTTAATAAGTGTGTATAATTGCATCTATAATTAGTATAATTTATATAATTTATATATTTATGTTCCTTAGAACCTTTTTTAAATGTATTAATTCTTTATAAACAATAATTTTGAACAAAAGTAAAACAAGCTTTTCTAGTTTATTTCCAAACTACAACCTTTATGTCGAATTGGACAATATATTTGCATAAAGTCGAAATTTAAATATTTTTTTCCCAAAATATAAACCAATAACAGTTCAACTAAAACAAGAACAGCAGTTTAGCATCATGAAATTTGAACATTATGTAGATATACCGAGTATTTTTAATGTAAATTTTTGTGTATGGCACAGCAGTAAATTCAGCACGAAATTGCGAGCCCAGAACGTATAAAAATAGATAATAGACCATTACAAGTTCAGAGTTGCCTTTCAAAAGCTATTTAAAAACTAATAGGGAAGTTTTATTGGGATGCCCCATTACTATGCAAGAAGCAAATCGATTGAACTTTAACAGTTAGGTAAACGTAACCGGCGGAGAATTGAATTATATATCAGAGCCGAATTACGTCATGGATAAATAGGAAGCAGCTGCAAAGTGCATGAATAGTTTACCTAATTCAGGAAAAGAAGTTATGATATTTGATTATATATATATATATATATATATATATATATATATATATATATATATATATATATATATATATATATATATATATATATATATAGAAAGAAAAACAGAATATAACATCCAACCAAAAGGACAGGAACAACCCTAAACCAGGAACCTAACCTGTGTACAGTGAATAATACAACATCTTCTGTCACTCTTTGGCACACCCCGCTCGAAGATGCGTTGTGTGAGCCGTTTCGCTGCGTCAAAGCAAGTGACAAGAAACGGTCAAGACCAAAAAATGTCAGGGGCTGAAGGCCGGCAGTTCTTAATAAAAGCGACTGAAAACTAGTTGAAGAGCATTATTCACTGACTATAACTATAACTATAACTATAGTTTTCAGTCGCTTTTATTAAGAACTGCCGGCCTTCAGCCCCTGACATTTTTTGGTCTTGACCGTTTCTTGTCACTTGCTTTGACGCAGCGAAACGGCTCACACAACGCATCTTCGAGCGGGGTGTGCCAAAGAGTGACAGAAGATGTTGTATTATTCACTGTACACAGGTTAGGTTCCTGGTTTAGGGTTGTTCCTGTCCTTTTGGTTGGATGTTATATTCTGTTTTTCTTTCAATTTCTTAGCATGGTTATGCGGTTTGTGCTACGCACGTTATCCGAATTTTACTTTTTAGTAACTTTCATATCTTGTATATATATATATATATATATATATATATACAGGGTCCGCCGAAAGTAATGCACCAAGCGATGTAGAATTAATTCCTATGCGATTTAAGATGAAATTTAAGGTAGCAGACAATATCCACCAGTGCATATTTTGACGATGCTTTTAATTTTTTAGTAACAATTGTTTCCTAGTGGTTGCGCCACATATATTGTTTTTTAATGACATGGGTGATTTTTGGTATCATTGGATAGACATTTTTTTGTGAATAGGGGAGTCTATCTAAAATGTGGGGTCACGTAACAAATTTTTTTAGAAATAAATCAAATAAATGGAAAAATAAATATTGAATAAATGGAAACTGCTATTCAATATTATTATTTCTATTCATTCTAAATGAATAGAAATAATTATGTGATACACGTGACATCTTGTCAAGCTTAATACCGTTAACTCGTCAAGTTTAATAAATGAATTTAACGGTATCATAAAGGATAGAAATTCTGTTAATCGTTGGTTATGGGGATCGTAAGACAACTCACGCGGAAGCGTGTAATTTATTTAATGACACTCATTTAAACATAATCCCTATTAGTAGGTCCACAGTAACACGAAACGTAGTTCCTCTGGTAGACCTAGGACTGCAACAAATGTTGTTAGGGCACTAAATATTTTGCTAGATATAGCCGAACGCCCACAGAATACAGTCAGCTCTCTGCAGGCCATGATATCTCTTAAACGTTAGTGAGAAGAATATTAAAAAAGGAAAGGTTTAAACAGTACAAAGGCCAGTTAGTTCAGGAATTATCTGAATATGACCACAGGCGCAGGGTTGAAATTTTCAGAAGTAACGTCTCAACTAATAAATGATAATAATTTGATAATGATTTTATGAAGAACATTGATGAAGATGAATATTGATGAATATGTCAGGTAAAGCCACGTTCCAATTGTATGGTTGTGTGAATAGACACAACTGTAAACACTGGCATCAAGTAAATCCACACGTAAAAATTGAAGTTGATTCTCAATATCTGCAAAAGATAAATGTGTGGTCTGGGATATTAGAATAAAAGAAATTCGACCCCACTCAGATTATAATGATCTCATTCAACCAGATGTCTGGTTTCCAGCAAGATGGTGCACCCGCACTTTTTGGTAGGGAAGTGCGCGAGTATTTAAATGTAAATTTTCCTAAAAGATGGATTGGACGAAGACGATATATTCAGTGGCCCCTACGCTCCCCCGACTTGACACCGTTCGATTATTTCTTTTGGGCACATTTAAAGGGCGTTGTGTACGTAAATAAGCCAGTAACATTAGAGAACTTGGAAGCAAGAATACGTAACGAAATAGCCCGCATTACTCGTGTATGGTTTCGAAATGCTTTTAACAGTTTTATTACCCGAATTAACTATTGACTGAAAGTAAATGGAGAACAATTTGAACATCTTCCCTAATTCATCTTGCTTATTTTATTTATTGTAATGTAGAACGTATAATATTTATTTTTCCATTCATTTGAGTTATTTATTGAAAATGTTTTTGGGATTGTTGATTTTGAAGATTTATATATTTTAAAAATGATGTCAAAACCAACATATTAAAAACATATTAAAAATTATGTAACATCATCAGTTATACAGATGATGTTAACTTTGTTAAACGAAATGTATACATACATATTTATTGAAACTTTTGTTATGTGACCCCACATTTTTTATAGACTCTCCTATTCACAAAAAAAACTTGTCTATCCAATGATACCAAAAACGACCCACAATGACAATAAAAAAAAACCGTATGTGGCGCCACCGAGATTTTCCCTTTATTCATTTTTCACGGAGTGGAAAAATGCACGTAGTGTGAAAAATTGTTTATTCCCAAAAGAGTATTTTTTATGGTTTCTCTGTCGAAATAATTAATCCACGTATCGTGCGATCACGTTCGACTGGGCAATTTAGATGTCGACGCGCGTTTAAAAATCCCGTCCGTTCAACAAGAATGACATTTTGATATTGATTTCCAATGTTATGGGTTTTTGCATTGGACAGGCCGCAACAATACATTTTAATGAAATTAAAATTTCAAGCCATTTTATTTAAAACAAAAAACTATTACAAAAAATATATTAAAAGCCTTTTCCAATGGAAACAGAGTGTTTATATATAAAGCACTTATAATTGCGCGTTCATTCAATGCAATCATGTAGCTTTTATAAAATGCAAAATAAATTAACTGTAAATATTTATAGTATGGTCCACTATTCTAATTTTAAAATCAAACGAAATTGTATAAAATTAATGTAGGAGTGATGGGAATAGTTGGAGTATTGAAATACAACAATTATAGTAAATAATACTAATCTTTATTATCCTCTGAATATAAAACCTCTGAACTCTTAATATAAAAACTTCTGAAACGTCTGAATATTACAGTGCGCTTGTCAGGCTCACTAGCTACTTATGCTCTGTGTGCGTCTACCCCCCCGCGCATTATTAAGGTATGGTAGTGGGTTCGTCCACCCGTTAGGAGCGCCACTCATACATATATACATACACATATATATATATATATATATATATATATATATATATATATATATATATATATATATGTATATATATATATATAAATATATATATATATATATATATATATATATATATATATATATATATATATCGACAAAGCTTTCTTACACTCTCTCCCTTTGTTGAGTATATAAACATTACAAAAAATTAAAATAATATAAACGCAATTAGCTTAAGTGGATTAAATATAAAAGTTAATTTACAATTTTAACTCTACTCTCGTTTAACTTCAGGTTGTTATTCTTGGCCTGTAAACATACAAAAACGAATTAAACATTATCATGGGTATATCTAAACATACACAAACATATATATGTACATATACATGTACACACACTTATACATCCTAATATTTTCTCTGAATATTTATCTGAATTTTATATTGGTAATTTTATCTCTTAAATAGTCATGCCTATTCTGAGATAAAGGCTTCGTCATTATATCTGCCAAGTTTTTGTCAGTAGATACCCAAAGAACTCTAATTTAATTTTCCTCTACACACTGTTTTACAAAATCTCCATGAGTGATTGCCATATTTTTCCTGTTTCCAGTTTTCTCTCTGAATGCCAACTCATTTTTAATTTACTCTACACTCTGATCAAAAGTTGAGTTTGTGGCTTCCATCTTTTTCTGTACAGTCTCTAGCTGATCGGTTATCACACCATAAGGTGATTGGATAAAAGCTACGTCCAATGATGTACCTGATAGACTTATCTAATGATATCAGCTCTTGGCACGCATCACTCATTGCTAAGTACTCTGCTTGACATGTAGACGTTGTAAGAATAGATTGTTTATGACTTCTCCAAGTTATTACTAAATCTCCAAATAACTTGATTACGTATCCACTAGTGCAGGGGTCTCCAAACTACGGCCCGAGGGCCACATCCGGCCCGCGGACAGATTTTGTCCGGCCCGCGGAGAGCTAGCATACTTGAATACTCCTTTTAGAGAACATATTTTTTATAGCAAATTAAATTTAGTTTACTGAAGTATTCTAATTTTATGTTGAATAATTATTAATATGACATCTACATTGATATGGTCATGGGCTAACTACTCATAACATTGTTGTAGGCTTATTGTTATTGTTTTTGTGATAAGTTGGATAAAGAAAGACAGAATTGTAATGAGTAAAGACATGTATAATATGCAGAAAATTTAACTTCAGTATATAATAACTAACAAATTATTGAAATGAATCCAACTAACATTTTATACATTTTAAATAAAAAACATAACTTATAACAAGCATAATGACATATGAAATACTAATGAGATTTATGTAATTGAGATTTTCCACTGACAATAGTTTGTAGTTGTGGACTAATTTTACTTGCACCAATTATTAAAAGAGATTTAAGATGCTTATCTGTTAATTTAGATCTGTAAACATTTTTTGTGTACTTCATTTTGGAGAAGGTCTTCTCACAAAAATAAGTAGTACCAAAAACAGAAAACAGCCCACGAGCAAATTTATGCAAATTATCAAATTGTGTCAGTGGAAGACTCTTACAAAATTCCAACAAAGATGAGTTTTGTTATTTGTTCTTAATTTTATCACTGCACTGTAGATCAATCATTTCCATTTGAAGTTCCAGGGTTAGGGTTTCAATGACAGTATCAAAAGGATTCTGAAAAATCTTAATTTAATTCGCAATGGCATCAAAGTCCGGGAAACGAGTATCAAAATTTATTTTCAAAGCACTCAAAGTTTCGATTGCAAAATCGATAGGAAACTCAGTCTCAGTGGTGTGGCTGAATATTTCACATGTTTTAAAATGTGAAAAACATTTAGTTCGTAGTTGTGATTGAAAAAGTATGAATTTCTTCCGGAATGATTTTATATTAGTGTATAAATCAGGAAGATGCTGTTTTTCTCCTTGCAATCTCAAATTCAGTTCGTTGACATGTTTTGTCAAATCAACATAGAATGCTAACTTCCACAGCCATGCGTTGTTTTGTAATTCAGTAAGAGGACGATGCTTTTCATTCAAAAAAATTTCGATCACTGCTCGAAGTTCAAAAAAGCGCTGAAGGACTTTCCCACAACTAAGCCAACGTACGGCAGTATGATAAGGTAAGTCATTTTCTCCAATCTCTTCAATAAATTGTCGGAATTGTCGGTGATTCAGCCCAAAAGATCTGATAAAATTAACAGTTGATATGACTGGTTTCAGAACTTCAGACATATCCAAACATTTTCCGCACAAAGACTGTTGATGAATGATACAATGTAAGACTAATGGTTTTGAACCACCGTCATTTTCTACAGCCTTTGACACAAGAGCGACCACTCCTTTATCTTTCCCACTCATGTTTTTGCCTCCATCAGTTGTAATACATTTCAAGTTTATCCATCGAAGGTTCTTTTGATTAATGGCCATTTCAACTCCTTTAAAAATATCTGTACCAGTAGTTGTGCCATGAATACTATACATATCAAGAAGTTCTTCATGCACTTCATAGCTTTTATCTACTCCTCGAATATAAATCAACACCTGAGCAGTATCTGACACATCCGTTGACTCATCCAAGGCCCAAGAAAATCACTCAACATGTCCATTTTTGTCGAACAGTTGATAGGATATATTTTCAGCGATGTTTTCTACCCTTCGAGCCACAGTGTTTGCTGACATACTGACAGTTTTTAATAAATTTACCTTTTCAGGGCATATTTCTTCGGCTACTGCAATTATGCATTCGTTGATCATTTCTCCATCGGTGAATGGTTTTCCACGTTTTGCAATTTCAAGAGCCACACGAAATCTGGCACGAGTTGCAGCCTCTTGTTCAGTTTTGAGTTTTGTAAATGAAGATTGCTGCGATTTCAATCCGCGCTTCACAGCTTCGAATTTTTCTGTCCGAAAACTTCCTGTATATTTTGAGTAGTTTTGAAAATGTTTTGTTTCATAATGACGTTTAATGTTATATTCCTTGAGAACGGCTATGCTTTCATTGCAAATCAAACATAGCGCCTTGTTACTGGACTCAATTACGAAATACTGAATGTTCCACAGATCTTTGAATTTTCTGCATTCACTATCAATTTTTCGCTTCTTTTCCATACTACTAAATCACACACAAAAGCAACAATTCAAATCAAAATACTGTTACAAAGATTTCTTAAACTTAAACACGCACAAACACGTTTTAAGGAGGTACGCACTATTTTATTTCACAACCGTGTCATAGGAACTGACTTGTGGTTGCGCCACTAGCCTTCTTATATATTCCAATTACTGCCATCTAGAAGTGAGTAGAAGACACCAGAACTTTCTCGAACCAACGAGATTATTCTGTACATGCTTTTAAGGCCATCTGTTAGCGATAGAATGTACTACCTATTTCCGCTTGTGTCCACCAGATGTCGTGTCACGTTACTCCTCATGGCTCGTACTCTACGACTAATCTAGAAATTACAGATAATGACAGGAAAATTAATAATATGCAGTGTTGCCGTTTTGCGGACTTTAGTCCGATTTGCAGCCTTTTTTAAACGTTGCGTACTTTTTCGGACTTTTTTTTCATCAGTGGACTATTTCACTTTTTACCACCGGCAACAATGATAATATGGTTTTGGCCCTCGGAACTTACTGGAGTAATCAGTATGGCCCTAAGGCTGGAAAGTTGAAGGCTGGTAAAGGCTGGAAAGTTTGAACCTGCACTAGTGGATTTAGAATCTTCAAAGTCTCTGAAACTTGCATCGGAAAGGGCTTCCAGATTCGCTGAATTAGATAGGAACTTAATTCCTAGATCAGTGGTACCTCTCAAGTATCTGAATACTCTTTTTACGTCTACCGAATCTTCTTCAGTGGGGGCTATCTGTTTTTGTGCTAAGTAATTTACTGCATAAGCTATATCTGGTCGGGTTGCACTTGCCAGATACTTTAAACTTCCAATGGCTTCTCTGCAAGGCACTCTTTTAACTTCATCTGACTTCTCTGTATTTTCTGTGTAAATTTTGGACTTTTTATTCCTATAGTTTACCTGACGGGTTACCATAGGTGTACTCTGTGGTTTCGACATATGCATGCAAAATCTCTCTAAGACTCTCTCTGTGTATTGTTTTTGGTGTATAGTGATACTTTTCTCTTTATAGTCATTCCTAGGAAATGTTTAGGTTCACCCAAATCCTCCATCTGAAATACTCTGCATAGATGAGTTTTTATTTGATTTAATTTCACTGGATCGTTGCTGGCTATCAGCATATCATCTACATATAATAGCACGATGGACACTTTTCCATTCAACCTCCAAGTGAATAGATAAGGATCATGAAGATCGTTTTCTAAACCAAGTTTTTGCGTTTCCTCTGAAAATTTCTTGTTCCACAACTTAGGACTTACTTTCAGACCATATAGAGACTTCTTTAGTTTACAAACTTTCTCAATTTGTATGTTCTCTGATACCTCTAAACCCTTGGGAATTTCCATGAAGACCTCTTCTTCAAGTTCACCATTTAGGAATGCTGTTTTCACATCCATTTGACTTACTTCTAAGTCCTCTTTATTGATTATGGAAAGAACTGCTCGAATCAAGGACAACCTTGACACCGGAGCATATGTTTGTTTAAGCTGATAGACATTTTTATCTTTAAAACCTCTTGATACTAGTCGTGCATTATATTTAATTGACCCATTGCTCTCAACTTTCTTTTTAAACACCCATTTTGAGTCAATAATATTAGGCCTCTTGCCATGATGGTCTTCTTTAGGTCAATCTACTAAAACCCAGACCATATTTGCTTTCATAGAGTCTAACTCTTCTCTTATGGCTTATTTCCATAGTTCCTTATCCTCTGAATTCATTGTTTCCTCAAAAGTAGTTGGGTCTTTTTGAATTGAAGCTAATAGAATATGCCCTAATTCATCCTCTTCCATCTCTTTAACCTCTGAAACTCTGGTATAACGAGCAAAACTTATATCTTCAATTTTCTTAGATTTACTTCTCGTAATTGGACCATCAGTTTTGATTATTGGTATCTCTGAAATTTTCTCTTGATTTTGTTTTTCTGAATGTTTATTATTGTCTTCTGAATTTATTTTCTTTTGCCTACCTCTCTTTTTTGGCTCAATTGTATTTACATCTGATTGATCCTTTTCTATTGTTTCTTCGCCTACTATAAATTCAGTCGTATTGTCTGATTTACTTTCCTCATCTAATACTCTAACATTGTTTTTCAAATATACATCTTTATACACTAATCTTTCTATAAATCTTACATGTCTAGATTCTATAAATTTTCTCGTGCTAGGATGCCATAAATTGTATCCTGTGGATGTATGCCCTACTAATACAGTTTTTATAGATACATGACTGAACTTTGTTTCAACAAAAGGTAATTTGACATAGGCAATACAACCAAACCTTCTAATTTTCTCTAAGTGACTATTTGCTTTTGGTGAGAATTTTAATAATGGGACTTCATAATTAATTGACTTATGTGGAGTTCTGTTATACGTATGCACAGCTGTTTCTGCAGCTAACTCCCACATACTTGGTGGTAAAGCCTGAGTCACACATATATGCTCTTATAATTCTCTGAATAGATTTGTTGAATCTTTCAGCTGTACCATTAAGTTCAGGAGTATAAGGTGGACCACTATTTGACTCTATCTTTTCCCTTTTCATTATCTCTGCAAATTTTCCACCTGTAAACTCAGTACCTCTATTTGACCTAACATAGCAAACTTTTGCCTCTATCCCTAACAGATTTCGAGCAGAACTTAAATAACTCTCGAATGCTTGACCAGATTCGTCTTTAGATTTTAAACAATATATTTTGGGATGGATTTTCCTCTAGTATACCTTGTATGCTCTACATTATTTAAATCCTCTATTTTGATTGTTTTGTAAGATGTCAAATCATCTTTACCCTCTGAATTTGATTTCTCTGAATATCTGAGACATTGAGTTCTTCCATATTCTCCCTGTCAAGTGCAGACCCTACATCTGTTATAAGCTTATTAATAGACTCTGAATTAACTACCTCAAAATGTGACATTTTATCATCTTTATCGGTTTGCGATTGCTCTGAAAACTCAATGTCGACTGATAAACATGCAGTGCAACTATAATTATCATATTTATCCAGTGTATTACTATCAGTATATTTAACTTTTTGAACTTCAAATCTAACTTTCCAATTAGGTTTTTCATAAACCCCTTCAAATATCGTTTTGTTATTGTTTTTATTATAAACTCTGAATATTTTATCATCTCATCTAAGTATATACAAAACCCTGCATCTACTAGTTTACGTAAGGACAATAGATTTCCTGATATATCTTTTGCTGCAATTACGTTTGTTAATTTAATACAACTTCTGTTTATTTTTTCATTTTTAAGCAAAAGATTACCTCTACCATCTATGACAATATCAGCACTCATTTTTGTTGGCACTTTTTATCACTCCATTTTCAGATTTTTTAAAATTACTTAAAATAAAACTTTTATTTATTATGTGATCTGTTGCCCCTGAGTCAGCAATAAATTCTATAGGTTTTTCAACATCTAAACTCTTATTAAAATTTGTCTTACCTCTTGACTCTTCATACTCATCGTGATCCCCAGTATCACCCTCGTAATTCTCCTGCTAAAATAATTCGTCACAACATTCGGCTCTTCTAACTACTGAGTTGTGTTTGGATCCTCGATTCATTCCTCTACCTCTGAAATTGTCTCTGAGATTGCCTCTGAAATTGCCTCTTGGATTGCCTCTGAAATTGCCACCTTTTCCTCTGAAATTACCTTTACCTCTTATTTGTTTTTTTGGGAACCCTCTGCTTCTTTTGACAGGAATTTCATATTCATTCTTACTGCTGAAAGGCCTCTTGTATTTTTGAGTTGAGTGCACATTAACAATGCATTCATTACCTTTATGATCTGTTACGTAATTACATACATAACAGAACCATCTGTTTGAAGCTCTTAATGGGCAATATTTGTGCCAGGGCCCTTCTCTTTTGCATCTATAGCAATTATTTTTATTACTTTGAAACTTTTGTACCATTACTCTTGAAGCTGTGACATCTTTCCCATCTGAATTTTCTCTAGATGCATCGTTATCCTCTTGTATACGATACATTGTTCTTTTTAAAGCTTCCATCGTCATTTCCTTGCCTGTGGTTGATATTACATCCGAATTGATATATGTCCGTCTTACCTCTGGCATAGCTCCAATAATGGCTTGATAGAATTTTGAGCGCTTCTCTTGCTCAGTCAGTTTATTAGGATCATCGCTAAATTCATGTTCCCTGACTATTTGATCAAACTTTTCACAGAACTTGAACTCGTTCATCTTTGGACATCCTTAGATTATACAGTCGAGTTCTGATAGATGCTGGATTTGAATTGACTTCCCCTTTTCTGCTATCTCTTAATTTGTTTAAGATTTCCACTGGTTCAGTTAAAACTAAAATCTTTTTATGATAGTCTTCATCTATGTGACTGATAATGATATCTTTTACAGAATTCTTTCTGAGCAAAATCTCAGACTCTGAAATTCCAGTAGGTTGATTAAGTTCAATCATGTCGAGCAAACTCCAACTCGTAAGCTCTGTCTTCAAACAATATAACCAAACCTCAAAGCTGGATTTGGATGTTAATTTGTACTGCCTCTGAATTTTAGGTCTTATGCTGGTTAGGCTACTTCCTCCATCTTGAACCTGCAAGCTTACTCTTTGCTCGGATTCCTTTACCCTCTTCAATTTAAGCTTTTCTGTTTCCAGAATATGTTTTTGAATTTTGCATAATCCATCCACTACTTCTTTAAACATAGCTTCATCTGTGTCAAATGTGGCTGCTAGAGCGTTTACACTGGAAATGGTCGTCTCCAATTCCTCTATATTTGTTCGGGCAATTGATGTACTCAACAATTGAGTCACATCACTACTCTCTGGATTTTGATTCTCAGTCCCACTCATTGTCTCTGAATTTCTTAAAATTTTGGTTGCTGCTGTGAAATAGAACTCTTATTTATTACCTGAGTTTATACTCTAAAATTTTAGATCTGAACTCTTACCCTCTTTCAACAAAAGTTTATAATCTTAACAAGATTCAAACTTTTGACCTCTAAGACATTCACAGCACTCTGAATTTTAGTCAAATAAAGATGGCTAATAATAAAAATTTCCTTTCTTTGTTTAACAAAATGAGAATTAGTGACCTTCTCTCCCAGTCTGATTCTCATGTACTCTGTATACCCCTGGCTCGCTTCGTCGGTGGTCTGACTTTGAGCCCTTACATCCGCCATCTATTCCAGGATTGTGAAACACTATCAGTTAGTTTTTTTTTTGTTATTTGTATTTATAACTTTATTTCGAAAAAAATATTTTTTTTTTTTAACAATTTCTCTGAATTTTAAACTCTTATTAGTTTCTCTCTTTAACCTCTTAATTTATCTTCCAATACCAGGTAATCTCTGAATTTTTAACTAACTGAGTAATGTATCTTGCTTCTGAACTAAAACACCGAACCACAAATTATTTCAATTCGAAGCGAGAGATCAGATTCTCTCACCGGGTACACCACGCATGCACACCTCTCGCCGATGTTCAACTTCGCGCATTACCACGAAAGCTGGTCGGTTTTGGGCTGCGCAAGCACACACATGGGGCTCGAATGAAGTCCTACCAATCTCCCTAGTCAATGAGCAGCCTACACCGTACACAAGTTTCAGCCAAACATTGACCCTGGAATTTGCAGAATATGCTCGCATTTTATTTATGCATTCGAATTTTAATTTATTTCATGAACAGGGAAACCCACAGGAGCCAGCAATCCGGTATCTGACCGCAAGGCAAGCCAGAACAAGACACCAAACTCAAGTGAATCACTCCTATCCACTTTCAGCAATAAATTCGAGAATTTCTTGAGCTAAATTCCAAATTTGACTAAATTTCTCTCCATCTTATAACCTCTTAATAAATTAATTAATACTCTAAATCTCAATCTTATTTGTTTTGTGTTATTTCAAAATCTAATTACTCTTAAATAAATATTTTTTTCTCCTCTGAATTATTGTTATTGATTAAATAGATTTAATTGCACTCTGAATTGACTTTTTTTACATAAAATGCAAAAATACTGACAAAATTAATTCTCAGCAATTAAATCAATTCACTTCATAAACTTCTTACTAATAAGATGAGAGAAAACTTCTTAATCCACCACATCTTAATACTCTTTGTAATATAACCTCAACGTTATATATCCTCTTTATTGTAACCTCTTCGTTACATCTTAAATATATCTATAAAGCTAAAGCTTGGATGCAGATGAGAATCCCTTTTTGCATCTACACAAGAGAGAAAAAAAAATGTAGCATGCATGGGACCCAGGGCATTCATTATCCAGCCCGGGAAATTCGTGAGAGCCATATAAACTCCCTCCGTTCTTTACAAACGCAAGTTGTTTCTTATTATTTTCTCCTAAAATGGCGGCGTGAGTCGGTCACATGTTAAGACATGACGCCGACACACAGGTAGAAACGCTCGCGACTTACCCGAACACGAGGTGCACGGACTTGCCACTAAGCGACCACCTGTACACACTCACCTCTTGGGTCACCGAACCCCCTTATAACTCCAAATATATTTGACACAAAATTACAAAAAGATTAACTTACTTTTTTTCTCTTTGTTACGCTTGGTCTTGGCTTTCAAAATGGCGTCTCTCTTTATATTTATTCAATAGATCACACAGCACTCCATTTTATTATATCTCTACACTCTACAATTATAGTAAATAATAAGAATCTTTATTATCCTCTGAATATGTATGCGCTTGTCAGGCTCACTAGCTACATATGCTCTGTGTGCGTCTACCCTCCCGCACATTATTAAGGGATGGTAGTGGGTTCGTCCACCCGTTAGCACCGCCACTCATACATATATACATACACTTATATATTGACAAAGCTTTCTTACAATTAATAATTTAATTCTCTTTCAATTTCTTACAACCTTTTTCAGTTATTTTCCAACAAATAGGATTGAATTTTGATGATTTAGATCTACTTTTAGAAATAAAATTTTTAAATCAATTAAGTATTCCAAAATAATTGTATATAAAAATGAATGAAATTCCGAAGACTAAGTACCATCAGTGCGATTCGATCTAAAATCAAAAACTTATACCAACAGCCACAAACTTTGCATGGAATTCGCCAACAAACCTTCTCTTCTACAATTTTTGCCTAGATTGTAAACCTTTAACAAATTTCTAATTTATACTGAAACTAATAAAACTAAACATTTTTTAAGTATAAAAATCAAATATTTCTTAAATCTACAGTTTAATCTAATTAGTAAATAATATAATTTGCTAAATTTTAAGTTTCTTTGGTAAAAATTATAAAAGAAAATTTTTGTTTAATTAGACAATTCTGCAAATTATATGATTTTATAAAGTTTTCGCTCAATATTAACAATAAATTTGGGTAATTTCAACTTCAACGATTCAAAGCAAATATTACATGTCAAATCACAAATCGAAAATTGAGATATTGGTATGAATCTTCAGCCTTCAAAATTATCATGTTAAAGTGTGAAATAGTATATTTTGTAACTAGGGCGGTAAGTTGTAAATTGGTCACGAGAGCGAAATTCGCTCGAGAGGGCAATTGACAATACCGCCCGTGTTGCAAATAATATTTTTTATTACACATGCGAGGGGACGTATTTTACAAGTTTGGGATCCAAGGGCCATAAAAAAATAGAAACAAAAGTGAAGTATTTGCTTTTTAAATTGTCTCCGGTGGTGTGGATTCGTTTTATACACTCATTTTAAAACGTTTTCTTTAATTTTTATTTTATAATGAAAAAAATGTCGGTCGCTTTCACGTCACTTTTTTAATATTGAGGTCTTGATTGTGTTTATTTTATTTATTTAATTGTTTTTTTTTAATGTAACTTAGCGATATTGAATGTGATATAGCGATATGTTTGTATAAATTACAGAACATAAATACTTCTTCTTCATGTGCAGTCTCTCACTTTAAGGTTAGCTAGGAACAAAGTAAACTTCCATTTCGCCGTTGCCACTCTAAACACACAACACACGAGAACTAATCTCTAAAAAAAAATTAGAAATCCGTCATTTTCCCGCGCGCGCTTCCTGCAATCTTCCCCTTATTAACAGCTGTAGTACTTCATATTTTTCCCCTCTTATAGTATGTCCCAGATATTCTGGTTTCCCACATTTAATTGTTTCTATTATTTCTAGATCTTATCCCATCCTTCGCAACACCTCCACATTCGCAATAATGTCGGTCAACGATATTTTTGGGACTCTCATATACACCCCAAATTCGAAAGCTTGGAGTTTATTTAAAAGCTGCTGATCAGTGTCCATGCTTCCACGTCGTACAATCATATGGGAAACACGTAGCACTGCACGTAGCATGCTAATTCGGAGTTCTAGCTTTAGAATCACAATTAAAATGAGATCTCTTATTTTGATAAGGACTGCTCTAGTTCAATTATGTATTTGATTTCTTTTGGTTTGATTTCTAAACGTTTTCGCTTGTTATCGAAGTACTTGTATTTGGCAACCTTGTCGATACGGATATGGTCCATGGTAAGGTTATCATTAAGTCTTGCTGCTTTTGAAATCATCATTTGCTTTTTTATGATTCATTTTCAACCCGTATTGTAAGTTTTTAAAATGACATTCGTTCTTTCTACCATTCTTTGCTATTCTTCTATATTATCTGCCAATCTCACCGTGGTATCCGTGTATCTTATTTTATTGATAGGTGGTCCGTTTACAATCAACGGTACTTGCTCTACTTCACGGATTACTTCCTGGAATATTACCTCTGATTACAAATTGAATAGCATCGGAGACAAAATGCACCCATGTCTAACGCCTCTTTGGGCATGATGTTTTCTGTGGAATCACCATCTACTCTCACCTCTGCCGTTTGAAACCAACACAGATTATCAATAATTCGTGCTGTGTCCTTGTTTTTGGTTTTCAGAAATGTTACTAATGGTTCATGCTGGACCTTGTTGAAAGCTTGCTCACAGTCTATAAAGCAAGCATGTACCTAGTACATGTTCGATAGTTGCTACATTCTCTGGTATTTGAATTCTTTAGTAAATGTTGACCATAGCCACTCGTTTGAAAATATTCCTGTTTCATATATGGTATTGTACAGGTTCGTAATGACATCAATTTGTTGGGTTTTCACTAGTTTTAACAGCTCTATTGGTACTTTGTCTGGGCCAACCGCTTTGTCCAAAAATGTATTTTGAGTGATAGCTTTTCCTTTTCCGCCATTTTTCCATAAGTTATTTTATACATTGCAGTATACATTACAGTTTCTTTTATACATTGGTGGGATTATTTTACTTCTTTCACGTGGGGCCCCTTTTATGGGCCAGATATTATATAATAGATCGAGTCATAAGTGTCTCTTTTGTTATTGTATGCTTATTTTACTCTCATTGAATATCAAAATTATATTAATTTATGATGTATTCACCTATAACCTTCTCTCATCTTCCTGGCAGTTTATGAATTTCTTCCTTGTAAAGTGTAGCTGGTTTGGACTGGAAGAAGTTTTCGACAGTCTGCCTGACTTCGATCAGACCCGACTGTCTGCTCTTCAGAATTGAAGGTTTTTCCATTCAAAAAGTTTTGTAAGGAAAAGAAAAGGTGGTGTCGGGGCAAGATCCGGAGAGTAACTTAGATGTGGAAAAACAGACCATCCAAGCTCATATTTTTTCTTGAGTCACCCTTGCTGAATGTGGTCACGCATTGTCGTGTAAAATAATGACGTTTTGCGATTGACGAGTGCAAGATGATTTTCGTGGAGTTTCTCCACAGTAATCGTTAAATTTGACTTCAGCAACATTCCTTGACAATCCCACCATACCCAATACAATATTTTTGCCATGGATGTTTGATTTCGGATTTGGTAGGGGTGGTTGATCCTTATCAAACCACTGTCTTTTTGGACTATATTGTCACAGGTACATCCTCTTTAAAAAATAAGATTCTACTTAAAGAGATTTTAAATTTAAAATACATATTATTCCGAAACTTTCTCTTTGGCGCCCTAATTAAATCGGTGCCATTGGCCGGGGCCACATTGACCATACCCTAATTACGGGGCTGATTCTTCCTAACAAACAGAAGCAAATTAATTTATTTTATTGTGCGCCAGTTTCAATTTCCAAAAGCAGTTATTTCCAGGGTTGGAGAGATTGGACTCCTAATATTAAAGTTGTAACGCTAGTTAAACCTTTCACTCAGTGTTAGTAATATTTAAAACTTATTTACTCATTACTCATTTATATATTTTTGGCATTTATGATTTACAGGTAATTTTATTATTAATTAAAAAAATCTGTATTGAATTTTATAAATAATTTTTTTCCAAATGTATTGGAACATCTGTATTGGAACACAACTTGCCGGACATTATAGCAAAAAAAACTTCAAATTAATAAGTGCCTGGTTTAGCACCAATTAATTGTTAATGTAAACTTTTGTACCTAAAGTGGTATCTTAATAACGAGTATGTGCTCCCATAGCACGAATAGCGGCATTATACCGCATTGGCTTGCTCCGCAAAAGCCTTCGAAGGTCTTCTAGTGATATAGCGTCCAAGTCTTCAATAAGAATCGCTGTTAGCTGCTGGATGCTCTGAGGAGGGTGAGGGCGACAACGAACAAATTTTTTGAGCATATCCCAAATATGCTCCATGGGATTTAAATCAGATTTAACCGGCAGGCCACACCATTGTTTGAATTTCCAGTTCTTGCAGGAAGTTTAAAGTGATTCGCGCAGTATTGTGGTCTTGCGTTATCCTGCATTAACAAAAAAATTGCACCTATTCCGTATGCCACAGGGACGACATGTTCTCCTAACAAAATTTCAACGTAGAGATAGCGTTAAGAGTTCCTGAAATTACAACAAGGTCGGTTCTACTGTCCATACTAATCCTACCCAAAACTATAACTGAACCGCCTCCAAATCTTTCGATTTTCTGGAGAGTTTCAGCTGCATAGCGTTCTCCTGGGCATCTGTAAACACGTACACGTAACCTTCGCAACGAGTAATATGAAACCTTGATTCATTCTTGCTATTCTGTGGCGTCGTATCAAAGAGGGTTTTCGGCCGGGTCGTCTTGTACTCAAATTTAAGTCCCTCAATCTTTTCCTAATTGTCTGGTCTGATAAAGTGTCCCCATGCATCGTTCTGATACGACTGAAGACCCGAAATAGTAAAAATCGCTCTTGGTTTTGAGTTTTTCTTTTGCGCCCTTGCCGCGCCTGGTATATTGGATAATATCCTTGCGGATAACCTGTATCCAAGTACCTGTTCTACAATCTCTGAATAACAGATAAACTTACATTGGAGTTTCTTAAAACTTGTCGAACTCTTTCGCCTTCTTAATTAATATTATAACAACTTCCACTTCGTTGAGGTTCCTCATTTTCACTTAAGTTAAATTACCAGTTGCAAATATTTTCATCTATATATTGATCTGAATAAAGCCTTCCTACCACTTTGAATCAAATTTGGGATATATTTTTTCCCTTTAGTTTCCCTGAACATCATGTGTCAGACTGTCGAGGTTAGGTTTTGATTTGTCATGTGTGTAGAAAGACATGAACTTAATTTCAGTTACTGATTTAAATGATAATAGAATATTGGGGTGAATAATTGGTCTTTCTACACACATGTCTAATCAAAACCTTACCTCGACAGTCCGGCACATGGTGTTCAGTCTAATGTAAGTGTATTCCATTTTATAATTGAAAAGAGCAAAGCTGCACTGATGAGGGATCGATCTCGAAAAGCGTCTGCAGATGGCTGTTAATATAAATTATTACTTAATTTAAAGAAATATTAATGAATTTAAAAAACATTGTTATTTCGCTAGCCCAATTAGTGCCATGAAAATGGACTGGTTCTAAGAATAGCATGCAAATCTGTAGTTGTTTCAACATGAGATTTTTTCATGGTCGTAATAAGATTTAATATTATAGAGCTACGAACAGGTTGAATATATTCAAACTATTTTTCGCATAAGTAAGTTTGTATGATTGTATCTATAATTAAAATGGTTTCAACCCAATTTTCAATTCTCCTTTACTTAATCTGAACTTGTAATTCATGCCCTCTAAAAAATGTTTAGTAATCTATAAGTAGTATGCTTTGTTTTGTTTAACAAAATAATGTTTGACGTTGTTATTTGACAATTTGAATTTGTATATTACCCGAAGAAGGCACAGTGTTGGTGAAACATGAGTTGCATTTATACAATAAATTTGAAACTTTGAAACAATTTATGTTTTTATCTTTAATATTATATGTAATTATTTGATAATAATTAAAAAATGGTTGAAAAGAAATTAGAAAAAAATCAAATCACGATGATTTTATAAAATTTGGAACAGCGCTGGTTTCAACATGCACCCAAAATTTCAACTTTGATTTCAATGATCGCTATTCTACATATGTTTCCCATTTTTTTTTAAATTTAATTAGTAGATTAGCACACGTTATATATATTTTTTACGTATTATAAGTGTAGTTAAATAATAGTAAATTTATCAATTCAGTGTATGAAATTAATAGTTTATAATAAACAAATAAATGTGGTAAGTTTTACTACATTAAAGGAATAGGAGGATTGCGACCCCGACTAGGAATATAATGAGACATACCGAACAATCTATTCGGGCCTTCCGAATTGTTGCCGAACTATGGCAAGCCTCATTCGAACTTTTTCCTGTCCAAATAAGGAAAGCCTAACCTAGGAAATTATACTAACTTCCACCTAATGAGGCCTTTCGAGCTATTACTGAACTATGGCAATCATCATTCGAACCTTACTAATTTACCTTACTTCCCGTACTAATTAGGAAAGCCTAACTTGGGCATATCTTTGGATGTCCTAACTTTTACCTAATGAGGCCTCCCAAACTGATACCGATCTGTGGCAAATCTCGTTCGAATCTTATCCCGTCCTAATTAGGAAAGCCTAACTTCGGCATATATTTGCAAGTCCTAACTTCCACCTAATGAGGCCTTCCGAACTGTTGGCAAACTGAATGCAAGCCTCATTCGAACCTTTTCCCGTTCTAATTAGAAGCACGGCATGCCGAGGAAATTCCCAACTAGGTAGATTGTTATGAGGAAACTCAAAGGAAACTAAGTAACTTACTATTCATTCAAATACTTCGTGCAGCAAACATTTTCGTATTTTTTTTGTCTCTATGTCGACAAAAGCGTTGGAAAAAGCATGAAGGAAGAAACAAATTAATATAAAATTATAAATTATTTTAAAAATTTTTATAAATATTACCTAGTGAATATTTACTGATATATAGTTTTACCACTTATTCCTATGCCTATAGTTTATTCACTCATTTAAAGAAAATTACGTTACTATTAATATTTTCTTTTTTAATAAAAATATTCACTTAAAGTTAATGTGTTTATGGTTTTATCGAAATTTATTAGTTTGCTAATACTTTAATTTTCTTTTTCCAATCCTTCGTTTAATGAGCGTTTAAGTTACTATTAATATATTTTATGATTCCTTTATAATTGCATTAAATTAATATCTTGGGGTTTTGTTAAAAAAAATTAAAACAAACTAAAGAATACCGTAAGAATACATTATGTTCAATTTTATGTAAATATATTCGCATTTGCACCACAGACAAAAGGAAAATTTGGACCACATTTAATTACAGTTTACGCATGCAAGTGTGGATTCCGAATGTGTTCCGAATCAGGCTTCCTAATTAGGAACCATGCGTGCGTTACAAATGTGATGACGGCCTAATGCGGTTGCCTCATTTGGAACGAACAACGGAGTTCAGCATGCCTAATTCGTTCATAATAAAAAACGAACTGAAAGTGCTAGTCGGGACCGGCTACGTGGTAATCCATACTTACACTGAATTCCAAAATACACTATGTTTTAACCACAATTAATATTTCAAAATATTATATAACTTGTTATTCACAGTTACATAAATTAAAACATTTAACACGACTGAAGTTTTAACTGATAAAGGTCAAAGGTCAGTAAAGAGAATTTTTCAATTCAGTGTTCAAAACATTATCCTAACTTTCGACGACTTCTGTGGGAGAACTGATTTGACTTCTAATCTATAAAGCGCTCGATTTGCCAGCCACAAATGCCAACTCTCGTGTCGTACTTTTGAAACTTGTAGATAAATATATCGTAATTATTTTAATACAAATAATCTTAATTATTTTCGTTTTAAACACTGTTTTTTTTTATATCTCTAGTTATGTTATGGAGCTAGTTCACCAGCATTATCCGACCGAAACCGTTTTCCAACATTATTCAGAACCCATCCATCGGCAACGGTACACAATCCGACACGTATCAAGTTAATGAAAAAATTCGGATGGTCTCGCGTGGCGATTCTGCAGCAGGCCGAAGAGGTGTTTATATCGACGGTGGAGGATCTGGAGTCTCGTTGCACGGAGGCCGGCATCGAGATCGTGACCAGACAATCGTTCCTCTCGGATCCCACAGACGCAGTAAGGAACCTGAGACGGCAGGACGCTAGGGTCATCGTTGGGTTGTTCTACGTTGTCGCTGCCAGGAGGGTGCTTTGCGAGATGTACAAGCAGAATTTGTATGGGAAGTCGTACGTTTGGTATTTTATTGGTAAGTATTTATTTCAATAACACACGAAACTATATTTCTGTAGAACATTTTTGCGAAGAATTATTCATTCTAATGTTCACGCAAGTGTGAAATGGGCCATGGTTAATAAACCCCGGAATTTATTTGGCGTGAAATTATTTAAAATTATGAAACAACCCCTTCGGGCGGCGAAAAACATATACAGCAACTTTTTATTGCCCCAGATTTGAACGGAAACCACAAAACGCTTAATTCCTAAACAACTTAATGCAACATAGTTAACTAGTTCGTTCGTAGTCCCCTAGCGAACCTACTTTAACCAAACTTATTTAATTAATTTTCTCTAATAAAGTTTAAGCCCCGTTTGTTGGCGGCAATTTGAATAAATCGAAATAATGAACTCAATTAATTAAATTGACCGAGATTCAGCTCTCTCTCTCCCCTTTCAGGTTGGTACGAAGATAATTGGTTCGAGATAAATCTGAAGAAGGAGGGAATCGAATGCACGGTGGAGCAAATGAGGGAAGCGGCCGAGGGACATTTAACGACGGAAGCCTTAATGTGGAATCAGAATTTGAATGAGCGCACCATCTCTGGCATGACCTCCGAAGATTTTCGTGAGAGACTGAACGACGTTTTAAGGCAGGAGGGCTACGACATAGATAAGCAGAGATATCCGGAAGGGTATCAGGAAGCGCCTTTGGCTTACGACGCTGTTTGGTCCGTCGCTTTAGGTAATAAATCACAAGTGAAACCAACGTTAACGAAAAATAAAACGAATTACATGAAATTGTTGCACAAGAAATATTTCATGCCGGGATCATCCACAGGTGGGAATTATTGTGGGAAGGGCCTTTTATCGATTCGCACGCATTTTCAAGGGGTTTTACATACTCTTTTACATATTCTATTTTCAGTAAAAAATACACAAGAGGTTTAACGTATTTCATTTTTATATCTATTTAGCATTCAATAAAACCATGGATCGCCTTCATAAGTACGGAAAGAGTTTGAAGGAATTCAACTATAATAATAAGGAGATAGCTGATGACATTTATTCTGCTATAAACTCTACACAATTTTTAGGAATATCTGTAAGTCAAAAAATAGTACTACTAAATATTATAATATACTAAATACCAAATAATTCACTGGCCTTTGTTTCTAGTCTCTCTGGTCTCGTATATCCGGCCTTGTATTTTGGTCTTCCTTGTCAAGTCATTACTGTCAGGTCATATCTGTCAGGTCTTGTCTGCTCCTGTCTGTCTCGCCATGTCTGTTTAGTCATGTCTGTCTAGTCTTGTAATTCTAGTTTTCTCTGTTTACTATTGTCTGTCTAGAGTACTATGACATTTAATCTTGTCTGTATAGTCTTGTCGCTCTAGTCTTTTCTGTGTAGTCTTATCCGTCTAGTCTTGTCTGTCTAGTTTTGTGCGTCTAGTTTTGCCGGTCTAGTCTTTCCTGTCTAGTTTCGCCTGCCTACTATTTTCTGTCTAATTTGTCTGTCTCGTCTTGTCTGTCTAGTCTTGTCTGTCTAGTCTCGTCTGTTTAGTCCTGTCTGTCTAGACTTGTCAACTAGTCTTTTCTGTGAAGTTTTTCCTGTCTAGTCTCGCGTATATAGTCTTTTATGTCCAGTTTTGACTACCTAGTCTTGCCTGTCTAGTCTTGTTTGTCTTGTCTTTTCTGTCTAGTCTTGTCTTGTCTGCGGTATACGGTTCCCTGCATAGTCCTATCTCGCTAATCCTACTTGTCTAGCATGTGTATATTGCTGTATATTGCTGCCCGACTAGTTGTGTCTATCCAATCATAATTGTCTTGTCTTACAATATAATCTGTTTAGACTTTTATATCTTATTTTCGCTGTTTAGTCTTGTCCGTTTAGTCTTGTCCTCGGAGATCTAAATTTGATATGCTGTAAATCCACTTAACTTTAAGAAAATACCTGATGTAATATATAGCCTTGTAAACGTTTAAGACGGGTATATAAGTGTTTACTCTTTTGTTTCAGGGTTTTGTTGCCTTTAGTTCTCAAGGAGATCGTATAGCTCTAACTCAGATAGAACAAGTAATAAACGGTAATTACATCGTATTAGGATATTACGATACGCAGGCGGACAATCTAACTTGGTTCGATAGGGAAGTGTGGAGTGGTAAGTACTAAAACCATTTAGCAATCTACGGAAAAAATGAAGGGAAAAAAGAATGAACAGTTACATTTTTATTCATCGGCGACGAATGTGAGAGTTTTTTTTTTCTCCATGTTGAGTTTGTGGGTTGTTAAGACCGGACGTAACTGATGAATTATACGCACGGTTTCCGTTTTTTTTTTTTTTTAATATAGATCGAGAGTGAGAATTTATTCCTTTTTTATGTTTTCTAGGTGGTAAAGTGCCTCAAGACAGAACAATCATAAGAAGGGTTTTGCGCACGGTTTCCTTACCGTTGTTTGTCTGCATGTGCATCATCTCGAGTATAGGTATCATAGTCGCTCTTGGCCTTATACTATTTAACATCTGGAATAGCCATAGAAGGTAACAAACGCATATTTTTTTAATTTATAATGAAAATCAGTTTGTGTTTAAAGACTGTAGTAGATACAAAAAAAATAGACCGGTGTGAAACTGGCAATAGCTTTCAGCAATAAAAATTTTGCGTAAAATTTTTTATTTCAAAAGGCTATAACTTTCTTATTGATAGGGATTGTTCAAAATTTTCTTCACGAAACTATTGCACAGCCAGTCACCTCATAAAATATTCCAACAAAATTTAATTTTCTTTTTACACGTAGGCATAATAATCACATTAAAGATCAACAAATATTCACATTTACTCACTTCTTAAACGCGGAACGTCAAAGTGTATTATTTTCCAAAATTTTCCAACATAATTTCCACCACCTATTAGGCCACAGTATTACCTTCATTTCTTAAGCAGGAATTTTTCCAAAATTCCTAATAATAAGCGCACAGCGATTATTTAAAAAAAGTGCATTCCACGCAGTTGCCATTTAATAGAAAAATCCAAAGTGGTAGTAATTTTCAACATTTCTCAATTTTTCTTTCAAATATCACTACAGAATGAATGTACCTAACAACCAAATAAAACATTTTTCGAAATATAAAAAAACAATTGAATAACGACCAAACTTAAAATGCAGCTGCTCCACGTAGCACCGTTTCATAGCCAGAACGTCAAAATGCAGTAAATTTTAACTTTTCTCAAATTTTCTTTCACACATCACTTGTGAATAAATGTACCTAGTCATGTGTAAAAGCTTTTGCAAAAATTCCCAAAAGTAAATGTGTTCCACCCCACTTTCTTTCGCCGGGCACTGTTTTATTGCAATAGGGGTAAATAGAAGTAAATTTTACATTTTCTCACATTTTCTTTCAATTCCCACTACGGGATAAATTTATCTACTTATCTATCGAAGCATTAAAAAAAATAAAAATAAAATAAAAAACTTAAAATACACCAGCTCGACGCAGCACTGTTTTATTGCTGGACCGTCAAATTGCTCTAAATTTTAACTTTTCTAACATTTTCTTTCATTTCCTACTAGGGTATGAATATATGTACTTAACAGTATAAGCATTTAAAAAAATTCGCAAAAATAATTGCATTTGACGATGACTTAAAATGCACTCACTCGACGCAGCACTGTTTTATTGCTTGACCGTCAAATTGCTCTAAATTTTAACGTTTCTCACATTTTCTTTCATTTCCTATTAGGGGATGAATATATCTACTTAACTGTATAAGCATTTAAAAAACTTCGCAAGAATAATTGCATTTGACGATGACTTAAAATGCACGCACTCGACTCAGCACTGTTTTATTGCTGGACCGACAAATTGCAGTAAATTTTAATTCTTCTTAAATTTTCTTTCACATGTTACTAGAGAATGAATCTACGGAAAATGTGTGAAAGATTTTTGCAAAATCGTAAAAGTGCACTTTTAATTTTCCTCAGATTTACCTCAGTTCTAGTATTTTCAAAAAAAATAATTCTGTGTCATCAAAGATAAAGCTTTTTTATTATTTTTTTAGAGCATAATAGTTTAGTTTACTATACTTTTGTGAATAGGGTCTTGTCAAAATGTATATTTGTAAAATTTAGAGCAATTTGACGGTCGAGCAATAACACTGTGCTGCGTCGAGTGAGTGCATTTTAAGTCATCGTCAAATGCAATTATTTTTGCGATTTTTTTTAAATGCTTATACAGTTAAGTAGATATATTCATACCCTAGTAGGAAATGAAAGAAAATGTTAGAAAAGTTAAAATTTAGAGCAATTTGACGGTCCAGCAATAAAACAGTGCTGCGTAGAGCTGGTGTATTTTAAGTCTTTGTGAAATTTTATTATTTGTACGATTTTTTTTTTAATGCTTCGATAGATAAGTAGATAAATTTATCCCCCAGTGGGAATTGAAAGAAAATGTGAGAAAATGTACAATTTACTTCTATTTACCCCTATTGCAATAAAACAATGCCCTGCGAACGAAAGTGAGGTGGAATACATTTACTTGCGAATTTTTGCAAAATCTTTTACACATTTCTAGGTACATTTATTCACTAGTGATGTATGAAAGATAAATTGAGAAAAATTAAAATTTACTGCAATTTGACGTTCTGGCTATGAAACGTAGCTACGTGGGGTAGATGCATTTTAAGTTTGGTCGTTATTCAATTGTTTTTTTTATATTTCGAAAAATGTTTTATTTCGTTATTAGGTACATTCATTCTCTAGTGATATTTGAAAGAAAAATTGGGAAATGTTGAAAATTACTACCTCTGGATTTTTCTATTAAATGGCAACTGCGTGGAATGCACTTTTTTAAATAACAGCGATTATTATTAGGAATTTTGGAAAAATTCCTGCTTGAGAAATGAAGGTAATACTGTGGCCAAATAGATGGTGGAAAATATGATGGAAAATTTTGGAAAATAATACACTTTGACGTTCCGCGTTTAAGAAGTGAGTAAATGTGAATATTTGTTGATCTTTAATATGATTATTATGCCTATGTGTAAAAAGAAAATAAAATTTTGTTGGAATATTTTATGAGGTGATTTACTGTGCAACAGTTCTGTGAAGAAAATTTTGAAAAATCCCTATCAATAAGCAAGTTATAACCTTTTGAAATAAAAATTTTACGCAAAATTTTTATTGCTGAAAGTTATTGCCAGTTTCACACCGGTAACAATTATACATAAACTAGACCTACAGGACTATACAAATAAGAATTGATAAACAGAACAGGACAGACAATACTAGACAGAAAAGACTATTCCGACAATATTAGATCGACAAGACTAGAATGGCAGGATTATAGACACAAGACTAGACAGCCCTTCTCGGTAGTATATAGGTCAATACACCCGTCCGTCACGCGGGAGTCCGGGGTTCGATTCCCCGCCGAGGAGGCATTTTCAAGCAGGGCGGCACTGACCGGTGGGCAGCCCCCACCCTGAAGGAGTGCGCAAAACGCGATGCTGGAGTTGTGCATAATAAAAGTCAAAAAGGGGGTTTAGTTAGTGAGAGCCTCACACGCAGGCTAGTAGTGCTTCCCCAAACCACGATAAAAAGAAAAAAACAAGACTATATAGACTGAATGGACCAGACAAATCAGACGGACTAGAAAGACCAAACAGATCAGATATATCAAACATACCAGACAGACTAGGCAGACTTTTTTTTCCACGTGCTTGAGGTGGCAGACTGGACATACAGTACCAATGTTCCATCTAATTTTTTTTTCACCGACTGCGCGGTACAAAAGCATGATTGTGCAAAAATATTCGAAAGGTTTTGACGGAAAGGTTCTTACTATGTTGCGAATTTTTCAAAAATTATAGTATATTATTTACTATATTATAGTTAACAATATCTATAATTACAATATAAATTAATTAATTATATTTTCGACGTGCATAAGTAGCATTTAGTGCAGAATTTTTTCTCGCCTGTCTTTCATACTTGTCCATTCTTTGTAAACTTCTATATATACTTTTTATTCTCAAGTATATTTTAATCCTCATCAAATCATTTAAATGATCGGCATTTAGTCTGTTCCTAAGTTTGGTCACCGCTAGAAACTTGAAAAGTTCCCAAGATATCACAAAGTATCGCTATATTTTCATACTCCGAATTTTGTACTAAATATATTGTCACTAAATAATTTTATTGTTTTTTTTTTATTGGTGAAATCAGAAATTTAAGTTCAGAATATTCTTCACATATATTATTACGGTACTTTATACCATTACTGGTTATTTACTTACAAGTTACTCCACATTGTCTTTTCCGTAAGCAAAATTATTTATTTTATTTGATGTTATATCAAAAAATCCCAATTTTTTACCGCTTCATCAGGAAATCTCATTTCCAAGTGATCACACTCCTTCAATGAAACGGATTATGGAAGCATTGTCTTTATTGCCAATATCATTTCCAACCTTTGTTAAAATATTTTTAACATCGTAACTCCAAAAAACAGTTTCTCCCAGATACTGGGGTTTTATTTTTGTATTTTCGCTTTTATATCAAAAATATTGAAACAACTTTTTTGTAAATATTGGCTCCAGGTTGCTAATTCACCTAGAACATCATTCAGAACAAACATTGCACATATAAAACATATTGCAACATATTTTCATATTGGAGCATTACGTTCAACGATTTGCTCATAACAATATTCTATTAAGTTTTCGTAATTTTTAATCAAAGCATCCACTGCAAAATAAGGAGATAACCAACGCACCTCGTTTAATGGTTTAAATGTAAACGAATTTCGATCCGTAACAGCAGCCAATTCATTAAATTTTCCATTTTTAATTTTTAATCTATTGAACATAGTGTAAACTCATAAGTAAGATCTCAATATCTTACGCAACGCAATATTATTTAGTAAGATGAGGTATTTCCTTTTTGAGAAGTGCAGCCACTCCATTTTTCCGTTCCAGCATAATACTTGCTCCGTCCGATGTTATCCGAACTTAACCATTTGGACTTGGTAAAGAATACGGAATTTTTTGAAACTAAGTGTTGCGGACTTTTTACCTGGTGTAACTGTTGTTAATCGTCTTTTGCGCTCTTTAACTACGATCCAGAAGCAAAAATTAAGCTTCTACGTTGCTTCTATAAATGTTCGTGTTTTTGTTGAAAATAATTGCTGACATTTTCAAGATGACAGATAGTAGATGCGAACGCAACTACTTCGACGTTGTCACGTTTATTATTTTTTTTTAAGAAAAATATCCCATATGCATATCAAAATATCAATTACTTTTTTTAGAATAGCGGATTTTAATCAAAAGTTTGGTTGCAAATAAAAAAAACGGAACATGCAATGCAATGGCAATTTTGATGCAATTTTGACAGGAAACAATAAAAATAAATTGGAATTTTTAATGCGCTGCCGAGCGTATGTTTCTGTTCTTGATTTATCTGCCCGCTTCGCGGCGGACAACCTAATCTAACCGGGGTTAAACCAACGGTCCTTGCCACATTGTCCTATATTGGATAGAGAATTCGCGCTGCCGCGCGTATCTTGTGTTGATTTATCTGCCCGCTTCGCGGCGGGCAACCTTATTTAACCGGCGTTAAACCAACGGGCCTTGCCACATTGTCCTTTATTGGATCAAGTGTTCGCGCTAATGCGCGTATGTTGTCTTGATTGATCTGCCCGCTTCGCGGTGGGCAACCTAATCTAACCGGAGTTAAACCAACGATCCTTGCCACATTGTCCTATATTGGATCGAGAGTACGCCCTGCCGCTCGTATGTTGTCTTGATTTATCTGGTCGCTTCGCGGCGGGCAACATAATTTAACGGGCGTTAAACCATCGGTCCTTGCCACATTGTCCTATATTGGATTATTTTTAAATAATCAAATTCTGTTTAGTAGGTTAAACAGAATAGTCCTGTATTTTGTGGTGTGTGCTATGTTTGTATACAGGTAATTTTGCCCGAATCCCCATCGAAACGCAGGAGGTGTTTTGTCGACACCCGTTCTCTAATGAAGAGAAGTTCCTCGAAGTCACAATCGAGAAGTCGTTCCTCGCACACAATGTGTTAACATAAAGCAAACCTAGCAAACGCTTAATGACGTAGTGATTGAACAAAAGAGATTTAGTTTGACGTAAAAATGTCTAATTTATAAAGAAAATGTTGGTCCTTTTTTTTTTTTTTTTAAACAAGTCCATGATGAACAGGCCCATTGTGCACGGACTACAAACACGTCTGCGCAACTTTCGAAAATTTCGCCAACTTTCGCCCCCGCGCAGGTTAGAGGGAACTTTGTACAGGACTACTACACATATAGGACTAGACAGACAAGACTAGAAAGGCAAGATTAGACAGCAGACAAGACTAGACAAATAAGGCTAGACTGCAAAGAGTAGTCAGACAGGACTAGACAAACAAGACTAGGCAGACAAGACTAAAGAATAGGCAGACAAGACTAGAGAGACAGAACTACATGGACAAGACTAGACACACAAGACAATGCAGTCAAGGCTTGAGAGACAATAGCAGATAGACAAGTTTAGATAGAACTGGCTAGACATATTCATTTGTATAATAATTATCTGTTTTGCTTTAACTAAAATATTTTCATTAATAATTGATGTTTATAGTAATTTGTTTAAAGTATTTGAAATTGTTTTGTGAAGTTTGCTTAATTTGTGAAGAGTTTATTGGGTTAGTAATGACGGGAAAGGGCAATTAGGAAATAATTCGATTATCGGCAAATGAAGGAAAGTAACTTTAGGGGCCGCTGTATCTATTCTAAAGCCAATATATCCGTCCGGAATTAGTGACAATCACGGGAGCAAGTAAACATTTGCACAAAATACATATTGACGATTGTATGCGTTTGAGAGCACCGTGTGTGACTCAATTGCCGCAAGTACGAAAGTTAAAATCAAGAACCTGTACTGTGCGATTCTGAATGAATATTAAACCTTTTTAAATAAATTACAATACAAGTTGTGCCGTAATAAGCTTAAACGTTGAGATTACGTGCGCATTCACCTAATAAGGCTTGTGACTTGAAAAGAGACCTTCACCTTATAAAGCTTGTAACTTGTATACTTGTAAAGAGTTAGAACTGTATAGAAACACGTTTAATTCCCAAATCAAAATATAAACCACCCAATTTTCCTTTGAACGCAATTTAAAAAAAAACATTTCTTTCATTTCCACTTTGTCTGTCTAGTCTTGTTTGGCCTGTCTAGTCTTGTTTGGTATTATTTTGTATTGCCTATCTGGCTGTCAGGTCTGTTCAGTCTGTCCAGTCTTGTCTGTCTAGTTTTGTCTGTCCAATCTTGTCTCTTCAGTCTTGCCTGTCTAGTCTTGTATATCTAGTATTATTTTGTATTGCCTATCCGGCTGTCAGGTCTGTTCAGTCTGTCTAGCCTTGTCTGTCTAGTCTTATCTGTCTATTCACTCTATCATTGTACGACTTTTCTACCAAGTATTGTCTTAACCTAATTTTGAATTTTTTGAGACACAGTTCGGTCTTCAGATGTTCTGGCAGTTTGTTATAAATCCGTTGCCCTGGCTGATACTTCCGCCTGCCTTGTGTAATGGTCGTGTTTATCCCTATTATTTTATAGTTCAAATTTTTCTTTGTGAATGAAAGCTCCTATTGAAAGTTCGTTTTATCTGCATTCAAAAATAAATTATTTCCAGAAAACTGCTTCTATAGTGACTCAATTAGCTTGCTGGCTTGTAATACAGTTTCTTTTGTTGAGTTTTGTTTAGTAGGAAACAATGAATCATCTGCATATAGCGTGAAATGGGAATCCTTTATGTAGTGTGTGAGATCTACCAGTTAAACATAAACTAAAATCGTGGAAAGGACACCGCCTTGTGGCATTCCTGTCGTAATTATAATCGGGGATGAACTTCCAGTTTCCTGTCTTTTAAACTTGATTCTATCCAATTCGCCGTTTTTCCTCTTATGCCATACAGTTGGTGTTTGTCTAGCATTTTTTAAGCGTAACACAGTCGAATGCTTTCGTGAGATTACAAAAGATTCCCACCGCTCATTTTCCGCAATCTACTTCCTCAAGGATTTTATTAACGAGATGGACTATTGCCGTAGTAGTTGATTTTCCTTTCTGAAATTTGTTTTGGTATTTTATTGGCTTAACAGACTGTATTTTAATATTTTAGAGAATATACCAGAGAAATCGGTCTATAGTTTGCTAAGTTTTCCTTGTCTCCCTTTTTATAGATCGGAATACTGATGGATGTTTTGAAAACTTGGGGAAATTCCTCCAGGGCGAAAGAATAATTAATAATGTGCGTAATCGGTGTAACAGGTATAGCAAGGAGCATCATGCCCCAGCAGAGCGTCAGGTCCTGATTTACTTTTGCTTTTGAGTTGTAGCGTTGCTAGTAGTTCGTGTTCTGTGTATTCATCTACGAACCTTGTGTGACAATTGTCTGTCATGAGCTGATTAGTGATCACTTTGGGTGTAATATTATGTAGAACTTTCTCTGGAGCATTTAAAAAAAAATGTTAAATTTATTTTTATGATGGTTTTACCGTGAATTTTATTAGAAATAATACTAACATCATCCCATAATTTATATTGCTTATTTCCCGCGTTTTCCAAAATTTCTTCATAAAACTTTATTTTTTCTTCCAGTAGGAGTTTGTGATGTTTTTTTCTTTGTATTCTATAGCATTCCTGGAGTTCTGGGAATTGTTGTTGAAGTATATAGAAATCCTTCAGGGTTCAGCTTGGTTACACCCTGACTAAAAGAAAACTTGCAAAGAAATGGCATTACAGTGTCTGAATCAGTATTGTGGTTTTTTTATTGCAATTTGTTTCAACCCCTGTACAACCCCTGCCAATTTTTGCTCAATGATCGCTTTGGCAAGTTTTGTTTTATTTGCTTCCTAAACGATCCTACATAAGCGAAATTCCTCTATCCTCTATTCCTCTATATACATATATATATATATATATATATATATATATATATATATATATATATATATATATATATATATATATATATATATATATATATGGAGCGGTGGTCTAAGTCATATATTTCTCGTTTCGAGATATTTAATGAATTGATTTTCTGACCGTTTATGAAATAATGATGAAATAAAGCAAGAAGATATGGTTATATTTATAGTAAATGGCGATTTGTATGAAGGAATATGATCAATTAAACCCAAAAAATATTGAAATTGAGCCATATACTTTGATAAGCCTCGGCCACGAAACGAATACTATCGAGTATTATGGGGTAGAGAGAGTATTTGGTTTGCTTTGTTGGAGCCATAAGTTTAAATAACAAATAATTTGCTAACTTTGGACAGTCAGAAATTAATTAAACCATTTGAGCAAAACTTGTGAAATTTACAGTGCTTAATTTGAAATTTCGATCTGGTGATCACAAGCCACATAATTCGTCTTTACATTAATTCGAAAACAGGTTCCAGACTGTCCAAAATAGTAGCAATAGAAAAAGATAATGTAATAAAATTTATAAATCTCAATTAAAGTGATTTATTATATTTTATCTACGACCACTATTATAATTGCCCAATATTGTACAGTTCGTGGATTATGTAAATACATCTTACTACACACGTATGTAACAGTCGGCGATTAATGTTATTTAATGATTCAATAACACACTAGTGCGTTTGGTTTACGATTCGTTGATTGGTTGAGAGCTGCTACTATCGTCTAGTATAGGCAACCCTATACATTCCGTTATTTGTCAAAAAAATATTAAACGTCAAACTAATACATAAACACTATATTTTTATTCAATTAAATCAATTAAAATAGTGTCCAGTGATAGTGAAATAGAAAATGCTACTCCGCCCGAAATTGTTGAAAAAGCGAAACAAGCTGCCCATAATTTGCTACCGATTAAATCTCGGGATCAATACGAGGATTCATATAGAAAATTTATGGACTGGAGAATGAAGCATAAAGTTAAATCGTTTTCAGAAAAAAAATTGTTAAATTGTTTTCAAACAATGAAACCATCGACATTTCAAAACATACAAAGTTAATAGCTTTACTAAAGAGAAAATCTGATGGATTTAATAGCAAGAAATCAAAAATTTTAACCATTCAAGAAATTAACAGTTTCCTCAATAATTCGCCGGATAACAAATATTTATTGATAAAGGTATTTATCTTTTTTTTTTCTTACAATAATCTCTAATGGGCATAAAGTTATTTTTCATATAATTTTAGGTTATTCTTATCATTGGCATTGCTTGGCATTGGCAGTGCTACAGAAAACAGGAACTACTAAATTAAACATAGAAAATATAAATTATTAAGTGAATATAAATTATTTCATTTGACACTGACACTGCGTACATTGTGTTGCCTAGATCGATGAATCACTATACCAGTCACATCAAACATATTTTTCTTATTAAATAGAAACAAATTAGTGTGGTCGTAGATAAAGTATAGTACATAATTCGAGTTGTAAGGCAATTACATACTCGCAGAATTACGCGCTCCCCGCTTCGCGGGTCGCGCGTAACTGTTCCGCTCGTACGTAATATGCTTCTTACAACTCTCATTACGTAATATACTATTAATGAATAACCGATATAATTAAATTGAATTAAACGCACTGTAATCTAAAATAAAAGTGGTTTCGAATAAATATGAGTTACATAATGAATCCGATTAGTTATGAATATTGCGTTTGCGAAAAGTCTGAGTCAATAAATTTCAACAGATTTTTCGCACATACGCGGCGAACCTATTTACTGAAATAATTTCATTGCTTACTCCTGTATTATATCCCTGAAACACTAACCCTGCCAATCTCCTCTTTCTCTCCATCTCACCTACGCTCTATGTGCACGGCCTGCGCTTTTATTTGTAAACCTATCTCTGCAGATTTTTATAGAAGTATCACTAATTAGTAGGAATTTATGTTAAGCTGTCTATATTAAACTCCATATAAATAAATATATATATATATATATATATATATATATATATATATATATATATATATACATACATGTTGAATATATATATATATAGAGAGAGAGAGAGATTCTAGGGCGTGTTCTACAAACTTTTCAAAAAATTCATGACTACTACGCACGTAAAAATCGCATTTTTATCTGGGCATTACCATTTCGCTGCCGCGCCGCTAGCAAATTATTCGCTGCGGAAATTTCGCGATGAAAACGATCCGCGCCGGTCTGACGAAGCCTTTAAGATGCGTCCTACAACGCTTCCTAAGTACAAAGGTCGTTCCCCGTATGTACCGCCACTGGGTAAATATCAAGACAAAAATAAGCACAAACGGTAGTTCGTTATCAGGAACGCGTACACACAACATTTGAATCAATTGTCATGTGGTACACATCCTTATAGAGATTTTGGGCTCAATACAGGAAACACCCTGTATACACACACGCATGTTGTATTTGAGGTTTTCGCGGATAGAAACATGTGTTGGTTTGATTTCACAACTCCCTGCCACATTAGCCGAGACAATAAGACAGGAAACATGCCACATTTTAAGATCTGCCAAACCACCGACAAGAAACATTTCATACGAGGCATTCAAAGCCCTCAAGGCACTAACAGAAAACAACAGCATTGTGGTCCTACCAGCTGATAAGGTAAATTGCTCTGTAGTCATGATCAGTGCTGACTATAAACGAAAAATGACCACAAACTTAAATGATCCAGCTTATCTACCCAGTACAACGGACCCCACAACCTATCTTGAGAAAACTACCAGACAAAAGATCCTAAGCTCCAGCATTGACAAGGAAACAATATGTGGAGTTTAATATAGTCAGTTTAACATAAATTCCTACAAATTGTGAAACGTTCTAAAGTGAGACTTCTATAAAAATCTGCAGAGATAGGTTTACAAATGAAAGCGCAGGAAGTACACATAGAGCGTAGGTGAGATGGAGAAAAAGAGGAGATTGTCAGGGTTAGTGTTTCAGGGATATAATACATGAGTAAACAATGAAATCATTTCAGTAAATAGGTTCGCCGCGTATGTGCGCAAAATCTGTTGAAATTTATTGACTCAGACTTTTCGCAAACGCAACATTCATAACTAATCGGATTCATTATGTAACTCGTATTTATTCGAATCCACTTTTATTTTAAGTTACAGTGCGTTTAATTCTATTTAAAAATTATATCGGTTATTCATTAAAATATAATAAATTCCTTCAATTGAGATTTATAAATTTTATTAGATTATCTTTTTCTATTGCTACTGTTTTGGACCTATGTTCTGGAACCTATTTTCGAATTAATGTAAAGACGAATTATGTGGCTTGTGATCACCAAACCGAAATTTCAAATTAAGCACTGTATATTTCACATGTCGGCTCAAATGGTTTAATTAATTCCTGACTGTCCAACGTTAGCAAATTATTTGTTATTTAAACTTATGGCTCCAACAAAGCAAACCAAATAGTCTCTCTGCCCCATAATACTAGATAGTTTTCGTTTCGTGGCAGAGTCTTAACAAAGTATATGGCTCAATTTCAATATTTTTTTGAGCTTAATTGATCATACTTCTTCATACAAATCATCATTTACCATAAATATAACCATATCTTCTTGCTTTATTTCACCATTATTTCATAAACAGTCAGAAAATCCGAAAATTGTTGTACCCACATCACTGGATAGTTTACGCAAAGAAATTAAAATGCTCTATAGAGCTGTTCCAAACACTGTGATCCGAACACAGTGATTTAAATGCATTAGTATTGTCATTGAATTTGTGTATTCCTATTTATTCAGTCTTTTGCCGTAAGAGGAAAAGCTTAATTGTTTCAAATTCCTGCCCATAAATATGGTTAACGGCATAAATGTGAACGTACCGATCAACAAAGGAGGCTAATATATAACGCTTTGATAAGTGTAAATGGCAATAACATTCTTAAGAGAGCTGCATACAAGTCAGTTGCAGATAAATACAGTGTCAGTACTCAAACTATATTCTGAATCTGCAAACGAGGCAAGAAAATCAGTCCATCGAATTCGACTTCAAGAAAAAATTCACGCGGTTGAGTTGGTCCAATAAACAAAAAGTATGCATTAAATGGCAGAATTCGCAATCTGCCGTTAAAGAAAATAAAAATCATCAGGTCACTTATGTCTTGAATATACCGAAAACGTCTCTGCATCGTCGGATAAAAGCTGGAGATGTGCGAGTGAGCACGGAACATTAAAGCCTCTGTTGACGGATGCAAATAAAGACGAGCGAATTGTGTTTATGTTTCGTCATTTGCAATTTTTTGAAGATGGAAATATTCGATTCCCGGATATGTTTGATATGGTTCACATTGATGAAAAATGGTTCTATTTAACTGAGAAAAAAAAAAGCCGTTATTACCTTGAACCAGACAAGGTTGAACCGCATCACCAGGCGAGATTATGAGATTCATAAGAAAAGTAATGTTTCTTGCAGCCTTGCTAGACCTCGATTTTATTCACATAGCAATGAATAGTTGATAAAGGAAATGGAATTTGGCTATTCATAAATATGGAACCTGCAAAAAGGAATAGCAGAAATCGTAGTAGAGGCACTTTCGTTTCTACACCGGTGGTACATAAAAATAAGTACCGCAAAGTGGTGATTGAAAAAGTACTTACAACTATTAAGTCTAAGTGGCCTGGAAATCATATAGAACGAAGTAAAACTATTTTTATCTACGACCACTATTGTATTTGCCCAATATTGTACAGTCCGTTGATTATGTAAATACATCATACAACACACATATGTAACAATCCGCGATTAATGTTATTTAATAATTCAAAAAAACACTTGCTTGTTTGGTTTACAATTCGTTGATTGGTTGAGAGCTGCACGTTGATACTATTTTTAAGTATAGTACTCCGTGATTTCCAAACAATCATTAAAAGTCACATCATTCACTAGAAGCTATCACTCATTTCGTTTTTTCGCGTTTAAATCTAACGAAAACTACAAATAAGTACTAAATAAGAAGGTATGTCACCATTATTAATGAATTTCTTTTCATTTCTATCAAGTTAAATAAGGTCGAAGGTGTTACATCAAACATATTTTTGTTATTAAACGAAAGCAAATTAGTGTGCTCGTAGTAGTGTGTATGGTACATAATTCGAGTTGTTACTAAGACAATTACATACTCGCGGAATTACGTTAGAATTAACTGTACCGCTCGTACGTAATATGCTTCTTACAACTCTCATTTCGTAATATACTATTATCTCTTCAAGATTGAATGATTTCAATTTGAGTTGATTTGAGTTGATTGAATCATTTAATCAACAATGGCACGTTTAAATAAATTAAAATTTTCATTTTCACAAATACTATTTTCATTAATGTACCACTTATGTAGTAGAACTATCATTTAAAAAATCTTAAATAAAAATAACTTTTTTGTAAAAAAAATAATTTTAAACTAAACTAAAACTAACAACACTAGACAGATATGAGTTATCTAAATGCATATATAGCATTTACCGATAAATACATTTTGAATTTGACAATACAGAGAAGTCTAGGCTAGAAGACTCTGTCTAGCCTGGTCTAGACTGTATAACCTTATGTTATATTTAAATTATGTAGATTCTTATATAAGAACACATTTTTCTAGAAGCTTCTCTAATTAGTAGGAATTTGTATTATGATGACTTTTAAATTTTGATATTACGTACGTACAATATAGAAAAGTGAATAAACTATAGTAAATGTACGAGGTCTGTTCAGAAAATTACCGAATTTAGAATTACGTACCTTGTTTTTGAATGATGGAACATTTTCACGAACCTTTTTGAATTACAATACACAACCCTCATTTTTAACCACGCGTTTTTAGAGGTGTGTTTAGATGATGTGTTTACTATCATGGCGTTTTTAACGATTACATGAAAAAATCCGCAAAAAGAGACCAGAATTGTGGTGAAACAACTGATGGTTCTTGCACCACAATGCGCCCGCACACTAGGCTTTGTCAATTCGTCAATTTTGTGCCAAAAATATGATGACTCTCTTCCCGCAGCCTCTGCAGTGGCCAAACCTGACTCTAACCTAAGTTCCTAGTGGCCAGCATACCCAATAAAACCGCTCCGCCTGGCTCCACTCGGTATCGTTTAACACATGCTTCAAGTGGGCCCTCCTTCATCCTGCGCCTAAATTGCGTCTCCTTCCCTTAATTTCAGAAGACGCCGTTGGGTTGTTGCAACTTACTGCTGCCGTCCGGCTATTGCTTGATGTTTAGGTTGCGCGTAGTTTGTCAGCTTTCTGTATATTTCTCTCGTCCTTCTTTTTGCGGTATGATAATGTCTTTTATAAGGCTTTGTTGGTGCTGTTCCAATTGCTTTCCGATTTTAACATGAACTCTGTTGTGTTCCGTGGCTCTATATCGTTTGGGAAATCCTTTCTCACAACGTCCCAGCTGTTACAGTCGTAAATGGTGTGCGCCACGCTGTCCTCTATTGGGAGCTCGGCCAATCTTGTGGAGGTAATCTCGGAAACAGCCATGTCCGCTGAGGACTTGAGATAACTCAGCTCTCCGTAACTCCTCTCTACCCATTCTTCTACGATCTTTCTAAGCAACTTTGTCCATTGCCCCTTTTCACAGGCTTCACATTCATTTTGCCAGGCCCGAAATAGTTCCGACTTCCGACCTTCCGGCCTTCTTTATTTCATCTTTGCTTTTCTGGGTTTCACTGCGTCTTGCTATGAATATGTTTGATCTCTCCTGTACTAACAGCTCTATTGATGATAAGTCAGTTATGACTAGGACCGCTTCTCTGGAAAAGGTTCTATAGGCACTGCTTGTTCTGATTGCCAGCATTCTTTGGATCGCTCGAAGCTTGCGTTTGTTTACATCTACACTCATAGCCCTCGCCCATACGAGGGACGAGTAGAGCATTGCAGAGTGGGCCACTGATCATAGCAGTTTCCTTTTGCTGCTTCGTGGTCCTCCTATATTAGGCATAAAAATCAATGTCTGCGCTGGAACAGCTTCCAGGGCAGACAGATACTTTTGGGCTTTTCCAGCAGCTGTTATGACGTGCTCTCTAAATACCATATTCTTGTCAATTAGTACGCCTAGATAATTAATTGAACTCTGGTTTAATGGCAGAGTCTCTGAGCTTGAATATATATATATATATATATATATATATATATATATATATATATATATATATATATATATATATATATGGGTATATATATATACCCATTCTGGACTCCTAGGTGGAGCATAGAGCCTCCATAAGCACCCTCCAGCGGACCCTATTCTGGGCCATTGCTTTGGCTTCACTCCAAGAGGTTTTCTGGGCTTTTAGTTCATCTAACGCTGTTCTCCTCCATGTTTGAGCCGGTCTTCCTCGTCGTCTCGTTCCTTGGGGATTCCAGTCTAGTGCTTCCCTTGCAATGTCGTCTGGTTTTCTTCTTAGAATGTGGCCGATCCATCCCCATTTTCTTTTCTTAATGTCGTGCTCTATTGTTTCTTCTCCACATCGTTTAAGATGTTGCTCATTAGTAATTTTCTGTGGCCAGAAGATTCTGAGGATGATTCGTAGACATTTGTTGGCGAAAACCTGAAGTTTATGTTTTGTGGCATTAGTGTTTTTCCAGGTCTCACATCCATATAAGAGGATTGCTTTGACGTTTGTTCTATATAAACGCAGCTTGCTTTTTGTTTTATGATGTTGGACCTCCATATTGTGTTTAGTTGCCTGAATGCCATCTGTGCTTTTTGAATTCTGTTTAGAATGTCTAGGTCTGTTCCGCCCGTCTCGTTGAGAATGCTTCCTAGATACTGAAACTTTTCTACATTCTCAATTGGTTGGTCGTTTATTTGAAACGGTGCGTGGTTATTTGTGTGCATTCGCATCGCTTTTCTTTTTGAGACATTTATTTTCAACCCTATCTTCTGTGCCATGTCTGATAGTAGGGTGAGTTGCCTTTGCATACTTTCATAGGTATGCGAAAAAAGGCAAATGTCGTCTGCGTATTCGAGATCTTTGAGATTAGAGTAAAGAGACCATCGAATACCATCGTTTGGTCTGCAAGACTTTTCCAGGATATAGTCAAGAGCAATGTTAAAAAGCAAGGGAGAGAGCACACATCCTTGCTTCACTCCTGATCTCACCGGAAAAAGGTTGCTATGTGCTCCGCTATCCAGGATACTACGTGATACGTCATGGTACAGTTCTCTAATCGTGTCGATGATTTTTGTTGGCACGCCTCTTGTCCGTAGTATCTTCCATATAGCAGAGTGGGATAGGCTGTCAAAAGCACGTTCAAAGTCGATGAAAACAAGATATAGTGGCGATCGCCATTCAACGGATTGTTCTATAATTATTCTTGTTGAATTTATGTGGTCTATGTATGAGCGGTTTGGGCGGAAGCCTGCTTGGCTTGGACGCAGTATGGGTTCGAATGCTTCTGCCAGCCTATGTTGGATTACACTTGCAATAATTTTGTTTATGGTGTTATTCCAGCGTTATTCCTCTCCAATTTTTGCATTACGTTAGGTCTCCTTTCTTTGGCAGTTTGACAATGAGCTTGAATATAACCTCCCCATTTTTCTCTGACCTGTTTAGAGAACTATCTCCGTCTTTTCATTCGATTGATGGTTTAATTAAAGTCGGTTGTTCTTTACTATCTAATTATAGCATTTGACCTATTTAAACGCAGGTTAAATGCTCATAATCCTCATCTTCAATTAAATTTACCAAGGTCATAAAAATGTGGTCTGCCATTTTATACTGTTCCTCTTTTTTTCATTCAAGACACAATTTTTCATTCATTAATTTCCTCTTGAATATCTTCCCATGATATTTCCTTTTAAAGCATTTAATTTCTGTCGTTATGTTTCAATGACATTTGACAATAGCCTTCGATAATAATTTGCTTGTGTGTTAAATAAACCCTGCAAACATCAATAGGTAGAAAGATAACCCCAATATTTTCACTCCTCAATTGTCTCAGGAATTGTTTTCAGGAATTGAGTTAAGATTTAGAGCCCTCAAATTCTATGGATTTCTTCTTATTCCCTAAATTAAAATCAGTGCTCGAAGGACGCTATTTTCATTGTATTGATGGAATAATATTAGCACATCGTCTTAAAACTTAAACCTTGTTGCGCTCAAATAACTATATTACGAAAACTAAACGAGATATCAAGAATCCAAAAACAGGTGCAAAGGAGGGTTGCGCAAAATAGGTATTCAAAATTCAAGAAGGTGGTTACGTAATTCAAAACGGTTATTTTCTGAACAAACCTAGTATTTGGATCAATTTATTTTATTGGAGTTTACAAGAGAGTTGTAATATTAGGGTTAGTTTCAAAGTGGAAGATAGGTTTTAATATAATTGGTTTAATTTGAGGGGTTGCAGGGTATTAGTGAGATTGCAAGGGTTGGCTTAGGGTGTCTTAGCAAAGCGTAAGTTTGAAATTAACACGAAATATAAATTTACCACTATATCCTATAAAGAGACGAGTAAAAGTTGATGTTTTGATTCTTCTGCAAGTAATTTAATTTGAAATTTCTGTTGGTGAATTCTATAACATCTTACTTATTTGTTTGTGAAGTTATGTTAAGAATTTCTTAAAGAGCAAGAAAATAGGATCTTGATAATGACTTTGATTGATAATTCAATTTAATTATGATTTAAAACAATTTAATTTATAATTCCGAAGAGGTAAAGTTAAATGTAAACCATATTTTTTAAGTATTCACTTGCACAAATAAGTATATGTCTCCCACAAATCTACAAAACTTTTAAAACAAAATTTCAACATTTGTAGGAAATTGAATCATGTTAAGCTTGTTTCAGTCCAACATTCAGTTTTCTTCAGATTCACTACAACTTAATATATTGGATAAATTAACTTAAATTCTACCATCAAATTGCATAATACAAGTTGCCATTCTCATCAATTTCTTGCATAATTAACGTTTTAGAGTAATTCAGTCGTCTCATCCAGTATGCAACACGATAATGCTGTGCGGCGTGATTGTTTGTTTGGGCAGCGTTTTCCTGCTTGGACTAGACGGCAGATTCGTATCTCCCGAAGCATATCCCAGCATTTGCCAGGCAAGAACATGGCTAATAACCATAGGATTCACCCTCTCATACGGCGCCATGTTCAGCAAAGTATGGCGGGTACATCGACTCACCACCAAGGCGAAAAGCGACCCCAAAGCTAGAACAGTAAGTTTATATTTATATTACATAATATATCCATGTCTAATTTAATGTAATGTGTTATCTAATCAATTCTAATCTTACATTGACTACCCTAACAACTCTTTAATCTCAACATTTGTGAGTTGTTCCAGAATAGATTAGTTTTGTCATATCATATTTAATTTTCTTTAGTTTAGAAGACTACTCTTGTCTCGTTTAGCATTGTCTTGTCTAGTGTGTCTAGTCTGGTTTGGTCTCGCCATGTCTTGTCTGACATGGTCCTGTATTGTCCAGTCTTGTTCAGTCTTGCTGAGCCTAGTCCAATCTTATCCTGTCTTGTCTAGTCTTGTCTAGTCTTGTCTAGTCTTGTCTAGTCTTGTCTAGTCTTGTCTAGTCTTGTCTAGTCTTGTCTAGTCTTGTCTAGTCTTGTCTAGTCTTGTCTAGTCTTGTCTAGTCTTGTCTAGTCTTGTCTAGTCTTGTCTAGTCTTGTCTAGTCTTGTCTAGTCTTGTCTAGTCTTGTCTAGTCTTGTCTAGTCTTGTCTAGTCTTGTCTAGTCTTGTCTAGTCTTGTCTAGTCTTGTCTAGTCTTGTCTAGTCTTGTCTAGTCTTGTCTAGTCTTGTCTAGTCTTGTCTAGTCTTGTCTAGTCTTGTCTAGTCTTGTCTAGTCTTGTCTAGTCTTGTCTAGTCTTGTCTAGTCTTGTCTAGTCTTGTCTAGTCTTGTCTAGTCTTGTCTAGTCTTGTCTAGTCTTGTCTAGTCTTGTCTAGTCTTGTCTAGTCTTGTCTAGTCTTGTCTAGTCTTGTCTAGTCTTGTCTAGTCTTGTCTAGTCTTGTCTAGTCTTGTCTAGTCTTGTCTAGTCTTGTCTAGTCTTGTCTAGTCTTGTCTAGTCTTGTCTAGTCTTGTCTAGTCTTGTCTAGTCTTGTCTAGTCTTGTCTAGTCTTGTCTAGTCTTGTCTAGTCTTGTCTAGTCTTGTCTAGTCTTGTCTAGTCTTGTCTAGTCTTGTCTAGTCTTGTCTAGTCTTGTCTAGTCTTGTCTAGTCTTGTCTAGTCTTGTCTAGTCTTGTCTAGTCTTGTCTAGTCTTGTCTAGTCTTGTCTAGTCTTGTCTAGTCTTGTCTAGTCTTGTCTAGTCTTGTCTAGTCTTGTCTAGTCTTGTCTAGTCTTGTCTAGTCTTGTCTAGTCTTGTCTAGTCTTGTCTAGTCTTGTCTAGTCTTGTCTAGTCTTGTCTAGTCTTGTCTAGTCTTGTCTAGTCTTGTCTAGTTTTGTCTAGTCTTGTCTAGTCTTGTCTAGTCTTGTCTAGTCTTGTCTAGTCTTGTCTAGTCTTGTCTAGTCTTGTCTAGTCCT